>VXBB01004925.1:49431-73314 GCA_013399915.1 Illadopsis cleaveri | reverse complement strand
TTGTTTCCTGATTGCCACATATGTTCCCTCTTAGACCAGGTGCTTGTATTCCTATAAAAAATACTTCAGATCCACTTTCCCACTGCTGATAAAATATCTAAAAACTTCATTGTCTTGCAGCAGAGTGCTACTAAACGTGCAGCACAAATATTTGTTATCTTTCTTGCCAGAGCTATTGAAAACATCAAGTTACAACAAAATTGGGTTAGAATTGATAATATGTAAAACATGAAAACAGAGTTTCCAAATTTTCTATGGACAATTTTCTGATGTCCATAGATATTTTTAAAATATTCAGATATTTTATACTTTCTTTAAAATTTAGTACAGAAATACATATCATGGCTTGATCAATTATACTGCTTAGTGTGCAAGTGAAATCACAGAATTTGCCTTCCTTCCTTGGACTACTGCAAAAGGCATAGGTGTGGCAGGTCATGCCTTAAAAACCTTAACACTTCAGCAAAATGCAGTTGAATTATATTCACAGGATGAGAGTAGAAAATAGCTGTCAGGAAATCTGCTGTAAGTCAATTACTGCTATTATGACTCAAAAGAATAGAAAGTTTCTCTTCTCACATCCACTCCAGTACAAACTTGGACATAAGATACTGTGAGAATAATATTTATTGCTCTGGGCATAAGTCCTAAGGGTTCAAGAAGAAGTGAAAAAATTAAATATCATGAACTGAAGATAGGAGACTTATTTCTTAATTATGGCCAAACCCTTATGAACATTTTTTCAGAGGCATTAAAAAAAAGCAAAACAGGATGATGCAATTTTATAGCTCACCTTGAATTCTAAGTATTCCTGGACAAGATTCAAACCCAGATCTATGGCAGCCATAGTAAAATGATGAATTGTTGGTTATCTGATGTGAGCTGATTTATTCTCTATGTGGGAGATGATCTATTTCTGTTCCACTTTCTATTTAGGCTTTAGTTATTTGTTGTATGATCTTCTTGAATCTTGGCTTATAATTCTAGTGCTTCTCAAGTTCACAAGAAGATATTCGCTGTTTATGTGAAGGTAAAAATTGCATTTTAAAGTAATAAAAAATGTCCTAGTGTTCCTTCTTTAGAGAATTTAAGCTTTCTTCCACCCCTATATATGTTACAGGCAGAGCTGAGAAACTGTGCAGGGTTATTGCAGGCCCCTTGGGCACGCACATTACAACACAAGCCCTAATTACCTCATCACACAATATTGGTTTTCAGCATCACTCTGCCAGTGCAGAGAACAAAGAGGGCTTGAGGGTAAAATATAGATGTAGACAAGAAAACTTAGTTTCCCTCATCTGCTGCAGAAGTTGGAAGATGCACTGTGAATAAGACTGGAGACTGCAACATGAGAAAACTGTTCCGTGGTTAAGAGAGTGGAGTGCTGTCACAAGAAAGGATAAAATCCCTACCCCTGTTGCAGAATTTGCATATGATGCAAGCAAGTCACATAAAGCTAACAAAATGGTCTTTAAGCAGGCATTTAATATTTTCTAGGTGCTCAGCTTCAGGTTTATGTTGCTGGAGTGCTAGGCACATTCAATACCTGTATTGAAGTTACACTTTCAGCCCATTCCTTCTTCTAAAATGCTCAGTGACTGGAATTTTTGGTGTCACACACTCCAGCCTAAAGATTTCCTCTGCTGATGGATAGCAGAGTCCATTAAGAAGATAAGGTCAAAGACAAGAGAAAATAAAAGTTCTTCACATTCTTGAGTTGTATTAATTTACTTGCTTATTGTAAATCCCTAGTTTATATCTACCTTTCATGATTGTCTTTTAAAATCTGTGTATTGAAAAGTTTAAAAAAATGGTACTATGTTATCAAAATATTATTCATTACTTCATATGTATCATCTAGAAGACAGAAGCCCACTTATGACCAGCATTAATAATGTTATTTTCCATTTTAACACTACTTCATTATCTACCTGACAACCATTTGAAATCTATAAATCCTCTAATATCTATTACAGCAGTTGTACAAACCAGCTGAGGTTTTATGAAGAACATGAAAGCAAAAGATAACCTAAAACAGCATAAAATTTGGAAGTACTCATCAAGAAAGTAGGACAAACTATGTAGTTACCTCAATTCCAGAGATCAGTAAACTAAAATGTAAATATGTAGATGAGTGTGAATTCATACAGAATCCAAATCTGTCAAGATTTTGAGGCAATTATAACTGATGAAGAAGAAGCTGAAACGTGTGCCCTGCATCACATTGCCAAACTGCTCACCACACTCCCACCTGGCAAAGAGCCAGTATGATCCCTAAATACCTAGAGAATGAAATATGAAACACCTTTCCTATTATACTGCACAACACCAGCAAAGCCCCTGCAGTTCAGCAACTGGCTGGCCTCCAAGAGCAGGAAAAGGAGGGGCGACCCAGTCCAGCCTCTTGTCGATGAACTGGCCTCCTTCCACCCACCTTTCTCTGAGCCCAACCTCCAGCTACCCTTTGCTGCACATTCGTGGTCATTTCACTCATAGGCTGTAAGAAAATAGTATTAAACATGTACAGAGTGAGCAAGGATTTTGTGCTCAGATTCNAAAAAAATAATAAAAAAAAATCTTAAATTGGTTGTTTACTTATAATCAAGCTGGCAAAGTCTAGCAGTCATGATTCCATCACTATCAGAACTTCTGGGAGGAAGTCTACAATTTATGTCACCAATGTCTTTCCAGGCATAGGCAGATTCACTCATCAGTTTTTTTGTGCAGATAATACAAAGAGACAAGTTTTTTTCCTGATTTGTTGTAAAAAGCAACTCAGCTTCAATTAATTTTCTGTTTCCAGACAGTTAATCCTGCATATANAGGCAATTATAACTGATGAAGAAGAAGCTGAAACGTGTGCCCTGCATCACATTGCCAAACTGCTCACCACACTCCCACCTGGCAAAGAGCCAGTATGATCCCTAAATACCTAGAGAATGAAATATGAAACACCTTTCCTATTATACTGCACAACACCAGCAAAGCCCCTGCAGTTCAGCAACTGGCTGGCCTCCAAGAGCAGGAAAAGGAGGGGCGACCCAGTCCAGCCTCTTGTCGATGAACTGGCCTCCTTCCACCCACCTTTCTCTGAGCCCAACCTCCAGCTACCCTTTGCTGCACATTCGTGGTCATTTCACTCATAGGCTGTAAGAAAATAGTATTAAACATGTACAGAGTGAGCAAGGATTTTGTGCTCAGATTCCCTTTACAGGAGAATCTGGAAGCCAGTTTCAGGGCCAGACTCACTCTGGATGAAGCTTTGTTGCAAAAACAGAGCATCATCTCTAAGTACTCTTAAAGGAGAGTACAAAGGATTTCATGTGCAAAACCAGATCAGGAAGCTTCGTGTTCCACATATGCTGAGAAAGGCTGTTCAGCCCTACAGTTACTTGGACAAGCTGGAAATTCTCAGCAAACTGTGCCTGATTATGGAGATCACAGGAGTCTGAGAAGGAAACCCAGGACTATCAGAGGTGAGCAATTCTGGTTGTTAAANAAAGATTTTTAAATAGAGAAAAGATGAGCAAGAAATTGCTATAATCCCAAAACTAGCAGAAACTATTAAAAACAACCATTAGCTACAACTACAGACGCCTTAACATCTGTATAGATATATATAGATAAGTATCAGTTACATTATTTTTATCATTCCTGGTAATGCTTTTTTTTCCATTAACACCAATGACTTCTCCAATTATTTTTCTTTACTTCATTTTAGGAAAACATATGTGGCTGCTACACTCGGGAATACCCAAAAGATGGTAATTTCTACACGATATTTATTAGAATTATATCATAGCTTTTGGATAGTGGAAGAATTCTTGCCAGAAGAGCTATTTCCTGAGGTGTAATAAAAATACTAGCATGTAATATTAAAGCTTAGTCCTTGGGATTCATAAATAGTCTGGTATCATTATTCTCTATAATTACAGCTGGACATCAATTTCTTGTTTGAAGAAGTACATAATCTTGTAATGATAATGAAAGGAAAACAGAGAAGTCAGTCTACACTTTTCTATATCTCTTCATGGACAACACTAAAGACAGTGGAACTGCTTTCCAAAAAATTACACTTGCCAGTAAGGCATTATGCATTTATAAACAGGAAATATTTTTCACTGCATTTCAAACATCCAGTGAATGACATCGTAATTAGCACTGCAACACGAGAAAGGACACAATGTCCTTTGTTAATAATTTGGAAAATTTTACGTAATTTTTTGGGGGATTTGAGAGGGGAGAAGTATTCAAGGCTATTCAAGATAATGCTGCTTTTACATTTTTGCACTCCCCATACAGCAGAATATGACTCAACAGCTCTTTCTTCCGTCCATTAAGTGACATAAGGTCAGGATTAAAAAGTGCCCTGTATCTGAAAAAAACCCAACCCATGTCATCTAGCAGCAATTCAGGATTTGAAAATTGCCCTGAGATTTCCTGCAAGAGCCCTGAAGAGTCAAGAGCAGTGCCCAAGATAATTTTTACCCACTTAATGTTCACTTCTAGTGGCCCTGCATACAAATTCACAGCAGACAGATTAGCAGCTCAGAGGAGTTCAGACAGTGATTTTTATCATGATTCCCACCATTTCATTGTCAACACACAAATGCAACTATATTGCTTGTTTGGACCAACTATTGCCATCATATACAGTTAAAACTACGGGAAAATCAAAGATACTCCATTTTTGTTTTCAGAAGTACTACTCATTATCCGTGTTTTAAATCAGAGTAGTTGTTAGACCTTCTGTTTTCAAATAAAACCACATTTATGGTATTTTCCTGATTAGGTGATATTTGATGCAAAATACATATTAAATTGCTCAAACCCTCTCATTGTTTCCCTTCACTTTTCATTCAAGACAAATTATTCATTCAGTCCTCTCAAAACATCACCACCTCTGTAAGGCTCATCCAAAATAATTTCTATTTGCCATTTCTGCTGGTGCATAGTATCAGTGAGGTTAGGGGAGGTGTATCTGCACATACCTTCTGTCTGTGGGATACAGCTCCACAGTGATGACATCTAGGGAGTTCCATGCTGAGATGGTGAGGCCGTTGTAGAGGCACAGCATACCTATCATCATGGATTCACTGGTCCCAAACCACAGGAAAAAACAGCTGATGCCAGAAAGAACCATAGAACCACCTAGGTACAAGACAAGAGAAACAAATCTTGTGTGGAGTTGTATTTAAGGAATAACCTCTGTTTCGTCTAATGTTTCTGTGCACACAGTGTAGCTAAACAAGTGACCCAAATATTTGAGTTAAGAGCCAAAGAGATCTCTACTGGTAAGGCCAGACAGAAAGAGAAATGTTGAAGGAAGGAGGTCACAGGAAAAAATATCACTCCTCACACATCAAAACATATCACAAAGTATTAAGCTAGAAGCCTCTTTGAACTCCCAAAGCAAGATGCCTGAGGAAACCTACCCCCATTAGATTTTGTTCATCATCTTTTGCAATTACACAAAACCTGTTCATATAATAAAAACACCGTATTTATTTTATTGTATTTATAGAGATATTGTCCTAGAAAATTAAGACAATTGGCTACCACATAGTTATTTAAGTAAATTGAAAACAGATTTCTCATCGTAGGCAATCCACAGGAGATACCTTTCAACATTTTCCTATGCAAAATAGATAACAAAGAACTTTCCAGGAGCTGCACCCCTAGCTGAGGGTCACCTATGCACACCTTGCTTTCCTTTTGCCTGGAGCAGAGACAAACCATTGGTCATCAGTCCCAAAATCTCATTCTAAACGCCTAGGTTATGGTCTTGTAATATCTGTATGGAAGAGCAAGTAGAGGTGGATAGAGATCAATTTATTCCTAGATTTTCTAAATTGGGGGTTTTTAAAAACTGTACTTATGATGCCACATAAATGACATATCTGCAGTTTTTCATTTCTCTGAGCCAAATTCCTTGAAAAGAAGATAATTTTGTTATTCCCTGTACCAAAGTGAAGCCCCTACCTAGCATTGTTAACCGTCCTATTCTATCCATCAGGAGAGCAGACACAATATTTCCTGGTAACACTGCCAAAGTTCCCAGGAAATTAACAAAGTAGATCCAGTAGGCACTGTAGTCATCATCAAAAGAAATCTGGCATCCTGTCCTGACGTGAAAAAATGTGCAATTTATCAATTCACTGTCAACAAATTTATACTGCTCGAGATCTGTGGAAAGAAGAAAAAGAATCATTTCAGTTAACAGCCAACTCCATGTGCAACTTTTGATTAAAAACATTTCAAGTTCAAGCAACTTTAATGACAATTTGGAGTTTTCACAGCTTTGCAAAACGGGGACTAGTTACTGCTGTTAATTTTGATAGTTTTTTCTCTTACCAGAAAAATTTGCAAAAGGAAAAGGACCTATTAAAGCCTGGTTGGGAAGTTATATTACTGTATTTTACCCTGCTTAGACTATATTTGGTAAAGGCCTTTCAGCACCAGCTGGTCTTGCATAAAATACACTAGATATCCACCAGTTTCTATGACTCAGTCTTAGAAACAGGCCTTCTGTTTTTATTACTAACATCTTAGTATCAGGCCTTCTATTTCCTGATGAGACTATCAATTGTGCTCAGCTTGGTTTGACTGCCTTTAAGTGATATATACCTGTGGAATTCAGTTTAAACTGATTTTCATTTCTGAGAAGGCTTCATGGTCTTCAGCTTGTCCGTGGATGAGTTACTCTATGTAGTTAATTCTTCTGCCAATACCATTCCAGAGAACTATCCCTACACTTCTTTTTTTTTCCTCTGTTCCTCTTGTCAGCCTTATAAACCTGAACCAAGAATACCTTCCTTCCACATAAAGGTGATTGCTTGCTCTGAAGCCCAGAGTCTATTACTGTTCTGAGTGCTGTAGTTACGGAAAAGTGGAAAGAAGAGCCCCATCTTTCCAACAAGCTTAGTTGGCCATGTTCTTCTTTCAGTTATGTTTTATTAAACTGGAGAAAAAGAGAGTCTTCTGTTTAAACATATGAAAATATGGATTCATATTTTTGTCACAATACTTAGGAGACTGGGAATGATTACAGACTAGGTAATTTGAATCCTCAACTCAGCTTCTCCTGCCACAGCAAGCTCAGTGAACAAAGTATTTTCACCAATCCCTTTTGGACTAAGTAAAAGTAGTTAAAGCTACCAGTAAAACAGTAAATGCATTTTCTTCTCTCCAAACTGAATCTCTTTAGAGATGGTTGAAATCAAAGAAAAAAAAAATCATTTATTTTGTGAATAAATCATTAATTATCTGAGTCAATATTAGGCCTGCAGTATCTCTTGTGCAGTGAGATCCTCTCACTTCTCTGTTGTAACAAGCTGGTTGCTTTTTATATATTATTATTCCTTACAGGAAGAGTTCTTGTATGTCTTATTAGAAATCCAGAAATTATAAATGTAAGATGAGAACATGAATCTGAACAATGGGCATTTGAGACTCTCGTACCTGTGTTGTAGAAGGTGGTATTCACAAAAGTACAGTTCCTGAAGTATGTGTTCAGTGAAGTAATGTCTTCAAAAACACAGTTCTTAAAGAGTGAATCTTCAAAGGTTACTGATTTAAACTTCATCATAATAAACCTGCCCAATACAAAGAATTGCTGTCAATCCACCTTCATAGTTTTGAAATGGCAACAGAGGCAGCTATTTAGATCTAAAAAATCTCAACCCCAGTAACAATGATTCCTTTGATGTATTTTGCAGATGTGATTAATGATTAACTTGTTCTAGAATACTATTGTTCAGTAGAAGAATTAGTGAGACAATTAGCTCCACATAGTTACTGGCCCAAACTGGTAACATAATTCATTTGATAATATTTCTGTTGTTCCTTGTCCTTAATCATCAATCAAAACCAACGTCATGACATCCATGAGATAGCCTTGTAAAATCACAATTGCTAGTAATTTGACATTACACCTGGAAACAGGGAAATCATGCTTCAGAAATTCAGTCCCTGGGAATAAACAAGCACTTTCTAATACCAACAAGCTGTAAAGAAAGTATTTTTAAAAGAATCTTGATTCATCAGAGGAACGCACTGGTTACTGGATTAGGCTCAAATGCAAAACATACTGGTGTTAAAATTGTTTTCACAAAATGGTTATGACATGAATAAAAAGTTACATTGCCAGTTACACAGCTAGACATCTGACTCTGAGTATATCCTCATTAATCCTGTGCCTATGGATGCAATTGCAATTATAATTACTATGTAAATAAAACTGGCATAAACAATTTCCTGGTAGCTTTTTTTTATTTCTGAACATCCTCCTTCCTACTGACTCTCATTTAAAACCTAGGTTTTATCAAAATATTAACACAAAAAGTCAGTGACAAATTATATTATCTACAGTAACTTTCCACCCCAATTTCACTAGACTAAAACAATGCTTTTTTGAGTAAGAATTTTTTAGTAAAATTCTACCAAATAACATGATTATGCTCACAACTGCAACCACAACAAAGATGTGGAAATGCATCATTATTTTTGTTATGTCTTCGATTTCACAAGAAGGTATGGAAAAAAAGGGCAGTTTTTTCTTCTAAACACAGACCTGGCTTGATTTGAATCAAACCTGGTGTCACTAGCTAAGTATTTTTCTTATAAAAAAAGTAATAGTAGGAATAGGAGCAGAAAAAATATGCTATCTACAAAGGTGCAGGAATTAAACTCTCTCATGAGCAAATTTTTTGCAACCATATCTTTTTGAGAAAGGAGAGAAAAAGCTAGTAGTATTTATCACAGTAAGTGACTTACTAACTAATGAATTCTCTTTTTGTATTGGTCAGAAGAATAGTGTTTTCAGTCCATTAGTTTTAGTTACTATATCATTTCTCATTTGTGACAGACTGATTAAAATCAGGCTGGAGTTACTCATTATCATTTTTCATAGAGCACTTTCCATTCTAAAATGTAGACTAGTTCCAGAGGAGAACAAAGAAAATACAGGGATTAGATTAGTCAGTTGAAACAGAAATGACAGACTACATGTTCTACATTCTTCTGATGCACTTTTTACATTTGGACAGGAAGTAGGTGACTACATTAAAATTGGTGTCACAATGAGTCAAATTAAAACCCAACAGGAAAGCAATGTATTAAAAAGTCACGTATTGATGGATCTTCTCATTAAGAAAGAACATGAAGGAAACACTGAGATTGAGGGTGAAAAGGGTATTGAAACATTTATGAAGGAAGGATATCAAATCTTGGAAAATGTTTTGTGAATCCAAATAGCTATCAGAGGCATATTAAATATGCACATTTGAAAGAGAAAATTACTGATTTAGTTAAATTAGTGTTGGATTCAGTGTTTTACAAAAATATTCTGTTTAAATTGACACACCCTACTGATAGTTCTTTGATTTTAGGAGAACTTCCACATTCTGAAAAGGGGTGAGACTTGGAAGCTCTGGCTAGGTCAAAAATTAAATAACTGCTGGTTTTTTCTTCAATGCATAAACCTTTAACTATGTCAAAACTCAAGCACTACTACTACTACTACTTAATCATCACAAAATAATCAATTTCATTCACTTACATATAGATTTTCCTACGGAAATAATAATTACTTATTATCATGACTTCCAGCAGACCGTTCACATGGTTGTTCTGTACATTTCTTAATAGGAACCAGATACCTAAACCAGCTGTGTTTAATTTTCCCCAAAGCTATCTAGTTATTTGTGAAGTTCAGATATAGCCCTAATATATTTGCCTTTGGCTAAAAAAAAATCACAAAAGGCATTGCTGGAGTTTTGTCCCCCTTTTCAGAGCTGTTCGTGCTTTTTATTGGTTTAGGGTAATGTTTGACTTTTGTTTTTCTGTGATAAGATCCTAACCTCTCAATGCTCAGCCTTTTCACAGAAGTGTCTTCCATCAATAAAAAAAGCACCAGCAGCAGAGATGAAAGTACATCTTTGCCCAGCCCCCTACACTACACTGCATATGCTGGATCTGAAAACTTTTGAATCCTGCTGTGAAAGGAAGTAAAACTGATGTAGGTTTTTTTGGTCTGTTTTGCAGGACAACAAGGAAGCTGGGTTAGCATGGTGGATCCTCACACAGGATGCACATTTCTCCCCACGCTCATGAGCCATAAGAAATTAAGAACAGAAATAAATATTCGCTGCAAGGTAACAAACCCATCTATCATTACCTCACGGCAAAAACTGGGTTATTAGGGTGAGCTTTAAAACATGGATCTGTTTACTCCAGTTAAGCCAAGATATTAGGAAACCTCTAAACCTGTCATTGATGTATTCTCCATTGCTGTGGATCTGATTTTCCAGAGTGAAGTTGAAGACGAAATGTGAGACCTCCTCATTGCGGAAATGTTTCACGCGGGACGCATACTCGTCCGACTGCAGATGTTTAATGACATCAGGAAACCAGACAGATAAGCCATAGTAGCTGTGAAAAAAACCAGAATAACTTCAGGCACCAATCTCACTCATTCAGAAATCTGTGTGAGGTGTGAATGAGTAGCTCCCTGGGCTGCTTATGTGGTGGAGCTGTTGCCTCATCAGGATAAAATCCTCCATAATATAAAATTATTGAAAGATGCTGACACCAGAAGATGTCAGTTTTTCAAAGAAGGTACTCCTGATGAGTCAGGTTTGCAACCAAGAACAGAATAACTGACAATATAACATTTTGTGGAAAGATCCTGAATAAAACAGATGATCATGGTGTCAGAAATTTACATGCAGATTATTTTTCTATCTGTCAAGACTATAAAAAATGGTTTAATCTCAACCACTCTTACCCAAAAGACAGGGTGAACCACACAGCTGTAAGTTTGATCGTATTATCCTTCACTGGGTAGTTGAAGCATCTCATAAATGTCAACCAAATCTGTAAATCATTATGAAACACATTTATTTACATATCTTCAGTTATTTTGAACAATTTTCTTAAAGGCTAGAAGATATTTGATCCTTATTTGCTTGCTTCGTTAGGGCATAAGAGAGAGCAAATCAGCTCTCTGGCCACACTTCATGCAGCCCAGCTTTCTTAGCTGCAAGAACACATTTATAGTCTCATATTAATATTTTGTGACCAGTGTGGACTGTGTACAACAATTCAGCCTTATTCTGATCACCTCAAACTTTCTTAATGTCTAGAGAGCTTCATTTTACTTTCTGAAATAAACCAGGGATTTTTGCAGAAGTGGGGGAGGGGAGNGAAGAGAAGAGAAGAGAAGAGAAGAGAAGAGAAGAGAAGAGAAGAGAAGAGAAGAGAAGAGAAGAGAAGAGAAGAGAAGAGAAGAGAAGAGAAGAGAAGTAGTCTGTTCTCAGAGGTCCCAACACCCATCATGCAATGACAAAAGTGCTCTGACCCAGGGTCCAGTGTAATGAGGTAACAAGGATGTGAGCCAACCAATCTGCAACTCCTTAAAAGCTGGTATAGTAAGATGCCAAATCCTATTATTTCAGTCTTCAAGTGCTCTATTTTTGATCAGTAATTGTAAAGGTAGACAGTTTCTGGACATTTTTTCTTTTCCCTGGGGAAAATGTGACTTTTCCTAACAAAGTAATTTTGTGGCAAACCTTGGTTTGCAACACTTAATCATAGTTCTAGAGAGCTTGAAATGACAGATTTTTAATAGCTGTGAAAAGACAGTTCTGAACTTATAAAAATTAATTAATGAGGCCTTTTTCAATTTCTGTTGCAAGGTTCAAAGATACTATATAAGTTTGGTTTTACAGGAAAAGTAACAAAAGGAAAGAAGCACAGTCCCAGCAAGCTTGTACTAAAATCTGAAATAGCTCTAAATATTTTTCTGGTAAAACATTTGACATACCTAAAAAATAGGTGCAGATAAAATGCCTTATAAAGGAATTAATTTACATGATTTATTAATGAATTTATCATTTTTAGCTAATGTGGCTGCTTCGTGTTCCTCCTGATAATTTTTCAACTCCTCATGTGTCACCTCTTCCCATACATATATATTGATCCACATTCTCAATACATCATTATTTTGTGCTGTTTATGAATACCACTATGCAATTATTAGCTATCACTTCTGTGGGGATCAATGCAGCATTTTCCCCCTCTAAAGCTGGGCTAAAGCTCTGTGCATTCACCTGCATTTTTCTGGGTCTGGAAACCAAAACCTTACAGTGGTTCCTGATCCCCTCAGTTGCATGGAAAAATGTAGCATTGCAGCTTTTGACAGCAGGAGCTCAGCAAATCCATCTCATTTCTGGAAGTTAATTAAAAAGGAAGAAGGTAATTGCAGAATGGACAGAGATGATGTTACTTACACCATACAGCTCTGTGCGGATTCTTACAAAGCACCTCCTGTACCAAGTTCCAGTGTCACTCTCTATTTCTATGAGCTCATCTATCTGCTTGGGTGTTTTGATTCTGGTAACCTGGAAACAAAAACAGAACAAAAATATTTGCAGATTCTGGAATCATGAACTGCCTATGGAGGAGTATTGGTGGGGTTTATTACACCCCATCTACTAAAAATGAGCAGATACTCAACCTGTGTCTACACTAGATGTGTTTTACATTTATAAAGGAATAGTAATACACTGTAATACTGAAGTCTTTATGGATGCAACTGCTTCAGAAAACTCTATATTCAAGGCATGCAGGAAATACATTTCCTCTAGCTGTTGTTGTATATACCTCCAATGCCACAAAGGATAAAACATTAATTTAAACCACCAGATAACCATGCCCAGAATTTGCCTTCAAATTGTTTCTGACTTGCTATCACAACACTATTGGAAGTATTTTTATTCAAGATACAATAATGAAAACAGAAGTATTCAAAATGTCATAAATTAGTAGTTGGACAAGCTTTTATTATTTTGTTATTTTTTCTAGTCTTAAGCAGAGATTTTAATGAAGAGAGAAAAGTGAGGCGAAATGATCTGGAACCATGCATGTTATTGCTGTTATGAACAATCATCTACTTATCTAAAGTGAAATGAGATAAACAGACATCAGGTAAAAATACAGAATTACCAGCGACAGGGAATGTAATGTGTCCTACAATGCTAATTTTTACTTTTATTGTCTTGTGTAGCAGAACCAGGACATATTACACAGTCTTTCCAGACACAGGACAAACTTAAACTAATGTATGGTTTTTGTTTTAGTTTCTGCTCTGGTCTCAGCTTCATAATGATATCACAAAAGGCACTATATTCATCTACAGTTTATTTTAAAAGAAGATGAGCAGAGAACAGAAAGAAAATTAATAAAATGGGGAATGGGAGATTTGAGGAAACATATGTGTCCTAGGATCACTGTATGTGACTGAGGACAAAAGTTCCCTAGCCTTGGTGGTTCTTTAACATATGAAAAGTCCTATTGAATGGACATGCAAATTCACCATGTCAGTGTATGAAGAATGAAAAAAAAAAACAAACACCAAACCCAGAAAAGAAAACCTATTTTTATGAAAATGATGCTTCTCTTTAAAAGCAATGGTCAGAAATATGGAATGTCTAAGTTTTAAAAATCAAGACTTGTTGTAAAGAAAAACATTTGCAGGAAAAAAGAATTGATACATGGTAATTGAGGAGTGAAGAAAATTTTGATTTTAAGGATGCAAAGCTTTTTTTTTTTTAAACTGAAATATTTAAACCAAGAGATCTAATGAATAGGTATTTTAAAAACCCAGGAAGATAATAAAGCATGCACATAAATATTTAACTTTGATAGTTCCATGACTGAAGATACTATCAATTTATTAGTGTCTGTTAGTGTCTGTTAGTGTCCCTGCTTTCAGGACAAATTCTTCAAAGCAGGAAGAACCACCCCCTCAATTAATTTAGGAACCAAAAGACTCCATTTTGGACTAACTCTGAACCCAACTGCTTGTCAGTTGATGCCATCTCTTTCTACAGGCTTGAAAATAATCCCCTCAGTAATATGAGTAACAAGGATAAATATAACTTGTGAAAAAAAAAACTTCTAGAAAAAGATTAAATCAATATAATATGGGAAAATGCATAAAAGAAAATCACACTAAAACTATGGGTGTAATGGAGGAAAAAATTACACCATCTGTAGAGTCAGAAAACATACTATCAAAGCGTGTCTGATGTAACTAACAATATGAAGTGGAGGAAAACAGTAAAACATAAGTCATAGAATGGTATTGGATAAGCAAAGGAGGATTATGCAAAGTTTAGGAGAAGTATGTGAATAAATTACTGAGACAAAATGTCACAATATCGAGGACTAATTTAGAAAAGAAAAAGAAACGAAAAGGATATGTCAAACAAATTATGCATAAGCTCTTTGCTTTCTGGGTTTTATGAGATGAAGTGCTGATGTTGTACAATAAGAAGAGAATGATGCATTTTCTAATCATATTAATGCAAGCTAAAAATAGGGAGTTCTATATATGTCTAACCTTGACACATAGCACAGTATTTCTAATCTCAACTTGATATATGGAGTAGAGTTCTCCTAATGCTCAAGGCAGAAACTGGCAAAATTAATGGCTGATCAATTTACAAAAGCAACTGTAGATAAAGTGGCTGAGTGTTACATTTTCACAACTGTAGAGCCAAAGGTTTTTTAGATCTCAAGAACTGGAAACAACAAGCATGTGCTTTGTTTTCTTCTCCACAGCTGCTTTAGGACGTGATTACAATTACGTCAAAGTGAAGTGAGAGGCTTATCCTTCCTCCCACATTTTCTCCTAGCACATTTCTGTCTTCTTCCTTGTGCCTAAACCAATACTAAAGGGGTTCAGGGTCAGTGCCGTGGCTGACTGTGAAATCAGTCAATGAATATCAATAGTGGCAGAAAAAAAACCCCTGGAGTCACAAAGAGCAGGCATATTCTGTCTGAGAGCAGCTCAGATCAGCAAGAGGCAATTGTGAAATTACACCATAGCTATATATGGCGTTAGACAAATCCCTTTACTCATAAATTAAATCAGAAAATAAAACATTAGATTAGGTGGGATTAGGGGTAGGTCACCAGTGTACCAATAAATGTGGGTTTAACATGGTAAATGTGCTAACCAGCTTTCTTTCAAGTTAAATATAGGAATTCTTGAGCTTCTTTGTGGAAAAGTTTAAATGGGAGCAATGGAAACTATATCCAAGGCAGCAAACTGCAAGTCTCAATGGAGTACCAGTTATGTGGTCAGATGGTCATTCCTCAAGACTGCCTGCAAATGCAGAACCTTTAAGAGGATTTTTTAAATTGAGTTATATGTGAGTTATAATGAGAAGAAAGCTTCTGGAAGAGGAAAAACATCCCACACATGGCTCTGAGGGAGCAGAGTGCACATACTGCCACAGCACTGCACAAGCTGGAGAGGCTGACTGGATTTCAAAGCATGAAAGTGCTGTTTGATCCTAATGTATCCAGGAAGACAAGATTGTTCTGTATAGTCTTCATAAATAATAAAGATGCCATAGAAAAATTCCATTTTTGAATTGTCAGTTTCTCCTCCAATAGAAACCACCCATCAATATTTTAAATAGTTTTATAATAGTTTTATAAATACTCTTAATAGTTTCATAATTAAGGCTCAATAAAATGATTTGAGCTTCCAAGACATTTTGAGAATAAAGAATGTTTGAAATTACTATTTCATAGAAGTGAAAATATAGTTTTTAAAAACATTATTTTACCTCATAAGAATGGAAAAATATTCCAAATCCTAAAGACACAACAGCTGACTAATTTGGACTTCTTTGTGCCTACTGTTATTACTCAGAGTCAAAACTTAATAAATAAAACACAGATGGAATCTATTAACTATCTTGGTACACCAGATAAAATCATCCTGCTGTGGCTTCATACACCCATGAATATCCTGGCCAAAGGCTGATTTCTTAGCAGACATTGTATATACAATTACAGTAGGAACTCACAATGCTTTTTGTTTAGGTATTTAGAGTACAAAAAATTGGCTTAGCCATTTAGAGTATTAATATTGACTGCTTAAGCTGTCCAGACCTCACCAGTCAGGAGGCTTGCTGATGTGATCAGCTTTAAAAGCAATACTCACAGTGAAGACTTTCTCAGGCTGGCCACGAGCACGCATGTTTGTGTCATGAATTTGCTTGAGTATCATCCAAGCTTCATCATGTTTTCCAACCTAAATATTAGAAAAAAACCACTTAAGTGCCACATGCCTACAAATCAAGCTACTCATTACAGTCCCTGAACCATCTAAAATGCCTGTTTGGTAGAGGTCATGATATAAAACAGAAATAATTTTGACTGGAATCTAGAAAGCGTTTGGGAAGTTATACCTCCAGCAGGAACCGCGGGCTCTCCGGCATAAAGGTGAGGGCAACCACAGAGGAGACACAGGGCAGGGCACAGACAATCACAAATACTCGCCAGCTGTGGAACTGGTAGGCAGAGCCCATGCTGAAACTCCATCCTGTGGAAGTAGAAATTCACAAAATGTAGACAAATAAGGAACATTGCACGCGTCATCCTATATATGCTGCTTCTTGGAGGTGCAAAATGACACCTATATTAAAATGGTGTATTTCCACAAATATTGCTCATCTAAAAAATAGTTTTACACTATGACTTTCAGCTGCCTGCACGTGACTAGTCATGAGGGAAAGTGGTTGTATTATGGATGAAAGACTATTTTATGCAGGGATGAAGAAACTTCTTTCAATTCTCTTAGCAAAATCTGTATTAAGGTAGTTATGTGAACCAAACAGGGACATCATCACCATGCATAAGAATATATATACAAAGAAATAGTTTTCTATGAACAATGGAAGTGGAGAGACTTAAAAATCTACACACAGATTATATATTTTATGGAATCACATAGCTTTCCTTAACATTAACTTTTCCTACAAAGTTGATTTCAATACTCTTAATAAGAATCACCCATGTGAAACTGGAGGCTGGTAGTTTAGCTTTTTTATAAATATCTGGTTGGTTGCTATATTATGACTGGACTATCAAAATATTAAAATTGTAAGAAAATTAAGAATTTATCATAAAAAAGAAAAAAGTATTATTTGAATAACTACCTGGCCTTTTATTCTGGCTTCAGTACAGCAGAAATTTTCAAGTAAAATTTTCAAGGAAAACTTATTAAAAGGTGAGTGGAAGATAATGGTAAAGGACAGAAGAGGAAGAAAATGAAATCTTGGGTAATGAAAGAACTGATGTACTGGATTAATCTATTATTTGCTACCTGACTTTTCTAGGTAAAAGACATAGTTAATTAAATTTGTCTGAATGTCAGTAAACAACTGGTAGGACATAGTACCAAATGGTCTATTAAATAGTTCTCCAAAGAAGGTATTTATGTGACAAATGTAAAGTGTGTTTTGGATTGTAAAGATTCTATGCTGTGGATCATAAACACATTGTTGGGAATTTTTTTTCTCATGTTAAAGTACTTACATACTATCACATGAAAAGTACTGTCAACTCATAATTTATTTTTATTCTTTATCAATGGTTTCGTGAAACATCTTGATCAGCAAATGTGGGAATGTATTTATTTCTGGTCTCCTACAAATTTCCTATGTTTCTGAAATTATATCAGTTTGGTCTACAGCCATTTAGCACTGCCACCTTTACCTCAGGGAGAAAGGGATAAAATCAGTAAGAGTATTGACAATGATCTTGGAATCCCATGTTACTTTTTTTCAAGTAAGGCTCCATATAGACATACTTTACTGCTCAAAATGCCCTTCCAGCTAAACAAGGATGCCTAAAAAATTAATGTTAAATTTTATTCCAAAATAAAACCTGGAATTAAAATTTACAAATAAACAAGTAAACAAAACAAAATGAAACAAGTAATAAAAGTGTATTAGAATTCACTCTTTATTGATTTTCAGAAAATGTTAGCATCTGATCGTATGGAATTTCAAGTCTTAAATAATATGGGTGTATTTTACATCTAAATTGTGAAGGGAAGGAAGTAAAGAAATGTTTACAGTGTGTTAATGAAGCAATTAGAGACTGTGGGAATTAAACTAGTTGGGATGGACAGTGGCCTGGCCTCAACTGACTGCCCAGGAGGCATCAACCTGAAGCCATGAGAAATGGGAGTATAGGCAGGGAAACTTAAGGGAGTAAAACTTATGGGGAGGGAAACTCATGGGGAAATGAAAGTATAGGCAGTATAGGAGGTAGGGAGACTTGTGTTCAGGTTATGGCAAGAAGAGAGAGATCATGGGAATGGTTATGCAGATTAGGCTGTTACATACAGTTATGTGCTAATAACTGGGCAGTTGCTTTTCCATATATGGTTACGCTTTGCCATTCATAGGTTCTTTGTTCTGTTCTCAAGGTTATATAATGTGCTGTTCCCTGTAATATTTGTCTTCTGTTGTCTGCCCACCCCAGGACTTCATCCCCTGGGGTTACTGTGTACAGCTTCTGTTTTTTGTTAACTGCCTTAATAAATTGCTTTTTGGGCAACCACAGTTGTACCCACTCCTTTCACTTCCCCAGTAGCCACAGTGGACCTGCAGTGATGGTTGTCTTGGTCAAGCCAGTGACCAAACTGAAACTCCCAGGGGACCAAGCCCAGACCTTCAGACCTCTTTGAGTTTCCTCAGGATTCTGCCCCGATGGCAACTTAATAGGGAGAGGCATCCTTGATCCAGTTGTCCAAAAAAGGAATTTTAATAACACGAAAACAACAAACAATAAGGCGTACACTGTATAAGTGAATAGGAACAAGGTAGTAACAAGGAGCCAGAAAGCTCAAGGCCAGGGTCAGGCAGGGGTATTTTTACATCCCAGTGTGAGAGGGGAGTTAAGGAGGGGTCTGACAGAAGTGTACAATAGAGGAGAATTAGGAATATTAAAATTCCTGCACCAAAAGTCAACCTATGGTAACGTAAAGAACGAGGAACCTTCTAGCAACGATTTGCACAGAGAGCATGTGAGCCAGCCTCTTGCTGTTGCTCTTAAAACAGGGTTCCCCAGGGAATTATTCCCGGGCTTTCCTTTTCCTTGGGAAAACCACTATCTGCAGACCTAGATTTATTGCTGGATTGTGACAAAGCAGCCGAACGCAAACCAGGGTGAACCCAGTCGCTCAAGTGAGGTCAAACAGACGGCGACAAGAGACCACACCTCTGTTTTGGATATTGTGTAAAACATTTTATTCTAATAATTAGAATCATATTTTTCATTATATAATTTGAAGTATAGAACAAAATCACCTGACGCAGAACTTGCAAAATAATTTTTTGATGAAGTTAATTTTTGGTCTGATCTGAATCAGATTGATTCAGAATTTTTGAAAATCTGAACTTTTCAAACATTCTGAATTTTCAAGAATTTTGAAAGTGAATTTGAAAAATCTGAGTTTTTGAGTTGATCTGAATCTCTGGGCAGCTGTGCAACTGCTAGTGCTACAGGGAAGGCTGCACAGGATGAGAGTTTTCATCTTTCAGAACGTTCAGTATCAGTTAAGGTACTGGCTTTTGTTACTAGAAACTGTTCCAGAAATACACAAAGCTACTGGTATGGTTAGACAATCTGCCTTTCACGGCTTCATTTTATGTTTTACGAGATTGAGCTGTACAAAGGGCATTTCTGCAGTAAATGAAATCAACCTGGCTTTATACCTGTTATAAAGCAATAGCAACATCTTGTGCTTTGTAGCCAGTCCTGGAAAATGCTCTTGGTAATTTATTTTTAGTTGTCATTTATTAATATAAGTGAACCAAACTACACTTAATTAAAAGGAATAAATGCAATGTTCATTTTGCTGTCATTGTGACAACCTACAAAACATCTTTTTAGCTCCTCAAAATACCTGAGGGACATGTCAAGTGAAATGTTCATTATAGTTTTTATTCCTTTTGTTCCATCTTTTTCACTATGTTCTGTATTAGCTGCTGCAATTTATCTTGTGATTTAACGTATCTGCTGAATTAAAGGTAAACAGGAATGTCAGGATTATAAAAAGCAATTTGTAGAAAAAACCTGGTGGTGCAATAGAGTTTTCTGGAGGTTGTTTCTCCCATCTCTTCTAGCACCAGCACAAGATCAGCAAAACAAATATGTATTTCAAACACACGGCAAGTTTGGATTTATTTTTATACTTAACACATCCTTTTTCCCCAGGTCATGAGCTAATCTGGATAATGGAGCCATTAGAGCAGCTCTGAATTTAGCTCACAAAGTGGCTTTCATTCCTTTTGTATGCAAGTCTTGAAACTAAATGAAATTGTGTTCTTGGCTGTAAGTCAAACTCCTTCTCCCCTGATTTATGGCAAAATAGCAAAGGCACAGCAGCACTACATGGCTGCATTCAGTGCAGTGCTCAGCAGCTGGAGCCAACCTTCACCCTTGCTCCCTGGCTATGCTGTATTCCAGAGTCATTAATCTTGAGAATGGGGGCAAGTCCCAATGTTTTATGAATTGCAAAACATTTGGCCCAAATGCATCTTGGGAGTAAGGCACTGTGGAGCAACCCCAAACCTGTGATGGCTGAACCTGAAGCTGCTACAGGAACTTGCTGAATACCACCTTCCTGCTTTCCTGGCTTCTGGAAAAGGCCAAGTGAATCACAGACATGGCAATTACTGATTACAGAAACACAGGAGCACACAGCACAGCAAAATCGAAATGTACAAGATGCTAGTCTGTATCCAATCACCAATTTATGAGTTGAGCACGTCAACAAAACCTTGTCTCACAAAACAGCTCCATCAGCTCCATAACACTAATATATCAAAAGGATATTATAAAATTCTTTCTCCAAAGGAGAGAAAGAAGATTTGTCAGAGACTTTCTAAATATATATAGAGGGAAACCTGTCCACATTAAGATGAATTTTATGAATGTATTAATACTTGATTAACAGCAAGTATCTTCAAGCACAAGGATCCTCTCCTACAGCAGACATGTTACTAGGGAGCAGATTTATGGGGATGATTTGCTTAATGTTCCACAAGGGTTGCAAAGAGCATGAGAGATGTCTAAAAATTCATACATGTTACACTAAATTGCAGTGTGGGCAATGAAAAACATGGGTGTCCACAGGCTCTGTATAACTACTGGCTGGTAAGGTGACAGCTTATATGTATACAAGAGGAATAAGTTTGTGAATACCTTTCTAAGACATTGAAGTTGGTAAAGAAAATCGAAACAAATATAGTTATTTTATGGCATGGGTAGCTAAAGACTGAGCATTTTAACAATTTTTGTTAGTCATTCAGTGTGAATAAGAGGAACTAGTTTCATGGAAGTGTCATAAATTGCCAAACCCCTATTTTTCATAGATTTCTGTCTTTTGGTAGATCAAAGGAGGCAGCACAAGCGGAAACATACTTAAAAATTGCAGGTTTGGGAGAAAGAGAACCAAAACACTTACAGTAATTCATAGGCTTCCAAAGAATAATTTACATGATTTTATAGCTTTTCTTATTTCTGTTTTAGCACACAACCTTGGGGCAGAAGTCATCTTTCTAGCCTTCATTCTCAATGTTTTTGTTTGAAATATTTACAGTAAGTAAGAAGCATGATTGCTCTAAATTGTCACTTGGTGGCACTGTTACCGTACTCAATAAAAACAAAGCTTNTCACTGAAAGTGAAAAAAAGAAAAGTCTGGGGAAGTTATATAGCTGAGGAGGATCTGAACACATTTTTACAAAACTGGATGAAAACCATGATTTTATACAATTTCAAAAATAATGTTTTCAGAATTCTTCTGTGTTGTATTGTGAAATTCCAGTAGCACAAAGTAGAACACTTGTCTTTTCTGATATTAAATTATTAATATCACATGGGGAAAGCAGTTTTATTTTTAGCCCGTATAGATAGTTAGATACTCTACAAACGTAGTCTCAGCATGTCAGCTGCTGGTAATTTCTAAAGAAGGAATCTGGAAATGAAATAGCTGACGTGTGGCAGGCTATGATAGAGGGAACTTAACAAAGGTGCGTGGTTCTCTAACTAAATGCAACTAGCCCTTGAGGATCACCTGTTCAATGGAAGAAGAACCTAAAAGTGTTCAACAGATGTATTTTGCAAACACATTAGACTCAGAGTCTGTCTGCTGACCCTGAAAACTCTCATAAGAAGGAACAAGGCATTTTCTAAAGACACATTTCCTCTGTCACAGAGAAAGGTGTTTGTAAGCACAGACCTAAGTCACTTCTCTGTGCTGGCAAGGATATTTATCTGAAGACCTTTGAAAATCAGGTCCCCAGTCACTCCAGTAGGCAGTGTTTTCTACTGAGACAATCCCCAGGACAGCTGCAAGAAGAACTGATCTTGCATAGAAAATAATTTGCTCTCAAATACTATCAAACAGAGTCCTGCATAGCACTATAGTCCAGGTGTAATACCTCTGATCAGTGACATCAACAGTCCACTTTTTAAATTTCTCTAATACCTGCTGTAGAGCTGCCCTGAAAAGTTTTACTTTTCATTAAGGAGGAAGTTTGTGTATCTTCTTACTTCAGACAATGACATGGTAGGATATGTGCCCAAAATTTGAGGTTTAGCAATGACAAGTAAGGCTTTCACTTCATCATAATTATGCTCTGCAGAAGCAGAGCTGTTAAGTTTGTTTCCTTGACATGGAAATGCTAATATATGAGGCCTGAGAGGAAAAAAAGAACCCATAAAAATTAGTTTCAAATCAGAATATTTAGAAATGCAGAGGTGCAGGTAGATGTGGGGGAAAAGCAAGGGAAATTTGCAAGTCATTGCATGCATGGTTTGAAATGGTCTGTCTGAAATCTGACTTTCATTTGGCCCCGAAATATGGCTATATTAAGATGCTGTGACTCACAGTAGTCAATGCAGTCAAGAAGACAATATTTTAAATGAAGAAGAGATGAACACACTTAATCATATAAGAGAATTAAAGCAGTACCCTTAATAAGAGAATTAAACAGTACCCTTAATAAGAGAACTGCAGGTACCCAATAGCCTGCTCATGTTATCTATCTGAACTTGGCAGATGCTAGAAGGGTGTCTAATTACTGGTCTGTTTATGATTATGAAATCAGAATCCTTCTTGCTTCCCTAGCAGATAAATATTAAAACCTGTAGGATCTTGAAGCAAGCTGTTGCCAGTACTGGGCCTAATGGAAATGGTATGCCTCTATCTTGAGTTGAACAAAGGAAGCTATTCTTGCACTTCAATTTTCTTTACTGGGAAGGATACTGGGCCAACCAAATAAAACAGAGACATGAATATGACAAAATCACTCATTATCCTTTCATATGTTATGATGTTTAAGTGGGCAGAAGAGAAGTTNTAGCTAAAGACTGAGCATTTTAACAATTTTTGTTAGTCATTCAGTGTGAATAAGAGGAACTAGTTTCATGGAAGTGTCATAAATTGCCAAACCCCTATTTTTCATAGATTTCTGTCTTTTGGTAGATCAAAGGAGGCAGCACAAGCGGAAACATACTTAAAAATTGCAGGTTTGGGAGAAAGAGAACCAAAACACTTACAGTAATTCATAGGCTTCCAAAGAATAATTTACATGATTTTATAGCTTTTCTTATTTCTGTTTTAGCACACAACCTTGGGGCAGAAGTCATCTTTCTAGCCTTCATTCTCAATGTTTTTGTTTGAAATATTTACAGTAAGTAAGAAGCATGATTGCTCTAAATTGTCACTTGGTGGCACTGTTACCGTACTCAATAAAAACAAAGCTTAAAACCATTGCAGGAAGATTTTACTATCAAGTGCTGCTGTTTTGTTGAGTATTTTCCTAATCTAAGCTAAAGCAAAATTATAAGGACTGGAAATATTTTGTAGCTTGCATCACTTAGTATTACACTTACATTTTTTCTGCCCTGGCATTACCAAGTTTAACTGTCAGTGTCATCTAAGATTTGAGACCATATATTGCTACTCATTAGAATAAAGGTGAAACATCACTGAAAGTGAAAAA
>VXBB01004925.1:27035-39710 GCA_013399915.1 Illadopsis cleaveri | reverse complement strand
TAATTCGAGGCTTTTTTCTTCATTTGCTGTTTTCTGGTCTACCCCAACACAGTGTGAAGGAACAGTATCTGTTTAATAGAACAGGGATGAGGGAACTTTAAGGGGCATCCAGTGCATCAACTTGCTTCAAACCAGAATCAACAATGGCCCCTGCAACAGGAATTTCAGTGCCTGAGGTTTCACTACTTTCATGACAGTTTCATTCAGATGCTTAACTAACAGACCATTATAAAATCTTTTTCATTATCTGTGCTACCTTCCCTTGAAGGAAATATCAGGTCAGTCTCTGTAAATCCACACTTAACAACTCCCACCACTCAAAAAGATCCAGGTCTGCTCACCAGAAGTGCTGAAAGGTGGATGCCCCTAAAATCCTTCTGCTTTTATTGCCCATCAGGTACTTGCTGTGCCCTAAGCCTTTAACCCACAGATAAGTACATAGCATTGGCATGGGAATTTTTAACCCAATTTTAACCCCAATTTTTTAACCCAATTTTTAACCCACTACTGCCGTGTGACACTGAGAAACCCTTTAGCCCAACAAAAACCCAGACAGAGTAAGGGAGTTAAAAGGTTCTCTGTTTTCATTACTGCTCCACAATTTTATTCCATCATGTTCTCAGTTAAGTCTGCAGCAGGCTGAGAGGTTAATTCCTCCATTAACACTGCCTGATGCTTTGCATGCTGTGATTGCACAGTGAGCCAGTAACTCTCTATCTCCTCATCTGCATAGCTGTTCATGCAGCTCTTCTACCTTGCCTGTTTTTATTACAATACAGTTCATGATGCTTTCATGCACAAGGGGATTTCATTGCAGTTTTGAAGATAGGTTTATCTTTTTTATCTTCAGTTGGATGACACAAAAATGCAGAGCAAACATGACATGGAAAATGTGACAAAAACTGTTCTCAAGCCATCATGCTAAAGGGTGATAACAGGATCATTTTCACTGCCAGTAGAGTTAATTTCTTCAGATGAATTGAACTGCTTTTCTGGAAAAATCTGCTACAAACAGAAATATTTTTCAAGCCCCTTTGCAAACCACTTCTCACTCAAAACAAAGACAGATTGTTCCATTCTCCACACATTTTCATTCCTTTTATCACAGACAGAAGCCATTATGGACTCCTGTCCCTACAAAATGTCTTATCTAATTATGGAAAGTAGAATTAAGAACATTCAACAGGTCTCCATTGGAAGGTCTAATGAATTTATCTTGGTTCCAAACTATTAAGGACTGGCTGTAGTTTCATGTTGCCCTTGACAACATCCAGTGACTGAAGATTCTGTAAATATATTTGGCAGTTCATGTTAGTACTATTAAACAACTTTATTTAAATCTTAACTTCTATCCTATCTAAATTAAGTCCCAGTTTCTGCCCTTTAAACTCACTATATCATATTGACAGCAGAAAAGTA
This sequence comes from Illadopsis cleaveri, assembly GCA_013399915.1. Lineage (NCBI taxonomy): Eukaryota > Metazoa > Chordata > Aves > Passeriformes > Timaliidae > Illadopsis > Illadopsis cleaveri. The sequence continues at coordinate 38,291 of VXBB01004925.1, read as the reverse complement.
ATAAGCAAAAAACCTTAAGAGAGAATGCAAGTGAATATATTTTACAGACTGGGAAATAAATACAAAAATTTCCAGTAGGAGACATAATTAAACCTTTAAAAAATAGAAGTCATTTTAAATATTTTAAATACCATGTTTTGCAAGTCAAGAATCAATGCATTATTTGGACTCTTCTATGTCTGTATTTTTAAGTTCTGTGTTACTGTAAAGAACTTACTCTCTCCAAAAAAACCAAAACATTCAGGAAAAAATGGCTTTCTCTGGTAAAACTCTGACGACTGATGCAGAAATATCTTTTGTGACTAGTGACTAGTCTATAATTTGTAGCTGTGACTTTTAGTCACAGAATAAAACACCAGTTGTTTGCTGATGCAATAGAAAACTCTGCTGAAATAGAGAACATATTAATAATACATTCCCACTTACAACCAGAGAGACACATTACACCTAGGCAAGGAATCTTCACTTCTGAAATGGAATGCCACTTCCTTAGACTTCTTATTCCACATTTTTTACTCCGAGTTTGTTTCCTGAATGGTGCTAAATACCTTTCTTATGAACACAAGTAAGTAGTCCTCAATTCAGTAGGAAAAAAGATTCTAGTAATGAAAACTGAATACTTTAGGTGAAGATCTGTCATGCAATGTGATTACATCGATCTGAAAAAATGTTTAAACTTACATCTGATTTTTGAACTGAGCGTGTTAGAAAGAAATGTTTTTTCCTATTTTCTTGATTCTGTATTATTAAATTTGAATTGTTTTAGGGAATAATGGAGTTTAATTGAATTGGAATTTTTTAGCATATATATGGAGGTAATGTCTCTCTCTCTGGCCATACAATGGAGACTTGTTCACTAATGACATGGCTATCTCCTCTTTTCTCTGGTAAATATAGAAGTGGGATGTGAGTTTGGAAAAAGCTTCAGGTTCCACTTGCAGCTTATGCTGTAACAGCCTGGATACCTGCACCATCCTGTTCTCTACCTTGCAATCTAATTTCTTTTTGGTCAAGAACTCTTCTTGTTCTAGAATAAGATTTAAGAACCAATGAGGCTAAAATTTGTTTATGACTAAGCAAAATACTCTGGGGAATGTTGCAAAATTCAAAAGATTTCCTGATAGTCCACAAAGCTAGGAAGGGCTTGTATGACTCTTACAGGCAAAAGACATAAAATTAGGCAGAATATCAAAGTGGACTAAGGACACTAAAATCCTTATCTAGCTTCCCTTGATGTTTCGTTTGGAGATATCTAACAATGAAAATTGAGACTGATTTTTACAATCATGGTGTAATTTTTTTTTTCTTTTTTAATAACTGATAAAAAACCTATCATAATTCTTTTTAGTTCCTATTCTCAGACTAAAAAATACACTTGGTGTAAAAAAAAATGTATAAGATATCAATATCTGGATTTTAAACTAAAATTTCTCTTTCTTAGGATTTTCATTATTTGAAAAATGAACATTTTCAAAGGCTATTGTAATACAGATGATACATTTGACAGTTTTTGAACTGTTCTACCTTGAAACAGGATGCTAAAATTAAAACTGTTCTTGCGGAAGTATTTACAAAATGATTGTTATTTCTCCTATCCAGCCTGACATAAGCACTGTAGAGAGGAATTTCTTTTTAGCTATCTAATCTGGGACTTTTGAAATTACTTGCAATTAGAAGCATTTCTCTGTAGATGTTTCTTCTTCTTCTTCACAGCCTGAGATCCAGTTTAGGAGACCTTGAACAAGCCTACATAAACTTTCAGTTTTTAACCAACAGCCGACAGATATATAAATCAAAACGCCTTGCTATAGAGATGTTTGTCTTCCAGATGATATTTGCCTTTCCATATGTGGTCACTGCATCACAATAATCCCTCACTTAACAACATGCTGATGTTGAGACAACAATTATCAACACTTTATTTTTGTGTCTCAGGGTATTACTCCTGTTTCAGACTGCTATGGTACTTGAACAACAACAGAGATAAACTGTTACATATAGAGAATAATCTTCATTTTGTCCCAGAAAGATATAGCTAAATGTTCAATGGGCAAACATAGATATGTAGCTTCACTGTCTGCCTTGTGCTAGATAATGTATCCTTCTGAATCCTAGGACTTTTTAAAAGTGGCTTGTATAAGAAGCAGTACAAATGAAATGAATATATTGGTAAGTGAGGGAAGAAAAGAATATTCTAAATTATTCTACTGTGTGGACTTGACAATTTTCTATTAATATAAGAATAATTACACTATGTTCAATGACAGTTTATTGCTTTTTTTATGGATGGAGCTTCACTCACTGATACTGAATAACTTCTGAGTCCAACTGAGAAAAACAAACACTGCCAGCTCCTCAAGTGAGAAGCAGAGAACACAGAAAGACCCATGCACAAATATAGATGTGGTTTAAAAGTGGGTGGGTTGTTTGTAATTATGTTTTGCTTCCTGGTCAGTGAAGATGTGAATGATGAGAAGTGATTTGGAGGAAAATCTCTATCTCTGCTTAAATTATGGCAAAATAAATCTATGTAGAAATCATTTAGAAATTGTAAAAGGGAAAATACCATAAGAGCCTCCTTGTAAACACATGTTATACAAATGGTGCAGACACCTACACAAGCATTTGCTTGACCTGGAATGTTTCTAGGAGGGGACAGCAAGGTGTGACCACACTCCCCAAATGTTGGAGCAGGGTTTGCCCTGGGAGCCCTTGGCAAGGTCTGAGAGCTTGGCACAGCATCATGACAAAATAGTTTGCCTGAACTGGAGAGACTTCACTTCAATAATAGGAACTAGGACTAGGTTTTAAATTTCAAACGTAACAAAAAAGCCTGATTTAAAAGACAGTTTTAAGACCTCAACAAAACCTATAAATATGTTCTGTTTAATTTTGTCAAAATTATGTATGATTACTTCTTTTACAGTGAAAAAGTATTCTGGGGTTTTTTTGGCCTTTTTTGATCATTATAACTTACCTCAATAAACTGCAAGTAGTGATTTGTATGTCTAGCACTAAAGTATATTATGTTTTGAAATTGTTACTTTCTTTTGTCTTATGTTATTTAACAAACATTTCTGCAGGTGGAAAAAGCAACAACAAAAAACAAGAACAAGAACAACAAAAAAATTAGTGCAGCACTCCTTTTTGTTGCTGTTACTATTCCACTGCTAAAGAAAGAAGAAATGTTTTCCCTGCAGTGACACTGCTTTGGTATAACGCTACTATATTAAAATATACTGCCAAGTGATGTTCTAAAAGCACCTCAGTAAGGGATTTAAAGTTATTTTTAAGGTCTACATGAAATTAGACAACCTACGTAAGTAAGTCTGTCATAATGTTTGCATTTTCCACTGAAAGATAAAAAAAATAAAAGTCCATAGGAAAGTAAAAAAGTACTTGGCATCCAGAGCAATTTACTACTTGGGAAAAAAAATCCATATTGTGCCTTGTCAGCACAAATTCCTCTCTTTGTTTCCACCAATTCAAAGTCAAAAGGCAAGGTTGAAGATATAGATTCAGGTTGAGTCTACTGAACCCTAAAATTAGTTTTAATGCAACAGTCTAGGTATTTGATTAGTCTGCATTATTATAATTTATTTCTGGACATTATCACTTGCTAAATGTTCCCATCACTTTGGGCAAACCTTCACAATGCAGGTTTGAAAAACCTCATTGCTTGGCTAAAGAAAGCTGCTTTGGATGCCAGCTAACTCACAGTGCTGCTCTACTTCACTTGAGGCCTGCCAGAGAGAACTGCCTGAGAAGCTGATTTTTGAGAACCCCTGAGCAGTCTCAGCAACGCTGAAGACCTGTGAGCACTTAACTCTTCCAAAAGGCAAGCCTGGGAGACAAAGAATTGAATCTGTACCTCCATATCATGCTTAACTCTGTCAGGGCAATCAAAGAGCTCTTTGACAAAGTAGTTTATATTTCACATGAGTATAACTTCAGCCATTGCCCTCATACATCCCTACAGCATTTAAATGTACTGTGTTCCATTTATCCGTTTTTACACCACTAAAAATACCTACTAAGAAACATTCAGTACAGCTTTATTTTGAGACTAATTTAAGATTTCAGCGCTGCAAACATTAAGAAAGTTCTTACTCTTCTTCTCAGGAACGTTTACTTCACAATCTATCACTGTGTCAAAAGGACTGCTAATTTGACATTCCAGCAATTGAAAATTTCTCTAATGCAAATCTCCATATCATCTGTTTTCTCCAGATTTAGCTATAACACCAATTACATTTTCATGTGTACAGGTTTTCATTGATTTAAAGAATCTGGCTAAACATGGATATTGGTGAAGTTTTGCATCTTGTAATAAATTATTTCTTATTTGACATACAATCCAGTCCCACTATGTCCTCCAAAAGGAATAAATTTATTGTTATTAGTTAGATCATGTTTGAGAATAGACATGAAGACCCTTCTTTAAGCTACACTTCAAAATCTTTACTTTCATACTTCAAATCACAAGGACATTTTTCTTTCTTCTGTGGCTTTTCTTACCATAATGAGGAATTATTGCCCAAGCCATTGCAGAGGCATAGATGCCACCAATCATCCAAAACATGCAGAGCCAGCTCAGGTGTTCACCTCGTTTCTCCCGAGCAAGCACTTCCGAAAAATAGGAGAAGACTGTTGGCATAGCTCCACCAATCCTAAAAGGAGACACAGATCATGGATTAAGCAAGAGAGTAACAGCCAGATAAAGTTTGAACAAGCCCATAGCAGCAGTCACCAAAAACCTCAAATACAAGCAGCTTCTCTGGCAAGTTTTTTCTCAAATTGCACCATGTATTGGGGAACTCTAGAGAAAACTTTCATCAGCTTGGATGCATTTTTTGTTAAATATTTCCTTGAAAATTCCATGTACTATTTATTGCATTCAATGTTTCAAGGGAATTGTCAATGTGCCAGTCACTGGAACAGAAACCAGTGCAAAGTCTTGACTTTTACCATTACGAAATCATGGCAGTCAACTGACAAGTGTCAAAATACATTGCTTCTAATGGAAAAATATTAATCATTTTCCCAAAGAGTAATGGGTATTTTTCTAAGTGTTACCTCCCACGATTTAGGTAACCAAGAAGTAACTAACTGTCAATGAGTCTTTTTACACACAATTCAAAACATACTCTGCTCAGCTGCACTACATGAATAGCTAAGACCATGCTGGCTTTTTTACTTAATTTTTTATGAAAAGCATATGCATTCATATAATATTCATTTTTTCTCGTGGTAAAATAAACATTGTCTGAAGGTCAGTCGGACAAAAAAATAAAAAAAGAGAAGATTCAACTTGGTTTTACAAAAATTGAAGTAACTCAAAGTAGGTATTACTTTTGGTACAAGTTTCCAAGTCATCTTATCTTTACCTGCTCACTACATACACAAACTGTTCTACATCAAGACAAGTGCCTGTGGATTTTATTTTTTCCAACGAAGAAAACACCATCATATTACATACTTTAAAACATTACATGGTTTGAATTTTTAAGTGAATTTAAAGATAAATACTTATTTTATAATGTCATCTGGGAGCTGCCAAACCGGAAGCAAACAGCAAACCTCAAAACAATTTTAAATAGCTATTAATAAGGGAAACACGAATACAGAAATGGTATTTCACCACTAAGAAAATTCAGTGCCATAGTCATACAGTTTATTTTAATATATCTTCAAGTATTGTGATGAAGTACTGGATTGAGCTGTTATGCTTGTACAGGGGATTGCTGTTTCCTCTTTTCCTTTATACAACTATTCACAGAATAAGAGAATGCTTTAGTTTGAAGGGACCTGAAAGGTCAGCTGATTCAAACCCCTTCATCTGGGCAGGGACAGCTTCACTTGAGCAGATTTCTCACAGCTCCATCCAACCCGGCCTAGAACAGTGCCATGGACAGCACGACATTCCTCAGCAACTTGTTCCAGTACCTCACCACCTTCACAGATATTAAGAATTTCTTCTTAATATCTAACCTAAACCTGCCCTCTTTCAGTTTGTAGTCATTCCCCCTTGTTCTAACACTACATGCTATTGTAAAAAGTCTCTCTCCATTTTTCTTACAGGATCCCTTCAGGTACTGAGGGTCCAATTAGGACATCCTGAAGCCTTGTCTTCTGTGAAACACTGCTGGTCAATATTTGTCTTTACAATGAATCTTTTGCATAATTGAACCTGCTAGCTGTTAAAGGCTCTGCTGGTAACACAAACATTTACACCTCTAGAAATTCTTGTTACATACACAGCTAACAAGGGTTGTATCCCATTTCTTCTGATGGGTGGAAATACTGAAAGCCTTCACTAGGAAACTGCCCTGTTACAGGCAACAAGAGACCTTGTCCTTGGATCTTCCCCTGGAAGCCTGGGCTGAGGAAAAATTGAGGGGGCATGGCCAAGAGTAGAACCACAATTCATTTTCCTGTGATGGAGAAACCCTGCTGTCTCAGTGCTTTTATGGATTCTGGGCCCTCCAGTTCCCAAAATACAAATGGATTACAGCCATGATGTAAACCCTCCAGGGTGCAGAGACGGCTTTGAATCGCACTCCCACAACACTCCGAGTACTCATGGTTCTAATTACAGTTTCTTTTCCAAGGTTAAAAATTTACTAGTGGAACCAGAAGCAAGGTCTTCCTCTTTCCTGACAAAGCTGAAAAGTGCTGATGAGGTGCCCACTTTCAAGAAGACCTAATTTAATAGGTTGCTCATGGCATCCTTTGGGTGGATGTTTCAAGCTGAGAAAACCTACCTTGTTTTAATCTCACAAAATCTAGAGAACCTGACCAAAAGTAGCAAAAAAGGCATCTCCCACCTGCCAGCATGAACCAACTATGTCATGGATGATGAGAAGCAGATGCTGCTTTAGCAGCTAAAACTGATCCAGGTGGGTTGACATACATCCTAAAGGTTCTCCAAAGCTACAGGAGAAGCCCTGCCTATACTGACCAAGTCAATAGGGCAACTTTCCTAGCAAATAGACCTTTTACATATGTAAGAGCAATTCTGGAGCCAGAAAATGAAAATGTTTGCAAATAAGCAAGATAAAATAATCAGCTTTGAACACTCACAATTTTTCTGTTTCAATCAGTTTGTTTATTTGGCACTTCCAGTGAGTATATCAGTAGGCTAAGAAACAATTTAAAGTCCAGATACTATATTCATATTCATTAAACAGTGGAAATAATAAAAGAATTTAAAGGAGAAATAAAGGATGTACTTCTATCCTGCAGAAAACTGCTGCTATGTAGAGTTGTAGATCTTTGTTTCATAATGATGATGTAGTAAAGTGTGTTGTGCACTTTTTTGCACCTTAAACCTGTGAATGGAAAATTTGCTTCTCAGCTGGTTAAACTCTTCCCTCTGGTCTCATGTATGTGCAGACTGATACTCCTACAATATTTTAGGATACCGGTACCTATGGAGCTCTTCCTATATCACAAAGCTACTACAGAGACTAAAAAACTATTATGAAAAATCTTAGAAAGGCTAATCAACAGCAAAACTGGAGGAGCAAGGAGAGAGATGGAGAGGATGTATCCTCCTGCAGAAGACTATTCTTTTGCTCTTAATGCTGGGCAATCTCAAAGTGGCAGTAGCCATGTCTCCATTTCCTAAAACTTGCTCCTAAATGCAGGGCAAGTGAGAGCAGGAAGGGAGAGTAGGAATAGCTACAATCATTATCACACCAAAGAACAATGAGAAGTCACCTTATAAACTGAATGGAATTTGAGAATGGTCTTTCATCGCTCCTTGGAAGAGAACCTCCTCTTCCAAGGGGCAAAGAAATTTCTTCCTTACTTGCAGAAATTTTTACTTGTGCTTGGTACTGCAGTCATTTTCTATTACAGAACTAATACAGAATCTGGTATACTGAACACTGCTAGCAGAAGCATAAACTACCTCTCAAAGACTTGGGCAAGAAAAGATCAGAGTATCTCCAGCTTTTTCCATCAGTCTCTATTGAGGATTTTTCAGATCTTTCAGCTGCTACTGCTATTTATGAATTAGCTTATCAAAAACTCATATTTAAAAACCCCACCACCAAATCACCCAACAGCTGCAAGGAAGACTATAATGTTTACAGTNGGCAGGAAAAATATAAAGGTTTCAAGTTAAAAAAAAAAAAAAAGCTAGATCCCATCTTCACTTGCACTCATATAAACCCTTAATAATTCAGTGCCTTCACGTGAGCCTTTCCATACTTATACAGAAGGAACAGTATGTGATTTTATGTATTGTAAGTTTGAAAGCAACTGCCTCTTTGCTGCCCACCAACATTTTGTGAAATTCATGGTGGCATACACAGGAGTAAATTTCAAGTAAAATTAAAAGCAGAGCTGCTACTAATTTTTCAGTAGGAAAGCTTCATCTTTTGTTTTAAGGGAAATGCAAATGCAGTTTTCCCCCAGGATACAGTGTTAGGCCTGCTTTTGGCAATTAATTGGTATGATACAGTGGGCTGTTTGCTGTTACTGTACTAGTAAATTATATGGCTCATCAACACTGGTAGAAAATAATTTGATACATGAAACCATATTCTTCTCTTATGTCTGCCCATGCAGATGAAAAGCCTGTGAAAACAGTGCTGACTTGAGGAGAACATTAATTCTAAAAATGGGAAGGAGTTTAACTTTCCTAAACACAAATTATTCAAACAAGCTGAAGTTTTTATATCTCATCTGTTATTAATTTCTGTTAACTCTTCAGTTATCCTAACCAAAGCAGTGGATATAAACATGTTACCCACAGATAGCAGAGAGAAGTCCATGCACTCCTTCCTCAGGGGTCACAAAATTATGCATCTTGTCAGTATGTACAAAAACTAAGTACTTTTTTTTAATCTTCACAGATAAATTGTGTGAAGTCTGAATATTTTTAAAAAATATTAAAAAACCCACTGATCTGAACCTCTGGGATGATGATCATGAGTGATATCTGCCTCCTGAATAACACATTCTGAAATGAGACACAATCTAAAACCAACACAAGGCAAAACTTCATTGAGCTTGGTCCAAGATCATGAAATAAGTGCTCTCACTCAATAAGTATCAGACTTTTCATGTGAAATAAAAAGATGTATGCCTTCAGCCTTGCTTTTTTTTTTGTGATTATGTAGAAATATATGCAAGAACAACACTTATGCAAGAAATGCAAGAAATATATGCAAGAAATATATGCAAGAAGAAACAGCAGGAACCTTTTGCTACTGCACACATTGTTTATATGTGGGATAACAGCATAAATGTCAATCAAAAGAATGATAAATATTGATCTTTTCAATTATTCTTCATCTTCTATAGTAAACCCCATCAAAACTAGGCAGAGCAAGAGAGAATGCATATTTATGTATTTATGTACACTCTCAGTTCATGTTTGTTCTGTGGAATTTTGAGACAGGTGAAACCAAAAGGAGATTTAAGTGATGCACCTCAGGAGAGTGGGATTCAGTGAAACAAACAATAAGCTAAAACACATTTGCATTTTCTTTGTTACAAACAAAGATGATAAATGTCTGCTAATCTACCTTCAGAACTGTGATTTATCACAACAGATTTTGGCAACTGCACAGTGTGACAGCTGGGATGAAAACACGTCTGTGAGGCATTCAGAAACCTCTGGCTTCAGATAGAAGCTATTGTTTATTTGCAGATTCACTAGCCAAAGGGGCTTGAAATGCAAAAGCATACAAGGAATAGAGATAATTAGGACAAAAAGCCCTTACGAATACTAAATATACAAGGTAGGATGGTGCTCTTCTGAAACACCTTGTCTTCTCTTTCAAACTTGAACATCCAGACTAAAAATAGATAGTGTCTGTGTGAGACGGCATTTGCAAGTTGTCACCTTGTTATTTGCTATTTGTTAATAAGAGATAGAGCTCAAAACACAGATTCAGAGATTCAGAAACAGCCCTTGACTCCTTGTACTTCCATTCAGTGACACATAACAGTTCCTCTTAACAGTTTTCTACCCTAGTACCACAAGTCTCATTGAAAAATATCTCTGTTGTTTTCCTTTCAGAACTGCCATTCGACTGACAAAGTAGGGGTGAGCACACAGACCGACCTTTTCCTTGAGAGCTGCTGGATAAAGTTGAGGGAAACTGCAACACACTAAAGACTAAGCTTTGCTTATCATTGTACCCCTTTCTAAATGTAAGTGTTTCTTTGGATTATGAATAATAAGTAAGTTTTCTTGCAGGTACACAAGTGGCCTGTTTGCTATTAATAGCAAGAGGGTCGTTGTAAAAAAGATTCACATGATAACTTACTGAACTCTACTGGTAGTCAGTTCTGATGAAAGAAGAATTGACAAATAAATAATTCATTTCCCGTATTTACCCAACACTATTTTAAAAAATCAAGTTTCATTTACATTCAAGCATATAATAGCAAAGAATTTGTCTGATATGTCACATAAATTGCTTTCATATATGCTAGTATTGGTAATCACAAAATCACTGCTACTGAATTCTTTCTTTTGTAGATTTTCTTCTTCTTTTTCATTCTTCTTTTCAAGTTTTTACTTGAAAGACAAGTATCTTGTTTAGTGTCTGCTGTAGACCACCCAACCAGGAAGAAAAGGCAGGTGAAATAGTCTAGAAGTAGCTGGGAGAGCCCTCACAATCACTAGCCATTGTTGTTGTGTGGAATTTCAACCTACAAGATGCCTGTGGGAAAAGCAACAGAGGGGAGAGGAACCAGTTCAGGAGGTTCCGGGAAGATAAGCCCTGACACAGCTGGTCAACAAGGGAGGGCACCCTGCTGGAATTGTTGTTTGTGAACAGAGAAGGGCTGGTGGGTGATGTGATATGATGGTTGGAGGCTCACTGTGATTACAGAATGACTGAGCATTTCATTGTGGGAGAAGTAAGGAAGGGTGGCAAGGAGAATATGTACCTCGAACTCGTGGAGGGCAGACCTGGGCCTGTTTAGAAGACTGGTTGAGAAAGACCCTTGGGAGGCAGTTGTGGTAGGCAAATGAGCCCAGGACCACTGGACATTCTTCAGGAAAGAAATCCTAGAAGTGCAGGACCAGGCTGTCCGCATGCGCTGAAAGTCAGACCAGCAGGGAAGAAGACCAGCCTAACTGAACAGAGAGCCAAACTCCAGGAAAAGACAAGAGAGTTTAGCATCTATGAAAGACTAGGCAGGCTACTCAGGAAGAGTACAGGAATGTCATGAGGTCATGCAGGGAGAAAATCAGAAGAGCCAAAACCCAGCTGGCACTTAATATATCTA
>VXBB01004925.1:0-15255 GCA_013399915.1 Illadopsis cleaveri | reverse complement strand
TAAGAAACAAAACAATTTTTTAAAGAATTATAATGTAATCAGAGTTTTACTTACTTGGAAAATGCAGCAACTGTCGGACATAACCTCTAATTAAGTGTTTGCAATGGGAGGCAATTAAGACAAACACTTATCCATTAAGACAACAAATATAAGAAAGCTGTAATAACTCCAGAAGTGACAAAAGACCTCAAACTTTGTACAGCCTCTGTCTTTGGATGTCTAATACCCACGTATTCAGTATATTCAATCTTCACTTTTTATTTTTAATATTATGTCATTCATCCCCTCAGATGTATCATGGCTGCAATATTCATACATAAGGAACTGCCACAAACTAATATTTCTCTGTAATAACTGTTTCTTCTTTTCTCCAAATGGTTCTTACTGTGGTGAAACAACAAGCTCTATATACACAGAATGGTGAAATTTTAATGTGTGGATCTAAGTGGTTAAAGTAAACCACAAAATGTTCAGCCATCTGAAAAAGCTGATAGGTACTGTTTTCCAACAAACATGTGAGGTAGACACCATATTAACTTAAACTAAACTTTTGCATGAGTCTTTCCAAGCTCAAGACTTCTCAAGCCTTGGATTTCCTTCGTCTAAATGCTAGCTGTTCCTCACAGTAATCATTTTGTGTCTTAACTTCAGATGTTAAATAACTTCTCTTACCTAATAATATGCAATGTATGCAAATCCCCCAAATGGCACAGCATATAAGGCTCTTTCTCCATTACTACTTTTCAGACTAATCCACTCCTCCTGCTTTCCCTTTCAAGACAACTGCAGACAGGCTTTGATATGAAATGTCATATTCTTTAGTGCAGATGCCTAATTACACACTTGTTCTGAAGCTTTTTGCTCTTTGGCTTACACTACATTTACAAACAGTCAAGTTTCACTTGTATTATGAGAATTATTTTTAGAAATCAGGGTAATAGGGTTTATCTATTTAAATNATTTTAAAAATTATTTATTTATTTCTAAAATTCTGTTTCTTCAGTATTTACATAAGAAAACAACTCAGAGAAATCCTCTGATGTACAAGCTACAAAAAATACATCTCATGCAATAGATAGTTCACTGCAATCAATTTAAAACAAAACAAGAAATAGCCCTTCTGCTCCATCAGTAGGAAAAAAATCCCAAACAACCCAAACAAACAAACATACAAAAAAAACCCCAGCAAACCCAAGCACCACTTTCAAATACGCCTACAGAACATCTGATGACATTCAGTCAAATACCAACCCAGNTTCGTCTAAATGCTAGCTGTTCCTCACAGTAATCATTTTGTGTCTTAACTTCAGATGTTAAATAACTTCTCTTACCTAATAATATGCAATGTATGCAAATCCCCCAAATGGCACAGCATATAAGGCTCTTTCTCCATTACTACTTTTCAGACTAATCCACTCCTCCTGCTTTCCCTTTCAAGACAACTGCAGACAGGCTTTGATATGAAATGTCATATTCTTTAGTGCAGATGCCTAATTACACACTTGTTCTGAAGCTTTTTGCTCTTTGGCTTACACTACATTTACAAACAGTCAAGTTTCACTTGTATTATGAGAATTATTTTTAGAAATCAGGGTAATAGGGTTTATCTATTTAAATACATGAAGCTAATTTTAAATGAATGCTGAAGATCCCCATTCTCAATATATAACTTTTTACAGCACCTGTCATGCTGCAGTGATTATTGGGCCTTCAAGAAGGAGACTTCCAGCTCAGTAACCTCTGTGCTTAGTTCTCTAATAGTAATAATTCCAAAGTGACAAGCCTTTGCATGACAGACCATTTTGCTTTTACATATTTTTTTAGCTGCTTAGTTCACAACAATTCTGGATATGCTTCACAGTCAGTAAAAAAAGGACAATTTTATCTCCATAATAACTAAAGAAAGACATAAACTAAAAAAAAAAAGAAAATACTAAATTCCAGTGAGACCACTGGAAAAAGAAAATACCACCTTAGCTATTCTTAAATTCATTGAGCAATACTGAAACATTAGTATTTTCATGAAGGGAAAAAAACTAAAATTATTGTTTCAAGCTGAAACAGATTTTAAAAATTATTTATTTATTTCTAAAATTCTGTTTCTTCAGTATTTACATAAGAAAACAACTCAGAGAAATCCTCTGATGTACAAGCTACAAAAAATACATCTCATGCAATAGATAGTTCACTGCAATCAATTTAAAACAAAACAAGAAATAGCCCTTCTGCTCCATCAGTAGGAAAAAAATCCCAAACAACCCAAACAAACAAACATACAAAAAAAACCCCAGCAAACCCAAGCACCACTTTCAAATACGCCTACAGAACATCTGATGACATTCAGTCAAATACCAACCCAGAAATTCTATATAAATAAAAATCAAATTAACTCTATCCAGTGTTCACACAAAATGATCCTGTTCTCAAACAATACTGATAAGCTGCAATACAGGATCTCAACCATGAACATCAAGAAAATGGAACTTAAAGAAAAACAAGAGAAAGTAATATCATACTCAGCTGGCCAGTATAGACAGGAAAAGAAAAGAGAAAGTAACTCAACAGTTCTTCATGCAAACCTCTTCGTGATATATAAGATAATGAGAAAAAACATTATCAGTGGCACAGACAACTAAAAAAGTACATCTCTGTAATATTGTGACAGATATTATTATCATTTGATGAATGGTTTAGTAAAATTGTTGTGAGGTAGAGTAGTACTATAGTTCTAAAGAAAAGTCTCTCAAATACCAAACACAATATACAGCCTAATAAATTACAAAACATTACATGGAAATTAAAAAGACCACAAACCTGGGAGTTTCTTCCATATTTTTTTTTCCTTTTCAAAGGAATCAAGTCTAAATTTTCCAGACAACTTAACTCAAAAAGGGAAATAGACATAGAAGCCAATATAGAGCCTCCAATATTGCTGAAAAACAACTGAAACTAAGTGGATAGGACTTCTGGGATATTTAGAAAGCAGAAAGAACATAATGCAAGACAAAATATGGCAACACATTATTTTATGTCACCAAAAGTTTAGACTCAGAAATACCTACAATTTATTTGTCCCAATTTAACATTGAAACTTAAGTAAAAATCACCTGACGGCATGGCTAACCAAACTGATCAGCTTGCCCTTCCAAAGGTCAAAGGGTCCAAGATGAGCCAAGAATTTTATTTTCTTGAAAGGAAAGGAGAAGAAGGAGAAGTGGGAGCTGTTCTATCCTCTCCATTAAATAAAGAAAACAAAATAAAAATAGAAACAACAACCCAACCAACCAACCAACCAAACAAACAAACAAACAAAAAAACAACAACAAACCCCAAAACAACCAAAACAAAACAAGACCACTTCTTTTTCTCCCCAGGAACACAACTTTCATGTCTCAGGAATCTACTCCTTGTAGATCCACCCTGAGGGAAATCACAAAGATCAAAACTCATTGCTGGAAATGTTTGATCAAAACTCTTCTAGTCCTACAACAGAAATACTGTCCATGTAAAAATCAATGAGTCCATAACAGTCATGCACACAAATTTTATTCAGTCATTAATAAGGAGTTTTTCATTTCTTCTGACATCCTCATATTATATTTTTATATTTATATGCCTAATATGCTTAATTTTGTGAGATTTACAATCTGCACTGCTTGTGGCATAAGGCTCAATTTAATTCCATCATGAAGCATTTTGCTGCCATATTTCCCCTCCTTAGGCTAATGAGACTAATTTTATTTAAAATACTTGGTGCAGACCAAAGTGATATAGCTCTAGACCTTTACATTTTGAAAAACATCATATTTTCTTGTTCTATGTTTCTGTGTGCTACTCATATTCCTTATAGTGACATTCACCTTACAATATATCTAAAATTTACACCAGCAGGTGTGCTGATACTTTTTTTTACTAATGAAATGATACTCAGATTTGGAGTATCATTTCATTGGTAACACACATTCTTGTGTACTCAGATATTATTTTAATTGAAATACTGTAATGACAAAAGGAATAACTGCTTCTGCTTATCTTCATATCCAAATTAGATAAATTAATAATATAATGGAAGAAGATCAGTAGCTGCAGAGAATGTGACAGGTAATAGATTACTTGCTAGGACGAGGAATTTTTTTCACAGCTGCATTTTCTGATAAGGCAGCAGTACATTGTCATCATCACTTCTACTTTTAAAATGCTATCGTGCCAATAACTTAAGTTTTTTTTAAAAGTATTATCTCCTACCAGATGCTAGCATAATTTTTTATTTATTACATAACAGATTTATCAGAACTTCATCGTAGTTATTCCTTTTCTTCATTGGAATAATTTATGAACTGGATACAAACAGTCACTATTTCAGCAAAAAGCAGCACACTGCTATTTCATACAGATATTACTTGGTCAGATAAATCAACAACACATTATATATAAAGAAAAACCACCAAAGCACTATTTCCTTGCTACTTCCAACGCAAATAGTCAATCAGTATTCAAATTTAGCAGTGTGGAACTGTAGAAACCAACCAATACATGGTATTTTTCTTCCCATATAAACAATATTTTACAAGATGGTAGCTACCAATATGATATAGAGCACAGACATTAACATAAGCTCAGGTAATCCCAGGTGATGACATAAAGCTGTTGACAGATTCCCTAGGCACTATCACTGAACATACTATTTTCACATTATCTTTTCCTTTGATCCAACAATTCCCTCTGGCACTAGCAAGAAAATCCTTTCAGACAGGCTTTGGATAAAACACACCTAGTTAAGCTGTCCTAGCCTCCCTAATTCCTGTTTTATCCCACTGCAACTGTGGAGGTTCCTCTGGATTTTTATGCTCTCAGATTTAGATGCTAAATTCAATGCTCTCTTTGTCCATCTCTGAATTGACCCTGTCATGGTAGAAATTGCTGTGACTTTGCAATTTGAAATGCACTTCCATGGCAGTCCTGAGAATCAGAATGATTATAAATGCTGCATATGCTTGAACAGTGCATAGCACTGTGCAATGAGCTAGGATTAATTAAATTTCAAAGCCAAAAGATATATTTCACTAAAGCTTTAAACTGCCCGTGCAGTCATCTACACTAATCATCTCATTTCATATCAAAACTGTTCACTTTGGCCACATGTTTTATTGCCTGAATATTAATTTCTTATTCAACTAGTCCTGCTTCTGACCCTAAACAAAGCACAGCCCATGAACATCACTAACTTTTAATTAGTGTTGAATTAAAACAAAAATTTCAAAGCATAAAAACCTACATTAATAACAGATGCATCCAAAGCAATAAATCAAAATATGTGATACTAAGAGCTAATTAACAACACTACAACCTGAATGGTTTCTATTCAATATTTAAGTTAACTATTGGTTGTCTCTCCAGTGCTCAATCAGCCATTAAGTCTTCTTTCTGTAACTATATCCCAGTGCAGAAGTAAACTTCTTTCCTCATAAATGGGAGAAAATACCTTCTTTTTATTTTGTTCCATCCATACAGTGACTGCTACCATCATTTTTCCAATGAACTGCAAGGGTAGGGGAAAAAAATTACACTAAAAAAAAATCACAACAGAATAAAACCACAAACAAAATTAAAGAAAAAAACCTAAACTCTAACCAAACCTTTTGCTTTCAGAAACAGAGATTGAATTAGGCTGAACTTGTTCAGAAACAAGTTACCAAATTTAATAAGGGTCTGAAACACACACATTTCCCAGTGTCTGACAAGATGTCTGGTCCGTCTCACCCAGCAGAGAGTTGCACAAGAGTGAAAAACGAATATTCCATCCCATGTCTTCTTTCTGCTTTCCAATTTAGAGTCAGTGAAACAGATTAAATAATCCACTGTCAGAATTAAGAATAATGGATCAGAAGAATCTTCTGTGTGCTGCCAATACACCTGCAGGTGCTGGTGAAGTTAAACAGGCTTTTTAATTATGTATTTACCATAGTACCAGGAGGGATGTTATAATGCCTAAACGGAAAATTTTTTAGATGACTGCGTCCATCAGTTTATAATATCCATTTAACATGACTTGCTAGTGGCAACTTCAGAACCAACCTTGAAAATTGCCCTGAATTCTAATGGATTAGGAAAACGCTTGTTCTCTGTGAAAATGAGCAGGTCTGACAAATGCCAGACAAAAGCACTATGCAGCACAATAGAGTCACACATCACATGGGTTATATTCATCCATACTCCCTCAAACTGATATAAGATGCTCCACTTCTTGCCAGTATAAAGTAAATAATTTCAGTCCAGAGAGACTGATAAGAAGAAATTTGCAAATAGCCACCTTTGCCTATGACTGAAAATGCAGACCTTCTTCAACACTACAGATGTAAAGCCAGTTTCACTTTACACAATTTTCTTAATTTTTCTACTTTATAGTACTCTCCCAACTTTCTGCAGCCCCCTCAAAAAGCTATCTAAAAACACCTTTGCTCCTGTTAGGCAGATTTCTGTGAGCCTTTGAAAACACTTTGTCCATTACATGTTTATCCGGAGTAAAATTTTCTTGCCAAGCAAGAGTAACTCAATGTATGAAATGTGTCATCAAAACCTCTTGTTTTTTTTTCCTCTAGCTGGAGCAGGCTGGTAGATGCTCTGTAAACATGTTATAGGTTTAGTAGAGTCAGGGAACAACATTTTCCAGTTAGCAGAATGGAGGTGCCCATCTAGCAGTGTGAGTAGTAAGTAAAGTTGATCTGAGTGTAAAATCTGAGATTCCCTAGTAAAAAAATTTATTATGTACAGAACTTCCCTAAGTTACCCATAGCTCTGTTCACATAATAAATCTGTGAGTAACTCCTCCCAGACTCCTGTGGCCTGTTAGTAGCATGTGAAACTATAAAATCTTACACTTACATTGCTCCCTTTTATCAAGGCCTTATTCTATATAGGGCAAAGAATTGAAAAATTAGTAAGACTGAATGCAAACAAGAGACTTTATTATAAATGTCAGTAAACCACAGTCTCCTGGAAAAAGTATTGCTGAAAAAGCATTTGTATGAAGGGAAGATTTTAAGAAACATACATATTCATGTATCTGTTCTAGCAGTGACTCTGTATTATTCCTTTGTGTATTTATTGTATAATATTGTATAACCATTTTGATTCTGCATCAGCTATGAAAGTAGTGATATTCTATACATTTTAAACAATTATTAACTGATGGTTCAAACAAGTGAAATAAGCCTGTACAGTGAGAATTGATGCACCCAGCACTAGGAAAAAATTACATCTGCAGTAAAATGAAGCCAGAGCAGATTAAAAAAATATTTTTTTCCATATTTTTCAGCACTGACACTCCCTTAAACAAGCCAAAGGTCTGGAACAAGAAGCTATTTTAAATGGTTCCTTTAATAACATAAGGTTTTTTTTCAATTCTTCAACATACTGATAGTGTAAGATAAAAAGACAAGTCAAACTTTGAGAGGCTCAAAATTCCTTGATTGATGAAATTCAAGTATTATATGCATAGGAAGATATTTACTCAGCTGTGATGACCAAGCCATTGAATAATGTTTGGTCCATGTCTTAAGGAAGTTCATTAACACTTTCTCTGTGAAAAGATTTCTCTTTCTTGACAAGGAATTCATACATTCTCTATTTCATTTCATAGCTCAGCACTTGATGCAAGATGCAAAATTCAAAACTACAGAAAGAATGTGTGAATTTGCAGATTATACTAAACTCTGCTGCAGAATTAACCAAACAGAGACTTGGAAGAGAGTGCACCATCATATTTTAAATGTTCAGTTTGGCTAAAAACTGTTTTGACTTATTGATTTAAGGAGTGATGTATTGTCAACCAGTGATCCCATGGTAGTTCAGACAGGGAGGAAAAAGTGAAGGTGACAGCCAAATTACATGTGTGAAATCAGCATGGCCCTCAGGCTTTTCCTTTGGGAAGAATTTCTTTCTTTTGGCTACTTTTGTAGGACAAAAATGGTAATATTACTGATATGTGATGGAATAGGCAGAGCCAGAAAATAACCTGTCATGAGCAAAAAAGCAGCCCAAAGATTTTTGATTATTTTAGGCAAAAAATCTCTGAGACACATTTGAAGAACACTACAAGCAATAATCATTTAACTTTAATTTTCTATGCAAATAAATGGTACAAGAGGCTGGAGAGTAGCACCATAGAGGGATATGGAAGCTGAACATGAGCTAGCCAGGAGGGCCACCCATGTCCTGGGAGACATCAGGGACAGCATCAGCTGGGCAAGGGAGAGGATTGTCCTGCCCTGCTCTGCACTGGGGCAGCCTCACCTCCAGTGCTGGAGGCAGTTTTGGGTGACACAATTAAAAAAAACCAACACAACAATAAACCATTAGAAATTGTCCAAAGCAGGGCAATGAAGATGCTAAAGGGTCTTGAGGGGAAGTCTTATGAGAAGTGGCTGAGGACACTTGGTCTGTTCAGCCTGAAGGAGTCTCAGGGGACACCTCACTGCAATCCACATTTTCCTCACAAGCAGAAGCAGAGGTGCAGACACTGATCTCTCTGGTGACAAGTGACACTGCCTGAGGAGGTGGCATGAAGGGTTTAGGTTGGATACCATGAGAATATTCCTCCTCCAGAGGGTGATTAGGCACTGGAAGAGGCTCCCCAGAATAGTGGTCACAACACCAGCCTGACAGAGTTCAAGAGGTGTTTGGACAATGCTCTCAAGCATGTGGTGTGATTTTTGGGGCTGTTCTGAGCAGAGCAATGGGTTGGACTCAAGGACCCTTATGGGTCCTTGCAGTAAAGCTGCATGCAGAAAGAACCTGAAAAAAGAAAAATATTTGAAATGGGTCTGTCCATCCTCTTAATATTGGCTTCAATAAGGTGGTTTGGGAACAACATCATACTCAGAAAAGGAGGGCAGCTGTGACCCACCTTAGATAGTGGCTTACCACGGGAACCTACACCAGTACAGAAGACTGAGTACACTGTATTTCATTAATGGCTCAAATCTGTGCCCCCAGTTCCTGTCTCATGACAGTCCGTGATGTCCCATGTGATACAGGTTTAGTCTAGGTCATAACAGACAAAATCACATTGCATATTCCCTCCACTATCCCCTTTTTCCTCTCAGAAAACAAAACCAGTCATAACCACTGGTCCATAACCATTTTCACTGGTCCATATATTGTAACAGTTTAGAAATTATAGGGATTTGTCTCTCAATTTTTCTCCCTCAAAAAACTGTGTTTGGAAGGCAAGTGGAAAAAGCACTGCAGTAGGAGGACTTCAATAATGTCATTTGCAAAAGAGCTGAACTGCACCATAGGTGACCATCGTGCGTGATGGCATTTGTATTTCTGGCATCTCCTCCTGAAGGAGTAAGACATTAATCCTACAGACCAATTTTCACCTTGTCCTGGAATATTTAGAACGCATTTCAGTGACTGCAGCTCTATTTCTAAATATTTCCATTGCTGCTGAGGATTTATTACTACTATTAACTATAAGTGCAACAGACTCTCACCGTTACTTCAGTGAGATTCCTTACAAGCAAATGTCTGATGTGGCTCTAGTAAGTACTCTTTATCTAGATGTTTTTATTGTGGATATATACTAGATCATATATAAGTATCTAACTTTTTTTGATATCTGCACTCTCTTGAATAACATATATACCTTGGCCAAGTGTCCACTTAAAAAAATTAGATATTAATCTTTATCCCTGAAGTACAAAATAATTTTAAAAAAACTTTCAACATGGTATCCATAATAAAAAAAGAAAGATTTCCCCATGGAATTTTCAAGTGTCTAAGAGTACATCTACTAGGTCAACATAACAGTAAAAAATAGAGTAACAGAGCCTGGATTTCCTTTATTTTATGTCAATTGTGGTGTATTGTGTTATAACAAAGGCAGTACCATAGTAATAACCAAAGATACTCACCTTCTCCCACTGTATTTTATGCATAGTGTGCAATAACTCTCATCCATGCCTAATGACCTATACTAATATTTAATAAAAAAAGACAACAATGTTATACAGAGATAATTACTTACAGCAGCAGAAGGCATTTTACTCGCTGTGGTATAAAGACAGTTTTGTGTCAATCTATTAAAATTCAAACATCTTAACCAGTAAATAATCCCAGTAGACATGTAAATACATGAATTTTTAAAAAATATTTCAGTCAAAGTCAGGTTGTGCAGCCCTTTATTCACCAACATTTTGTCACATGCTTCCAGGTTTCTGCCAGATCTCAGGAGGAGAACAAATAATTCAAGCTCTATGATTTTGCCTAAATTAATTTAGACATTAGACTGTGTTTGAAACTGCAAGCCTATGTAAAATCCATGAGTCCTAACTCTCTTTTCCTTTAAAAGTTTACTGAAGTGTAACAGCTGCAGCATGTATTTTAGTCATAGGTAGGTGGAAGTATACATTTGCAGATAACTAATCAGAAAAATTTTGGTTGGGATGGACTTTTGAAGAGCTTTATTCTGACCTCAGCTAAAAGCATGGTTGCCTTCAGAGCAGAATTACTTTTTTTCAGGCCATAAGTCTGTCACAGCTACAACCGGTTTGAAGTTGCACAGATGAATTTAGCCATAACAAGAGACCCAATTCAGCTACCCTAGTTTGATATAGAAAAGAAGTAAACAAGTCCGTGGGCGAGCCATGATAGGTTAGATTCAAACCCAACAGGGAACCCCAGCCAATCCCATTCAATCCTGAATGCAGACACGTCATTGGCCAGGAAACTGGGCAGTGCTGAGACTCCGACCAATCAGGTGTCCAGGCATGGGAATTTTGAACTCCCTATAAAAGGGAGCGCCCAACAATAAACTTCGGCTGCTTGTCGCACGACCGTTGGTGTGTTCAGTCATGTGCCTGTCTCCAAACTGTGACCGTAACATCATATCAGTCAACTTTTGAAAATCTATTAAATATCCCAGAGCTTCCCTATGCAACATTCCCAGTGGCTGACCATCTCACTCTGAACTTTCTTCATTGTACCAGATGATCCCCAATTCCAACTTCTGATCTTTGTGCTCCTCTGAGAAAAATTTTAATCCACCTTCACTGTAGTTTCTCTCAATTTTGTTGCCAAACAGTACAGAGAGATTCACCTCAGACCTTTTTCTTCCATGCTAAAGAAGTCTGGGTCCTTTTGTTTCTTATGTGCTGTGTATTCCACTTCTCCTGTCACATTACTGGTCATCTACTAAATCTGTCTGAATTTGTTAATTTCTCCTTTTTATGTGGCTCCACAAGAGGACCGAGAATCCAACATGTGGGCTCACTATGTGGAGAACGGAAAATAAACACCCCTCTCTGCTTACTGGTCACTTTCGTCAGTGGAGCTGCAAGGCACTGCTGTCTGTCCTAGGTCAACTTCTTTGCTACTGAAAACCACAGATCCTTCAGCAGAGCTGTTTGCTACCCAGCATTTCAGTGACTAGCTTCTACCAGTGACTTGGGTTATTCTGTTCCAATGGAAGGGCTTGTATTCATCACCAATTCGTTTCAAGGAAGGTATTTGTTGAATGTAAAGTTGTTGAAAATGATCATTGCAAAACCAGAATCAAATTAAATAGCAAGGATTTGACAAGCCAGTACTTATTTAAATGAAGAAGCAGGAAAATTCAGAGATCACTTGGTATTCTTAGCAGAGCTTATAAGCACATTGCATCAGCTACCAAACTTCTGGAGAGCACTTCTTCTCATGTAAAGAGGAAGAACCATGTGGATTAGAATTATGCTGGTTATGTTTGGTAGGTTTTAAGACAGAGTGGGCATGGGAAGCACTGTTATTAAAGCAGCTAATGTGCAAGTTAATACTCAATGCAGAATTGGTAGGCTGTTGTACCAGACTGAGAACTGCTTCTGCCCAAAAGACCCAGTTATGTCAATGATATTCTTCCTTCTACAAATACTACATAAAATCTGATAATTAAATTCAGAAAATAACAGAAAGAAACCCTTAGATCAAGGTATTATTTGACTCTAAATGTGGGGTTTCAGAAAATAATTTTATTTCTAAGGTAAGCTGTTTGTTGCTACTCATATTCACAGTACCTGCATTATCAGTCCAGTGATTTACCACAATACTTGAGTTTTATAGATGGAAGCAAATGTCTGTAGGCTGACTCATCAGCTAAGAAAGTCTTTGACATAAAGTCTATTTCTAGGTTTGTTACTGTACTGTCTATAAACCTGTATCAAAGTCTTGACTAACGCATAGGTTAACACAATGTCAGAACATTGACAGAACAGAGCAGAAGACTATTCACCTCAAGAGATCATTCAGTCTAAACTTCATACAGAGGATCATTCAGGAATTCAAAACAGACCACGGAGACTATTAGAAATCACTGAGGAGCAATTGGCCTCAGTAAAGGATGTCAGACAGTGAATAAGAGTGCCTAATGGTACACATGCAAAAATTAAAGTATTTAAAAATAATCACTAAATCCTGAGATATTCAGATTTTTTCTACTGTTGAGCTAGACAGAGCTCTGAGCAACCTGATTTAGTTAAAGGTGTCCCTACATATTGCAGGGGGTTTGGGTTGCATGAACATTTAAAGGTCCATTCCAAATCAAACTGTTCTATGATTACATGACAAAGTACAAAAAAAGGATGGAGGTGTCTGTCTGAAAAAGGTGCCAGCTGATGCTGTGAAGAGTGGCCTCATGACCAGCTGAGCAGGAGTCAGCCTGTATGCACTGCTAATAATGGTGACAGTTGTGCAGCTGTCACGAGGGTGAGCTCTTACAGGTCCCAAGGGAGAACCAATGACAGGATGGTCAGAAGGAGCATGGCATCCTGAACAGAAATAGCTGGGAAAGACTAGCTTTGCCTAGCTTAGGAAAAATGACGTTTCAGTTATTTTGGACACAAAGAGGCTGAGGAAAGAAAAGGCCGTAATAAAAATTTTACATTAAAAACGAACAAAAACAACAACAACAAACAACCCCACAAAAACCCACAAAACCCCAAAAAAACAATACAAACAAACAAACAAACAAACGGCAAAAAATCTTAAGAGCAAACTAAATGCAAAGACCAATCTGAATTCAAAGTCAGAGAAAAACTGGGTGGAAAAGTATACCCAAATCGGAGCCCAGAGAACTAACCTAAAATCAGTCTGTTTCTGACTGATGAAACCAAAGCGAGAAGACACAGGCAGGAAAAGAGTTAAAATCTTTAGGCCTGAGCCTACAACCTATCTCATGAAGGTACAGTCTTGCCTCAACAGTGCCAGAAAGTGAAGAGGCTAGTGTGAATCCTCCCTCATGCAGGAGTCAGCAAGTACAGCCAAGTTATATATACAGCAGGGACGTATTTCTCTCATGCTTAGTGATATGTCACTATAATCCTGGATAATTTAAACTAATCAACTGTCCTATTCTTAAGAAAGCCACTTGGGATGAAAAATGTATTGGTCTATTATTTAATTCAAAAGACAAGTTGAAGCTAATTCATAACATCAGTACGCCCATTATGTTACTTTATAGGCTCTGAGATGTTGTTGGTGACAAATATACCATGATCTCAAGCTCATGGCAGGGTAAATATAGAAGTATTTTGGGAAATTGTTCTTGTGAAAGTGAATTTTAAAAAAACAAAAATTGCAACATGGAGATTCAATAAATATCCTCACATGGTTTTAATTAGCTCAAGTTCCCTAGTAAACTGTCATAGCATGATATATGAGGAAACAGTTTTTATAACCAAATCAATGAATGCTTTTTTTAAAGACAAATTAAGATGTTCTTAGTGTGTATATTGACAGTCTAGAAAATTGCCTGAAAAATAAATATTGTGTATGTGTACTTATTTTACCTTACAACCCTTAGCATTAGTCCTGTGACTTTAGTATTCTAACAACATTAGAATCCTCTGTATTATGGAATTCTAATAATGAAAAAAAGAATTATGCCTGTCTGGAAGACCCCAGTTAGGATGTAATTATAAGCTGAAATCACAAGTGCAAAGTAATTGAAATGCATGACCGTGAGGGCCCAGTTATGAAAATATAAAAATGCTTTCACTAAGCATTCGCTGCTACAATGAATATTTTGTATCAGTGGAATTAAGGTTATGCTGTCTGCAAGCAATATATCTACTCTGTTTATAAGCCATGTGTACATTGATGACTTGCAGCTTACGATATATTTCTAGTAACAATGGGCCAGAAATACATTTTTTTGTGACATTATTGATAAAACAGTCACGTGTTGCAAGGCCTTCAATACACACTGGGAAAGAAATTGCTTATCTCCATTCTTTCCTGCTTTTGTATGTTACTCTTTTAGCACACAATTACTTGTTTGTTAATACCACAACAGAGAGGCTAGTTTTATATTATTGCAAAAGGAAGATACATTACAATTTCTGTATTTTAGGCACGAGAATACATTACTTGCACAGCTGAGTTTTCTGGAGCTGTTACCTTAATTTTGTCAATGAGCATCATTTATACACACACACACACACATATACTTGTAACTATGAGGTATTTAATAGCTTCTGCACTGAATTTAGTTAAATATTTACAGAGTTATTCCAGTACATCTCAAGACAGCATCATAAGAACTCTAGTAACAGGGAAATCCTCAACTTTTTTGACATGGGTCAGACCCCAGTAAGAGGATGTGAATACTCATGGCCCCTACTACTGTGGGGACAATATGCCCCACTCCCAATTTCAAACACCTCCATAATGTTTAATGCAGTTGTTTAGAAAGAATACTATTTGTAGAAAACACAGTGCAATATGAATTAATTGGATATTTGTGGGTTACTCTTATATTTTATTGTCCTGGAAAACTTTGACAGTTTCATTTGTTGAGGAGGGTGCATGTGGTAAAACAAGCAGATTTTTCATTGTGTTGGTTTTGCATTGATTGGAAAGCTGTGGAAAAAAACCTATCAGTGGCTGGCTTTGAATGTTGGCAGCCTGATTAACCAGCTAAATATGGGATACACCACTGGACTACATAGGTTAAAAATCAGAGGAATTCCGGGAAAAGCCCTCTTTTCTTCCCCTGGGAACAGGGGCTGGTGGGGCAGGCCTCGCTCCGCTGCATGGCCCCCAGGCCTGGCGCGGCCTAGCTGGGCCCTGCCACTGGAGCAGTCCTGGCCAGATCAGGCCCAGCAGCTCCTGGGCAGGGGGAGAGGAGGAGAGAATGTCCTTGGCCAGACTGGACTCAAGTGGCTGCTAACATTCTGCCATTACACCACCCTCTCCCTGCCAACATGGCCCCGAGAGGCCTAG
>VXBB01004920.1:205621-246127 GCA_013399915.1 Illadopsis cleaveri | reverse complement strand
AAGGAGCACTTCTCAGCTCCTAATGCAGTCTGGGCCTGGGGTGGGGATGCACCCTGACAATGCAGCTCAAGCCTAATGTCAGGTTCTGTAGGATTCTACAAGGCAGCACTGTAATCCTTCCTCAGCTGGCTCTCCTTGACCAGGCTGCCTTGCAGATCNCCAGGCTGCCTTGCAATTGGCTTGGGCACGCTGGGCTGGGACTGGCAGCAAGACCTATCTGTGACAACTGCTTGCCTTGGGCACCGTGCTGAAGTGTAGAATAAGGACTTCACAGTTAGGAATTGTAAAGCAGGTATGTTTTATTTCCCACTGGGACACACGGGGGGATATCTCCTTCAAACCCTGCGTACCTGGTCAAGACAAGGTCTAGGCGTAAATACACATTAATCCCACAAACCCACACCTCCTCACCCACCCATTCTCCGCCTTCTCTCGCTTCGTATTCTAATTAGCTGTCGTGCCTCCTGTTGGTCGCGAGTTGGGGTCTTGGGAGGAAGGCCAGTGTCTTTCTTAGANGGGATATCTCCTCCGAACCGTGCGTACCTGGTCAAGACAAGGTCTAGGCGTAAATACACATTAATCCCACAAACCCACACCTCCTCACCCACCCATTCCCCGCCTTCTCTCGCTTCGTATTCTAATTAGCTGTCGTGCCTCCTGTTGGTCATGAGTTGGGGTCTTGGGAGGAAGGCCAATGTCTTTCTTAGGTTGATCTTCACTTCTGGGCAGGCGCAATGGAGGTTTGGTTATTTTTCAGGTCACTTTGCTCTTGCCAAAGACTAGGAGCTTGATTTTGCTGGATTCAAGCTACAAAGTTCTGCTTTATGGATTTTTGACAAATACCTAGCTCCTACTTTGATGAGTTTCAAAATTATACATCTTACCTATATGACTTCTAGTTAGTAACTATTTCACAACCAAGCTTAATAGCTAATCTTCTGTGTGTTCTCAGTACAAGTTATTTCTTTACTTTTACAAAATCACCAAAAGCTGCTTCTAAAATTCTGTATTTTTATATTCATAAACATCCTCCA
This sequence comes from Illadopsis cleaveri, assembly GCA_013399915.1. Lineage (NCBI taxonomy): Eukaryota > Metazoa > Chordata > Aves > Passeriformes > Timaliidae > Illadopsis > Illadopsis cleaveri. The sequence goes on along the minus strand of VXBB01004920.1, from coordinate 245,093 downwards.
TATCAACGCATCCATCCATCTATCCATCAATACGTCCATCTATCACTGCATGCACTACGAGGCTCTCTGTGCTGTTGCCACTGGGGACTGTGGGTCCCTCTGGGAGCTGCGTGGCCTGAGGATGAGCGGATCAATCCTCCTCTGGGGATCCGTTCTCCTGGTGCTGGCAGCTGGGCTCACTCCTCTGGCTGCCCCCTGAGGCAGCTGAAGGAGAAAAGCTGCCTCACTGCCTGCCGGGCCGTCTTGAGGATGGAGTGCTGCCGCCGTGGGGCCAGGGGCTGCGGGACAGTGGCCATGTCAGCGAGGGAGGAAGAAGCATTGCATGCAGGGGGCTGAGAAGGCAACAGATAAGCCCCTGCCCTGGCCCCAGCCCCACAGGGGTTTTCCTGGGCAAGGCTGGCCTGGGAACAGACAGCCTCCATGCATGCTGCATCAGCCTCCTCCGTGGGATCGGCAGGCAAGTTGCAAGCTGAAATCTTTGCCTCTTTGGGTGGTGCTGTGGGCAGTAGCTCACTGTGCCCCTCATTGCAGGGATCGCTGTCCAGCTGACAAGCTGCTGGCCCCACTTCTTTGTCTTGCAGGGGGGGACGCAATGAACTCTTTGGCTCACTGTCCCCCTCTCCTGCACTGTCTCCATCAGGGAGCTCTTCTTCTTCCCACTTCGCCAGCAGATTGTCTAGACGAGCGTCCCAGGATGGTGTGTCCCCGTTGTTTAAGTTGTTTAAGAGAGACCACAGCTCTGCAAATGGGTTAGGAGGCACGAGCTGCGAGTAGTTTTTGGTCTCTCCTGTGCCTTCTTTGGTCAAGCTGGAAAGGCTGTGTGGCACCAAAGTGCTTTCTTCATAGAGGGTGGAGAGGATGTCTTCCTCCAACTTGCCCAGCTCTTCGGCATTGATCTGTAGAATTCATGGATTACGAATTTGAAGCATCCCCAGGCTCTGTGCCCAGCAGCTTGTCAGGGGTGCTTTGCTCTGCCCAACGATGAGTTCCCCTCTCCTCATAGGGGCCTTCAGATGAAGACGAAGCTGAGAAGCTTGAGGTTTCCTCGGGCTCTGAGGTGGGGAAAAGCTTACTGGGCCCCTTGTCCCAGGGATCTCCGGCCACAGCAGAAGCCGCTGCTTCTGCCTTTTTCTCCTTCAAGGAGGCAAGCAACATGCTCCATCTCCTGTCTCCTGCAGCTGGATCTGCTGTATCTGGGAGTTCTTCCTCCCCCCACATCTCCTCTGACTCCTTTAGGAAAGTGTCCCCGGGCTGCAAGTTGTCAGACGCAGAGTGCGGCTCTACAACCAGGCCAGGTGACAGGAGCTCAGAGGAGTTTCCTGTCTCTCCTGTGGAGCCTTCGGTCAAGCCAGGAGTGCTGGGCATCACCTGGAGCTCTGCATCTGCCTCTTGGCAGATGCTTGACTGCTCCTGGGTGCAGGTGGACTTGATGGATGTGTCTTCACAGGGCAAGGCCTCTAAACAGGTCTCTGGACGATTTGCCACCATGCTCTTCCTGCACCTCAGTGAGCTCCTCCATCTTGGTGTGCCCCAGGTGGTTCCAGGCCGGTTGGGTCCCTGTGCGGAGTGGCATGCCACCTGCACGTCGCAGGGGTGGCAGGTGATGGCCCTGCCTTGCCACTGAGCCTCGCCAGAGCCTCTTAGCTGAGCTGTCCGGGGAAGATGTTACCTGGGCCCTGTCAGCAGCCATAGTGCCCCATGGAGAAGGTGACACTATTTCTTGGCAGCTGCCGGCCACGGGGCCCGCAGACCATGCTCTGCCTCTGGGAGAAGACCAAGAGGCTGCTGGGGCTGCTGGCAGAGGGGGCAACTTGACCCTTGCCGAGGCTGCTCTTGGCATCTCAGGGCTGAGCCAGCACGGAGGTAATGCGGAGGTCAATGGAGGGCCATGGAGAGGTGGCAAGTCTGACATGGATAATCTTGGTGGCCGTGTGACTGTGCTGCTGTGGGGCAGTGAGTGCCCACCCTCCAGGCTGTCCTCCTTTGTTCCACGCCCTGTTGGTTTCGGTGAGATGAATGGTCTGGGGACCAGTTGGTCCCCATGGAGGGGCATGATGGTCACCCATGTGACCTCTGCTGCTGCCTGCAGCGGCCCCTGGGGAACCTGTGGGAAGCAAAGGAGGCGTGGGATGGAGGCAGCTGTGTGGACTCATTGTCCTCCCTCATGTTGGCAAGCCCAGCTCTGGCCCCAAGGCTGGTGCTGACCATGGCAGCCAGGTTGGGCTGGGTTCCCAACTGTGCTCCCTATCTCTGGGCCATTGCTTCACCCAGGCCTTCCTGGCACTGGCTCCTCCCCAGAGCAAGGCCTGGTGCCAGGCCTGGTCCCAGATCTCTGCCCCCAGCCCTCCCCCAGCTCCCACTGCAGCCTCTCCCTCCATACCCGTCCCTCACCTCTCGCCGCCTGGACAGCAGTGGCTGCCCCTCACAGGACTGGCAGTGGGCGTTCGCCTTCTGCCTCTTTGGCATCTTGGCAGTGCTCTGAGGAACACTGGCCAAGGGCACCTGGGATAGCTGCTTCCTTGTGAGGAGCTGCTGCCTCTTGACAGAGCTGCTGCCTCCTCAGAGAGCTGCTCTCCTGGGAGTGGCAACGCCAGGAGTTTGGCCCTGCAAGAGCCCTCTGTGTCACTACAGGGACCCATGTCACAATGGCCTCTGGACACGATGCAAGTGTGGGTCACAAAGGCCTGGTGGGCACAGGCACCCCTTGTCGCTGGGCGACATGGAGACCCCCTTGGTCACAAAGGCCTTTTTATTCAGCCTTTGCCTCTCGACTTTGCCTACACTTTTTCCTCCCCCAATAGCCTACATCTTTCCCATGTCCCACCATGTGTTCCTCCCCTAAATATCCCCAAAGAGGCCCTGTGCCCTGCCAAACTGCTTTTCCCAGCCAGCCCACCCACCATGTGTCCCACTCTTTTGCCCCACCTCATGTAGCAAGAAAATCAGGAGGACAAAAGCTCTGTTAGCACTTCATCTGGCCACTATTTTAAAAAAGACAATAAAAAGTCTTTTTAAAAGAAGATTAACAACAAAGGGGGGCCAAGGAAAATCTCCATTCTTTGTTGGAAGCAGGGTTGAATATGGTCACAACAGATGAGGAAAAGGCCGAGGTACTGAATGCCTTCTTTGCCTCAACCTTCAATAGTCAGAAGGGTTATGCAGAGGACAAACAGCCTCCTGAGCTGCCAGACAGGGACAGGGAGCAGACTAGAGCCCCTGTAATCCTGGAGGAAATCCTTAGTGACCTGCACAGCCACTGAGACACCGACAAGTCTATGGGGCTGGCCGGGAGTTCCCCAAGGGTGCTCAGGGATCTGGTAGAAGAGCTGGCTAAGTCACTGTCTGTCCTTTGCTATCAGTCCTGACCTGTCAGGGAGGTCCCAGACGACTGGAGGTGCCAGGGTGACACCCACAGCCAAGAAGGGCTGCAAGGAAGGTGTGGGGAACTGCAGGCCTGTCAGCCTGACCCTGGGGCCTGGTAGCGTCCTGGAGCAGATCATCATGAGTGGAATCACATGGCCCATAGAGGACAACCAAGGGATCAGGCCCAGCCAGTGTCGGTTTAGGAAAGGGAGGTCCCACCTAAGCAATGTGATGTCCTTTGAGGAGTGGGTAACCCACCTCAGGGCTGAGGGAGAAGCTGTGCATGGAGTCTCCTTGGACTCAAGCAAAGCCTTTGACTCTGTTTCAAATAGCACAGTCTTGAAAAAAAACATCAGCCCAGGGCTTGGGCAGGTGCATTCTTTGCTGGGTTAAGGACTGTTGGGACAGGGCCCAGACAGTAGTGGTGAATGGTGCCCCATCCTGGTGTTGTGCAGTCACGAACAGTGTCCTCTGGGCCCAGTCCTGTTTTAGTATCTCTCCTCTGATGTGACCAAAAACATTGAGTGTACCCTCAGTAGTAAATTTGTGATGACACCAAGGTGGGTGGGAGTGTCACTCTGCTGGAGGGTAGGGTTTCTCTGTGGGGGGGATGTGGACAGGCTGGGTTGATGGTGAGAGGCCAGTGGGATGATGTTCAGAATGACCAAAGACTATGTCCTCTCCTCATGTCATAACAATCCCCTGCACTGCTCTAGGCTGGAGCCAGAGCTTTTGGAATGTTGCCCAGAATGAAAGTTTGACAGGGGCTGAACATGAATTAGCATTTGCCCAGATGCACAAGAATTCCAGTGTCTTCCTGGCCTGTGTCGGGGATGGTTTTATGATTTCCCTCTGGTAGCCTTCAGTATCAGAAGGTTCAGAATAAAATTCTGAAAATTTTATGTGTAATTTGGAGGCCATTTGACCTTGTTCCATGCTGACAAATGATCAGGCACTTCAGTGATTCTATCATTTAGGAGTTATCTTTCTATATATTCTGAAGTCACCTCTGCGAGACCAAATTTTCACCCAGCCATGATCTTCTGGAAACTACTTGGCACATCATTTCTGCTTGTAAATAATAAATACAATACTACTGGGTGAAACTACTCAGAGAAGTAAGCTCTGAAATTGGTAATAAGTGTTTGCAGTTTCACACTTAAATCTTTCTAAGACTGAATATGTCATTCACACTAGAAAAGCCATCTACGTCTCTGGGGGCTGAGTGATATAAATGCAAAGCAGTTTATGGTTGGTTTTGTTCTTTTCCAGAAGGCTTCAATTTACTACTTCTCCTGGGAAGAAAAGAGCATTTTCAAAGACACAAAAAATGTATTGATGCTCAACTCTTATTGACATCTTTGAAAGTCACCATTTTAGTAGGATGATTTACTTAATAGCCATATTTTACTTGATTCTTTACTAATCAGTTTCATTAAGTCCTTAAAAACATTTTTTCTCTTACAGTTAATTATGACAAAAAAAAACAAAAAAAAAACAAAAAAAAAAAACAAAAAAAAACCAGGGCATTTCAGTCACTGCCTCTCAAAACACCACAGTTGCATTAATGTAAGCTCCACTGTTTTTCAGCCATTATTACAGAACACCAAAATTCATTTTTATAAGGTTGCTAGGCAGTAAAACCACCTTGAAAAAATGAACTGTGTGAAAGCATGTACAACAACGTTATTGATGGAATACTAAATAAAAAAAAGAATACATGAGAGCTAAATCCAGAGATATTTACTGACACTGTACTGTTATATTCCAGAAACACTGACATTTCAGTCTGCAGTTTCCAACAGCCACTGCAATATAATTTAAGCCCCAAAATCAAAACTGTCAGTGCTTTTGGACCCATGAGATAGGGGAAAAGTTGATTTTAAAGTGACATTTTTCTTTCCTCCAACTTTCTACGTCTCACAAGTGCATTGTAAGTTTCACACACATTTCCTCCTGGAAAAAGACTTCTTCACTGCCTTTGATACAAAACTGTAGAACCACAAGAATTATTTAGGACATTTAGAATTTATAGAATGGCTTTGGTTGGAAGGGACACTCAAGATCATCTAGTTCCAAATCCTGAATTAATCTGTTGCATCTGTTCCAAATTCTTGTGCAAAGCATGGCCAGTTTTGAAGCAGGATCTGACCTGGAAACTAGAAGCACCAGAAGTTCAGAAGGGTTATCAATCACATGAACATTGTCTGTTGCAAATCTCATAATTCCCATAAGTTCTTTCTCCTTTTGACATACTGACTTGTTCCTCCTGGCTGTGCAGAGTCTATGGGAATGTTCATTCTGAGCAAAGCAAGCAGGAGAAGGTTTTGCCATCTATGCTGTTCCTTGGCCCCAAATTTATATTCATTTACCATTAGACATGTTAAAAAAAATATCCCCTTTCCCAAGCCAATGAGTTCTCACAGTTCTTTTTTAGAACTTGAGGTAAAGGACCATTGTTGATATCTAGTATAATATCTGAAAATAATTATACTAAAGCTTGGCTGAAAGGCCAATAGAGGACTATTTTGAATACAACAGAAATATTTTTTGCAAAAAAAATTTTAAAAATGAAAAATATAGAAAGTTTATTTTTAGTATTGTTGTGACTTTTCAAATTAAAATTCTTTACTGAAAGTCAAACATTGAAAAAAGTTCAATACCAATGTTTTAAGTTAAATAAAACTTTAATTTCTAATTAATAATGTCCATTAACAAGATTTATAATATAAGAAAGACCCAAGGTGTGAGGGCAGTCTAGAATGCAATCTTTGTGAATTTTGTCTCTTAATGTATCCTCAAGTCATATTTATAAATTTTTAGGTCCTCGGCAGGTTTAATGTTCCACGGAAGTCAGTGGAAAAAAACATGTTGATGATTCCATGAAGATAGTTCTACCTTTGGCTCTTGTTATTTAAGAAAAACTTTAAAAAGTGAGGGAAGCAATGAATGATTTATTTTGGGGTTTTTTAATAACCCCAGGAGTTGAAGGTGTAAATCTTTTAAAGGAAAAACATTCCCTCATGCAAGATGCAGGTTAAAATGAAAAAAACTTGGCAGCAATTTGAACTCAAAGTGCTGCATATACATTTTCTGGATACAGCTGAGCAGATAAATCCAGCTCCTGTGGAAATGAATAGGAGCTGGCACATAAGTACCTGTAAGAATCCACACCACTGCCCGTGATAAAACATCTGGTTTATCATCGGCAGCAGAACCAGTAGAATTAAGTAGTTAATACTTCAAAGTGATACAAAATGTACCTGTAAATTCAGCAGGGTTTTCTGCTGGAGACCATGTAAGGACACCATAATAACAGCAAATTGATTCACCTAAACCTTTGCTTTGCATTTGCTGTAAGACAGGATTTTCAGTAAACTACACCAGCTCTCGTCTGTGTTAATAATAACTACCTCACTGGCTGTCAAATGAGCCACACTTACAGACACAAGGAAAAAAAAAAGAAAAGAAAAGAAAATGCTGCAGACATGAAGGAATATATTCCTTGTTGGAGCTTCCATTTGTTGCAGATTTATAGAGATACAGAACTTGGCTCAATTTAATACAGCAGATCCATGTAGTACCTTAATACTATTGGGTTTTTTTCTCCTTTACAGCCTGATGAGATATAAGTGATTGAAAAACTACTCCATTAAAACCAAGTAAATTCATTCCTCCTGGCTTTATTCTTTCTTCTCCCTAAAATGACCCTGACTGGTTTCAGTCTCATGGGAGAATTAACTGCACAGGTTTTGTAAAGCTCATTGCATTAGACACTGCCACTACTGTGGTTAATGAGAAGTCCTTTTTGCACAATCCCCTCCATGTCACTTGCATAATAGCTCCAGACTCACAGGAAACCTGTGACAATGTCTCTTCCCAAAGGCAACAAGCACAAGGTTCCTTCACACCAACTGCCTGACACAGAGTTCAAGAAGTTTGGACTCTACTCTCAGACACATGGTGTGATTTTTGGGGTTGTCCTGTGCAGAGCCAGGAGAATGGTTGTGTTTGATGGTCCCTGTAGGATCCTTCTAACTTAGGATATTCTATGGTTCTATCCATGGTTCCATCTGAGCCCCTACACTTGCATGCATACACACTCCATGCACATCCATACAGTGTTTTCCTCCTACCAGCTGCCTTTGCACACATGCTTCTGTCCATCTTCCACAGGGATTTGCAAAGATGAAAACGGCAGTGTAGGAATGCATTTCCCACACCCAGCAGGTGTTTCCAAATAGGGAAAGAGTTTCAGTTTACCTTTAGCTATTTTAGGAAGTTTAACTAGAAAATCCTGTGCTTTTCTCCTATGTAATTAACTCAGCGCCAACAGAAAGGCATGGATTGGGCTCTGAGAGTGTAAGTCAAAGCCTCTTGGTGATCTTATTGGCTGCAAGCCAAATTGGCCCTCCTAGAACATTCAGTGTTTAGGAAGGAGCGCTAAGGAAATGAGTGAAGGGCTTTTTGGAGTGTTTGTAGCAGGGTGTCTGAGGTTTTCACAGACACCTGTGCTTGGCTTTTCATTTGTTTTCTGTATCATTTTTTTTTTGATATTTTTCCTTATTAAACCTTTTGATTTACAAAACACCTCTGAAGAGCGTCTCACTAATTAATTTTAGCCACTTCTCTGCAAAGGCTGGACCCTCAGAGACTGACACATTAGCACCTGACTATTAGACTCTGGCCACGTGTTAACCTGTATCACTGCAAGTTTTGGGTTTTTTTGGTGTTTTTTTTACTTTTACGACACTCCTTTGCCACCCTTCCCTCTTTGAAAAGGCCACAGCCTTAGTAATGGTACAATTAGACTTTTATATCGGCAGATAATTTCCCTTTTCCAGCTCTTGCTGGTCATTCTGAGCCATTATGGTGGCACTCAGTTCCTTGATAAGCTGTGAGTGGAGTAGTTGCAATCTAGCTTGTAACTGTGATCAAAGTTGCAGCATTTCTGAGGTTTTACAGATTTCATACAAATATTGATAGATGTAAAAATAAAATCAAAAAAGCTGAACTGTAAGCTTCATATTTCATGAAGTTTTTCTTCTAGTAATAAACTCACTTACCTGCATATGAAAGGAGGTAAATTCCTTCCCTCAGAAATGGCCTTCTTTGGGTCTCAAAATCCTAAATGCATTAGATGGAAGATTGAAAAAAAGAAAAGGCAGAAATCTCAATCTTTGCTGCAAAATATTGCCCTAAGGTAAAACTGATCCACTCTGCTGTCATAGAAGACAGGACAGGTCAGACGCTAATTCCCCAGATATGAGGAAGATGGAGATTGCTGTGACAACATTTACAACATGCTCAGTTTTGTCTTCCTATAGCTTATTATTTCTCTATGTCATGCAGTGCAATCTTTTTTTTTTTAATGGGGTTCCTACATCATGCAGAATCTGTTCCACTGGGGGTAGGACCACCAGGCCTCATCATTTGCATTCTCCGGTCCATCACTGCAGTCAAAAAGCGAAGCAAGGCAGGACGAGAGGAGACCTTTTCTGTGCCTCTGCCAGCTATAATAAAATGTGATCCGTCTATCCTCACTCCTGGGTGATAACAAGATGCTTGTAGATCTTCATCTTTTCCCTTTCTGCTGCAGAGGGCACTGGCTTCACAGCTGTAAATCAGGAGAGGTGCAAGGCTTGACTCTTTCTACCCCCGTGCCATGCCTCTTCTGTAATTCAGATCAATCACTTCAAGTGTACGTAGAACCAGTTAGCTGCTCCAGATGCTGCCAAAGCAAATGAGTCATGGGCAAAATTAGGGACATTTGGCCACAGGTTTGTATGATGAACATGATGCCATATGGTGTAGGATGTCTCTTGGGTCAGTCAGGGTCTGTTGTCCCAGCTGTGTCCCCTCCCAGCTCCTTGTGCACTCCCAGCCTCCTCTCTGGTGGGGTAGGGAGAGCAGCAGGAAAGTCTGGCTTCCCTCAGTGATAACAAAAACATTCCTGTGTTATCAGCAGTGTCTTGGTCCCACAACTTAAACAGCCCATCCCAGCTTCTATGAAGAACATTAAGTCTACCCCATCAAAAAACCAGTGCACCCAGCCACAGGCGTTTGGAAGTCATTAGTTTAAATGGACATACATTTATTTAGAGTAAAAGCACCATGCCTGGGATGGAGTAGCAATGCAGGAGCTCTGCATTGGCCCCTCTGTCACAAGCTTTCTGCAGGCATATTGAGTTTGAGAAACACCCATCAAGCAGCCATAAATGCAAGCAAAGCAGTAAATTCCTTTTATCAAATATAAAGGGAGGAGCTTTGTGAAAATAACTCTGTGTACCTGATGTCCCCTGTCTCTCCTGAAGCTTTAAACTTCACATAGACTATTTGGATTTCCCCAGATCAGTCTGGATTATGAATTTCGGGTGGGGCAAATAAAACACAACTAATTACAATATTTTCTTTGTAAAGGATTTACCAACTTTCTTTTGAAGGCAAACAATGGCTCAGCTCCTGGAAGGAACCCTGTGACCCTTTCATTTATGACCCAGATCTGCTGAAGAAATCAGCATTGACAGAGAAATAGGTATTTTGTATATCCACAGATGTGAGAATCAAGCCTCAATTCCAATTAGATTTATTTTTTTATCTTTTCATCACACCTGGCAGACTGAGCATACAGTCTGAAGCCAACTTTTAGAAAGGTGAGGGAAATAGTTGGCTTTGTCACACTCGCCATTCAAGCAATATTCCATGCTATCTATTAATGTTAATCTGGCATGTCCATCCCCAGATGTGGATTTCTGAAAATTCATAAATCCTGGCAGTGCCTCCTTCAGATTTCTCAGATAAGCTGCTGGAATAGTGGGGGAAATACATGCCATAAATTAAATTGCAGTGAATACTAGGCCAGGACTTTGGGAGTTTGCCCACATCTATCAGAATATTTACAAAGCACAAAGATGTTCAATAGTTCTCAGGGTTTATATATATTACCACTGAGTCAAACATTCTGGATTCAAGCATAAGCACGGGATGTGTGTTCCCACAGCCAAAGAGATAATGACTCCAACTGGAAACACGAAATCAGCTCACAGGGCCAGATGCTCAGCTGCAGTAAAGTAAGGTCTCTCCGAATGACAGAGTTATGCTGTTCTGTATTTCAGGACTTTAATGTTTGTTAGTATAACATGATAACAGCAAGTGTCTCTGGGCAGCTGGCATAAATTATAGTAGTTTCAGCCTTCATAGGATCTGTCTTATGATGTAGTTTTTCTCTAACTCACTGTACAAATGCACTGCAACTGCACAGAGGTAAACAGGAGTTTATCCTGCTTCCCATTTTGTCACTGATAGAACCTTCCTCTCACAAACCTTCCTCTCACAAGCCTGGTTAACTGATATAGCTAGAAGTAGCATTGGAAGCAGAAAATCTGTTTATTGTCTAGTTCCAGGAAGAGTTTGCAAAGCCAGCATTGTAAAACAAAAATTAAAAGCAACAACAACCACAGAAAAACCACCCCAGGTTTTAACTTGTAAACTGAGCACATCTCTTATATAATTATGGAACGAAAATAAATTAACTTTATAACCTAAGGCTGACATTCTTAAAGATTATAAATCTGCCTGAGATCTGTTGAAAAGATGAAGACTGTCCCAGTAGAAGAGATGAATATTTTCCACCCTTTCATATGGAAATATTTAAAAACAGGTACATACTGTCTTGTCTTGGAAAAAGGTTGATCAGCAAGCTAACAGTTCTTCCATTCTCTTAATTTCCTGCTCAAAATCCTAATCTCAGGAGAGTACGCATCCACAAAGTTGCGTGTTTTATGTGGTTATGAAATTAATGTTACACTCTGACTCCCTGAATACCATCCACTTGCTTACCTTTTCTTCAATATAATAGGAAATTACAAACCCTGAGCAAGTCATTACTCTCTGATGATTATGAATTAGCTGACCTCAGGCCACAGAGAAAGGCAGCATGTTCTAGCAGACCACAAGGTCTTTTAGTTAACAGAAGAATCATAATGTTCTGATCTGCAGCTGGACATTTCTGCTAGCTTAGGAGTCAGGTGTTTCATCTTTCCAAAAAAGAAATGTTTACCTAAGAAAAAAAAGAGGACATCTCTTCCTATACTTAGCAAAGCAATGTTATTTCCTACAGGCTATCCATGCAATCAGAGCTTTTTTTTTCTCTCCTGCTGACTGACATAATACTTTTTAATGCAGGAAATATTAAGACAGCCCACTTCAAGTATAATGGAGCATGGACTAAATCAAATACTGAGTGTTCCACCATATAAATTCCTGTCTGCTTCTAGAAAACAGGTAAGGAACTGCCAACGTCTCCCTGAATCCCTACAGGGAATGCAAGACAGCAGCAACAACCTCTCCAAAGACAAAGGAAGTATTTTCATCTTCCCCTCCTTTCCACTGCTTCTTCTCACTGCTTCCTCGTAATGCTTCTACTACTTACATCTTTAACGCATCCAAACCAGCCCTTTCCCTACAAAATCCTCCCTCCAGAGTTTGGAAGCAACCAAAGAAATAAACCCCAAATCTGAAGCAGCCTTGCAGGTTTAACCCACTTAGAGGACTAAAATCTACCCCCTCTCCATCTACTCATATTTTATTAATCTCAGTTAATTAATGTGTTTCTGTGTCTCACAGGCCAGGCTGCAGCAGCTGGCACAGCCCATGCTGTGTTTGGGAGGGACTGTTGAGGATCTGAGCAGGGCTGGGCCAGGCTGGGCTGTCAGAGCGGGCACATCAAAGGCCCATCTGCCAAACCTTCCTGAGAGACCTTGGTGAACAAACACAGGGCAAAGGGGGAAAAAAGATTTTCCTTTGTCATTGCCTTTTGTAGGGATTTCTTGGCCTTTTATAGGAGATTTAAGGAGAAATAAGTCTCCTTACTTGAGGGAAATATGCAAATGCTTGAAACACAGTATTTATTGCAAAGGTGGAGGGTAAGACTGTGAGCACTGTTCTTCCACAGGAAAACACTGAGAACCTCCTCATGGCCTAGGAGATGTGAAGTGGGCTGGATACACCTCCTCCCTCCTAATTCTTCTAGACAGAGTGGAGGAGAGATTAAATTTACTGTGTGGTTGCTCTAAAAGTGTGGGACACTGAGATGCCCTTAAGATGTCAGAAGTTGACTGTGTGGTATATTGTGGGCAGATGCATGGAAAAGATGAATCAATTTCACTGCAGAAACTGTGTAATGGCAAAGTAAGTTTATTCTGCTTTGCTGAGAGGCCAGAAACTTTGTGAAGGCTGGATGCACTGGTTCAGGGTCAGTGTCCTGCTGTCAGGGGCACATGGTTGGCTGATATCCCAGCACGGACAGAGTGTCCTGGCATTTGCCTGTAATGTGATGTGGAGAAATATCCCATAGTGGATTCATCTCCAGGGAAGTCAATATACACAGCAATGACCTGCTGGAAACATCATTGGAGGCTGGTAAGCAGCAAAATTTCTTATAACAGCCACTAATTTGAATTGGTTTAAACTTCCACCTTTCAAAAATCAATAATTTCCATTTGTTTCAGCAGTTGTCATCTTGTGCAGCTTTTTTAATTGTAGCTTTGCACCTGCTTTTGAAACTCTGGTTCTCTTACTATTATTCTGATTTTGCAAGGTCACCAGTGGGTCTGTCTCAGGTCAAAGATGCCATTGTTTCATTTTGGGAAGCACAGGAAGTACAAGTAAGTTGGAAAGAAGTGACGTTCAGTATTTCTGCATCATTAAACTAAGCCAAAAAGGCAATGTGGTTTCTGCAGCATAATCCAAGCCTGATTTTGACACCATTTTTAATAATCATCAATCAGTAGTGAGAGGGCTTGAGTGAAATTAGTTGTTTTATCCATCAAATTTTAAGTAGACGGGTTCCAAGGCATGAAAGCAACAAACTAATGCAGGAGAAACCATCCTTGAGTAAAAGGCATAGCAGATAGGCCAGAAGGAAAATTAGGTGGGTCTTTTCTCCCCTGTTTTGTGTAACAGGTTTGAAAAGCAAGCCTACAAGAAGAATAGTCTCAGTGAACTTCAGGTCAAGGAGATCAGGGCACAACTTCAGAACTGCAAGTCTGGTACATTTCATAAATGCTCAAGTTACATTAAATGTTTGTCAATATGCATGTGATGCCAATGGGAACAGAAAGGGAAACCTATGGAGAGTGAGGAGCCTTTATCAAAATTGTTATGCTGCTTACTGCAAATTTCTCATGGTAATTCCTCTTCACAGAGAAGTGTTAAAGACTGCCTGGGACAGAGATAGGGTTTCACGTACCCGTTTTCTAGACTTCCTGCCATCATGTAGGATGTGTCCCTCAGGTAGGACCTTATTAAGTCACTGCCATAATGTTGGAGGGCAAAATACAAGAGATTTGAAATACTTTCTACTTTCAGAGACGAGGGTGCCCTAAAGCAAGATTGTGCATCCCTTCTCTTGAGCCTATCTCTTGAGTTATCAAGCTGAACCAAACCCTTGCCCTTGACAGAAGAGGTTGCTGTTCTTAAGAGAGAGTATTTAAACATATCTCCTGATAAAGAGGGTCTCAATTACTTCCAGTCCTTCCCTTCTCCAGTATGTTATTCCAGCTGCTCTGGTCAGCTTTTGCAAGAATTCATGGGACCACGTTCTGAGTGGGAGCAGTAAAATGAGTAAAATCAAAATAATAAGTGAGACATGGATTTGTAGCAACATTCAAATAGGAAACAAAGTGAACTCATGAAAAACGAGGATCCACTCCTCACTATGGATCTCTATTGAGTCTGCAAATTTTGCTGTGGCTAAAGGAGGAGGAAGCCACTTCTTTGATCAGCTCTCCCAGAAGTTACAATGTCAACTACCTGAACCCATACCAGCTTCACACAACTTGCTCACCCTAAACCTATTGCAGCAAGACCCCAAGCTCAGTTGGAGTACTCAGTAATTCAGCTAATTAATGCTAATTTTAGTCAGTTGTTCCTGTGTATCCTAGAAAATAGAGTGACTATTCATTAGCCTTGGTGTGTACTTTGAAAATGGATACAAATTAAAACTCTTTTAAAATGCAAAATGTTATTTGCCTACGTGCTGCTTTCATTGAGCAAACAGAAGTTAAGGGCAAGGATGAAAGCAACTGCTGTACATAGGCTGCATGAGAATGAGATCTGAAATCCAGCTGCTGCAGTGCCAGTCCTGCCAGCCTGCCTGGCTGAAGCCTTGTGTTCCTGGCAAGGTGGCCGTGATCAGGAGTGTGCCAGGTACAGATTGAGAAATGCAGTCTGCAGTGTTTCCCTGTGAAATTCAGATATTGATTGAAAACTTTGTTATTTGATACGGTGGTGTGGATCCCAGGGAACATGGATTCCTGTGTAACATGCCAATTGAATACAGTAGTGCCTGTGATTTCATCACTTCATATTCTGGCTCTAGGAAAGATGAGAAGTGGCTTCTGCATGGGAGGGATGTTACTTCAATTCCAGGAAAAGAGAGTGGTGATCTTAGTGTTGCTGGATTACACCTCAATTCCTAGAAGTAAAAAAGGAGTTGACAGCTCTGTCCCCTCATGTGTGGCACAGTGAGTGTACACTTCCAATTATTCTTTAAACCAAAGCCCAAGAGTCTCACAAACTTGCATTAAACCAGGTTTGAGTCAAGGCACTGGCAAAACAAGTGACTGCACAAAGGTGTTCTGCTGTCAATGGTCAGGCTAGAAAATAGGTGCTGCCAAATGACCAAAACAGCAAGAGCAAACAAGATTTTTCCACAAAGCCACAGCCTGCTCCTCTTCTCATTTTTTTTCCCAGAGAGCACACCTGATTGCAGGCAGTAGCAAAGCCAAGCAAGGAAGATAAATGAGCTGTAGAATGCCTGGCATGCAGCTCATGAGGTGGGTGGAAGTTTGGAAATGTGCTTGATGAGCCTATGAGTATGGCAAGACCTATAGAAAAGGAGGCAGAAGCAGTTACCAGGGCGGGGGAATGGGGGTTTGAAGTGACAGGCTTATGTAAGAGTTACAGTGGGGATAATTTTGATGAGGAACAGAACAAAGCCTGGAAATGCTGGTGGCCCCTACCTGTAAAAGAGTGCAAAGAAGAAGTCACAAAGGGTAATAAAATAACAGAATAGATGTGATTTCTGACCTGAAAATACTCTCTCATTAAGGCTGTTTTCCTGGGAACTGAGAGGGAGCGTTTTCCCTATTCCCCTCACATAAAGGAGAAAGCCAGCATCGCTCAGAGATTCAAGAAGCAATGGTACCAAAAACAAAAGGCTCTATCACCAAAGGAAGACACAAGGCATGTTTGCGTCTTATAAATTAAATCAAATCAATTCATATACCTGAAAAAATTCTTCAGCAAGTGCCTATGCAACAGGGAGGCAGTTCCAGTGACGCCCAGTAACTTCTTCGCAGCACATGACAAAGTGGTCTTCCAGAGGGACACACTTGAGGCAAGCTCACTGCCACTAGCCTCCCTTACCACAGCCCAAAGGGTTTGTGTTTTCCAGTGTACCTCTGTTTGGATATATAGCCCTTCCAATGTCAGACAAGCTTTGGAAAAGACCAACAGAGGAGCTGCCTCACAACCTTCAAGTCTCCCTTGTAGCACACATTTCTCTTCTGGAAAGACAATAAGGTGTGACTCATATTAGCAGGGAACACATTAGAAGACCTTTTCTTTTTCTGTTTAGTTGGGGACAATTACCGTGTGTGAGAGCAGAAAGAATCATATGTGATATAAATCCAACCCACAAAGTGTGTTAGCTCAACGTTGTACCCAAGGTAACCATCTTTGCTAAGTTTTTTCCACCAACACAACTCACAGCCTCCATCCCAGAGTGAGCTCCAGCCCAAACTGTTTGAAAGTCTGCCAGAACTTGTTCCCACCTGCCTGTGTGTGAACATGGCACAGAGAAAGCTTCCTACGCACAGTCCACCTGAAGTTTGGGGGAAATGAAGGCTGTAGTTGGGAGTATTCTTTCCCATATATCTGTATCTCATATTTATGAGAAAGTGAAATCTGGGAAGATGCCATGGGTAAAATTACAATATTTCCTGTTTAAAAGTTTTCCGAACTATAAGTAGCTGTGAATGGAATTGCTTACTTATTTTCTAATCCCACCAAGGATTAACTGATTTCTTCACACAGACATAATTTTTGTTTAGGAGTTTTTTGAAGGAAGATGGTGGAGGAAAAGACAAAGGAAATACCTTTTATCTGTCTGGTAGTTATTAGTCAAAACAGATAAAACCTACTTTAGAATTTTTTAAGAGTAAGGGATATTCATTGCATTCACATGATCTACTCAGATACAGCAAGTATGAAATTTCAAAGAACAAAAATATCACATCACCATTAGAAAAAATATTCACCAATTCAAAATAAAACCCTTCAGTCCTGCTTAATATTCATATACTTAATACCACTGTAAAGCAGAAAAGTCTCATTACAACATGATTCTTTTTAACGTCTGGTTTTTGTTTCTTCCCTGCTTTGTATACGTGCAGTGTTTACTTGTTTATAATGACAACAAGATAGAGCTCCTCAGGGAAAAGAACATGGAAAATGCACCAAATCTGGCACATCAAATCTCCCACACACATATGCATCTAGTTAGCCCTGTGGGGCAGGAATTTTCTCATGTGCTGAGGACCATGAGCTGCCTCAATACTTTAGGAAGCCATTCTCTGGCCATTCCTAAGGCAATAATTCAAACTATTATTTCCTCCTCACCTTTATTCCTTCATCATAATTTCTGTCTTTGTCTGGTGATCATAAAACTTCTCCAAGTTCACCATGTCAGTCTCAAAAGAAAACCATTCCATTCACTAATCAGAAAAGCAGAGAAGTCAGTGGGGCATTTTTTGAGAAAAAAACCTCTTTTTGAGCAGCTGCCCAAAGGAACAGAATTACACAGATCTTATTTACAAAAGTGATGGTTATGTGTGTGAAAATGCAGTAGTAGGGCAAAACTAATTTGCCAGTTAGCACCAGTCTTGCTTTTTACTGTGGATTCTACAGAGCAAAATGTACTCTTATTGAAGAAATTGTTTCTCAATGTGCAGCTAAGTGCCCTGGTGCCTCTCAGGAGAATGGAGTGTACAAGGCCTGTGAAACTGATGTAAAAATGGTATTTATAGAAGCACTTTTTACTCATGTCAACTTTGTGAGCCATTTAGTTTCACCACAAACCCTTTTTCACTGCCTTACTGGCAATTATCTAAGTAACAGAAGTGCTGCAAGTCTCTAGGACAGGGAGCAGCAATCTACATGACCAAAACTAAGCTCAGGCATTGACCTCAGTGCCAGTTAATTCCCACTGGATGTAGGGAGAGGCAAAGCTCTGCGTGAGGCTTGTACCCTCTGCCTGCACTGTAGGTCACAGAGATTTCACCTACTAATAAAGGTTCCTTTAGAAGATGATGAAGACTAGGGAATCAAACCAAACATATGCATATTTTCTTATTCTTCTCTCACCTATTATTATTCTTCTATTGGGAGCCTGATACTTTCCCCAGCCTAGTGCCTCCCTAACCATCAACTTATCCTGGCACTCTGTTTCACCACCCTGGCAGAAATGCCTTTCTCTTCTGAGGCAGGATGGTGGGATAAGGGCTATGAAATGACTGATTTAAAATAAGGAAATTTTCAAAGGACCCATGTGTCTCCCTCTGTTTTTCTTCCCCTGTCCTATCACAGCTAGGCCTGCATGTTCTGTCAACTTCTTCTGATTTGAAGTGGAAAAAGGTTGGAGATTTCTCCTGGAAAGAGCTTCAAGGCATTCACTGAGTACATTTCACCTCCCTGAGAGGGGCAGAAGCAGTTCCTGAAACATCAGAGAAGAGTATTTAAGCTGTATCTATGGCTGACCAAGACCTGATGGATGAATCAGATGTGATAGTAAAGGCACTTTGTATTCCCAGAACATTCTCTGACCTGGACATGAAAACCTTGGACCCTTGGAAAAATCACCCTTATTATGTCCTGAAGGATGTTTGAATGTAAAGTTTCCTCTACTCTCAGCCATGATCTGTCAATTCCTTTCACCTCACTTCTGCTCACTCAGCATGGCAAAGAGGGGCAGGAATACATCAAATACCACCACCTTGATTAAGGCTCCTGATGACCAACAGGATCTCCACAGATATATCTGACATTTGGAACATTTTTTTATTCACTTCCAACCTTCAAGAAGCTTCTTTGTTTCTGCTGCAGTGCTTGTGTGTCCCTTCTCTTGCTATCTCTGTCCTTTACAGTGAGCACAAACCCAGCAATTTACCCAGTGCTGCCTGGAATTGCTCTCCACAAAAGGAAGCTGCGTTTCACCTGTGCGTAGTTTGCTTTAATCAGAGACTTCAGCGTGAAAGGCGACATACGCCTCCCTGGAAGCTACAGATGTGCTGGCAAACTCATTCCATTCAATTGTATGAACACTCTTTGTGGCTCAGGGCTGCGGTCAAGCATCCTTAATGAAAAGCTGTTTGTGCAATACATTTCCTGCTGATCACGAAGAACACCTCCTTGGAAAACAAACATGCTCAAATAAAAATCCCAGGAAGCTTTCAAGTTTATAAACTCTTCCACGGTAACTGAACTTTGAAAACTACAAACTTCATCTCAAAGCAGCCAGAAGACTCAAGTAAATGACGACTGAGAAGTGTCTCTGATAAGACACAAATGTTTGTACTGTTCACTTTTTGTTCATTTTTCCACTACAGAATAGTTTCCAAGCATGGTAAAAGAAAAAAGTGTTTCCATTTTACTTTCTCTCTTTTCTCATTCCTTTCAATAACCCATATCACAACTCCCTGACTCCAAACAGGACCAGCACTTGAGTTTCTCAGAGCTGTGTCACTTTCTACAGCAGTTTCATGCATATGGGCTATTGAATTTTTTGCTTAGCCAAGGGGAAAGGATGTGATACACACTCATCCGAGTGTACTCACTTCGAGTTTCATCAAAAGGGAAACATTATCATATGTGCAGTGACAGGCAGAAACCTTCCTCAGTCCTTTACAAGCCTTGCAATTTGCCTGGGGTGCCAATGCTAGAACAGCTTTCTGTCACAACATCCTCAGGAAAATGCAGCATAGTGATGCATAGGGACCATGGATTCTGGCAATCAGACCATGTAAAAAGTGGAGTCTCTAGCACCCTCTCACTGGTCAAACCTTGTTCTTTCTTAACTCTCAGGTTTAGTAGAATACATCCTTTTGTCTTCAAGTCTTCAAGTCTCTTTAAGTTACAAGAGGCCTTCTGAAAGCATAACAGGAAGTTCTTCTAGTGAAACGACTTCAAAACTTGAGTCGCAAGTTTCAAAATACACTAAAAAACGGTGTCCTAAAGCCAAAAGCAAGGGCTATGTGTCAGAAAGTTCATAAACTTTTGTTCCAAGGTCTCCACTGTGAAATATTGCCTGGAGACTGGAAAGACTCATCCACTCCTATAAATATCTCCTCTTACTGCCAGTACTAAGGATGTACGTAAAAGGATAAATGCTCCTGGGTACTTTACACAATAGTCCTGCATCAGAAAAAGCTGGTCAAAATGATCAGTAATAGCTTTAACAACTGGTTTTCCTAGCCCAGGCTTCATAGCTGGTTTGTCAGATATAGAACCATTTTCAAATTCTTCACTTAAATGTTGCAAAAAAAAATTCATGAAGAGAAAAGGAGGAAGAAAGGACAGACTTTGAGAATAATATTGCCACTAAAAGTGGATGCAGAAAAAAAAGGACAGAGTCAACCTGCCACACTTTGTGAGCTGTTTGTGAGGAGCCTGGACATCGAGAGCTGGACTGAATGGAGTAGAAATTGCTGCTGCACAGGGGAAAGTGGAGACATCATTACCCTTACATCCAGCTGTGTGCCCATAGCTCTGATGGGACTGAGCATGTTTCAGTCCTCACCATCTTACCAAGGGCCCTGTCTTCAGTAACTGCTTTTCTTGCTGCTAGAAAAAAAAAGTTTCTTTCCGCAGACTTCTTTCAGATTTTTCTGGATTGGATTTGGTCTTAATTTGCACTGTCTCAGAAGTGCAAATGTTACTACTTGCACAGCTGTGAGAAGGGCTTGGAGCTTTTTTTGTTTAGGTTTGCTGTTGGTTTTATTTATAATTTTACACTCCTTAGGCTTTGGCTATTTAAAATTCTACTGTAAACTCCCTTTGTTCTTCCTTGTTGCCAGCAAAAAAGAGAACTTGTCAGTCAACCAGAAACACCACAGACAGTGTTTGGCTTGCTTAACTCTTTGCGCGGTTTGGTTTGAAGGAAGGAAGGAAGGGAACAGTTTGACTGAAATTACCAACCTCTGGCAAGTTTTGTGTTTTGCTTTCCTCAGCTCCTGAAATGTAACTTCTGAGAGAAGTAATTTAGCTGAGAGCCTTAGATCTGTAGAGCTCTTTTACTCCAAACACAAATCCCAGTATTTAATAGATTGGGTGGGGTTCAATCTGCAGAGAACTAATTGAAGAAGCGGCAAATACAGACATTCAACCCTGATTAATTAGAAGGGTGAAAAAGAACACTCTAATTCCATTTCCAAGTCAAACCAGTTGCACCATAATTATCTCAAGTGCTTCAGAGATGGTTGAATTCACCTTTAGTCCCTCTCTCCCTTTCCTCAGGGAGGAATGGATAGCCTTGTGCACAAGGAGAATTGAAATGCTTTGAGCTCTTTATTTGCAGAGTCCTTTGTCTCCCCCAGGAATACAGTATTTTAAAAAGATGTAATTTATATTTTGCAGTTTTCGAAGGTGCTTTGTATACATGCTCAATAGTGTTCAGCTCATGGAGAGTTCCAGTTTCCCTGGAAATCTACCCACTTTTTAAAATAGCTAGAAAGGAGGCGTTGTGCAAATCTGATTTTGATAGGCGTTTTGAAGATGGGATGCTTCAGAAGTCCATATAACAATTTCTGTCTTCCTCAGCTTTCCAAATGATCAGGGTAACAGCATATATGGGATCTCCAAAGCTAGGAAACCTAGTTTTTCTCTGTAACTAGAAAAAGCCTCCTCTTCTGGAGACTTATCTTATTCCTTGAACAATTCCCATGTCTGCCTATTTCTCCAGCTGGAAGATTTTGGCACTGCTTTTCTGGTTTAACATTTAACATTTCTGACATACGGTAAAACGACGACACTGGGTCCCGTCCTGACTATATGTCTTCCTTCTACGTCTTCTCATTCTGGGTTCATCTCCATCCATTATCAAAATGCAATTGTCTTTGCAGCAGCCAGCAGCTGTTTTAACAAGGCTACAAACAGTACACACAAGCTCTGGAAAAGAAGAAAAGAGCTTTCCCAGTTTGTAACAGGAATTTGAGGCCAAAGGCAAGAAATGGACCATTGTTTTCTAGGTAGCTCTGCAAGCCAATCTTCAAACAACTACAACTGGCCAGGGCCTCTCGTTCTGTATCTCAGTTGTAAGACAGCTGTTCCATTTTCTAAATGGAAAGATAGTTCACCTTGATCCTGGCTTCAGCTTCTGCAGCTTTTTACCATTAAATATAATTCGAAATAAATTATCATCACGGGGAGAAGACAGAGAGTGTTTGAACAAAACAAGCCATTAATTTTCTACACAGAAGAGAACAACTCTCATCCCAGAGACACTGCTGTGCTGTTGTCTGAAACACAATTTTCACCTGAAATTGGACAAACCATTTGGGAAGTAATTCAAGTTCCTCTAAAGGGAGGATGTATTGCACACAGACAGTGGTGGAGGGCTTCAGCACCCACAACTATGTTAACTGTGTGTAATGAGTTATAAGCATCTTCTTTTAACAGGTCCTAATTGCAACACATTTTCCCAACAGCTCATTTGCAAACACCCCAGGTGTTCCACTTCTTTAACTCACCATCAACAAGCTTCACTTTTTTCATTCTGCTCCAGTGGCATCCCTACCAACTTGCCTATTTCATCTTGCAGCTTATGATCTCTAAGTCATGATCTGAAGTCAGGAAAACACCTGCCAGGAAGACCTCCAAGAAAGAACAGATCTCTGAACACAACCTCACCAAGAAAGGAGGACTCCCACATTCAGAGTGTTATGATTGATGTATCAGCAACTCTCTACACATCTCATGGCATGGCCAGTGTTTTAGGACAGATGCTCATCAAACTAAAGGCCAAGTCAAGGAATACATCAATCCTTGCCTAAGACGGATACACACAGAACTTTCCAAACTCTATATCTCCCATTAAAGGAAATAAAGGGGACTGGAAGCCTGGAGGTGATCTTTGTGAGCAAGTTTGCCCGGTATTTGACCTCTCCAGTGCCTCTTACTCTGGATCAGAACAGCCTCCTTCACCACACAAGGATGGCTGAACACTCCACCTCCACCCAGTGCAGTCACAGGCTGATGGGGCTCCATGCCAGCCTCTTGTAAATAACATGCAGACATGATGCAGAAATTCCTCCCTGCCAGCTGTAGACTGTGAAGTGCCATTTCTTGGCATCCTTTTTCTGAGTTTAATTTGGGAAACCATCCAGAAGTGTCCATCAAGTGCCACAGGAGTGAAGGATATAACCCAAGATTGTTGTGTAAACACAAACTATAGAAAGTAAAACCAGATTTTTATTTTGATTTATCTCAGTATCTCCAAACACAGGAAGATTAATCTGAATTTCATTTTTGTGGATGCATGTGATCAAAACTTTTGTGTTCCCTGCAATGCTGACATAAACCTGTAATTTTTAAAAATCAGAATACACTATATACAGAGTGATAGATGAACTTCTGCTACAGCATTGCTTGCAATTTACTCCTAAAAAATTTCCAGGGTTATTTTGCCCTCTGAATATCAATCAAGCCCAGGAGGAGAAAAAGAAGGAGGATGGATGAGGGAGCAATTGGAGTAACGAGCCTTTCTACTGTAATTTCAGTAACAGATGAGATTGCATCTGCTCCTTTGCTGGATCTTAAGCAGGCACAGGGAAAAGACAGCTCCTGTAGAGTCAAGCATAAACACTGGGTTTGTGCACATGAAGACAGCAATAGGGTAGAAGGCAGCATGTGAAAGACAAATTTTAACAGCTAGCTTTGGATCTGTCTTAGATTTCAGAAACACGTTAAATATAAACTTACTGAAATGCTTTCATCCCAGCCCTGGTTACACTTCAATATGCTTTCCATTAACTGCTTGGTTGTAAAGTTTTTTTTCTAAACTACCCTAATAATTTTTAATTCAAGACAAGGTATCTTTAGTGAAGTTAATTATAAAATAATGGGCAGTCTTTTTATGGCTTAGGAAAGGGTTTATTTTGGGTTAGGTTAAATCAGCATGGAACAGATTCAAGCTATATTGAAATAAGACATTATTAAATCAGAATAGACACCTACACTGGATTTCATACAGACATAATTAAAAAGAGCTGTACATGGATACAGTTTCATGTGGTCCAAGCATCTGTGTCCTATTGATCTAACAACAGCAGCATAACATGATACAGCCTGAAACATGAGAGGCATGACACATTACTTAAAGAAGTGGGTCTAATTCCCTGGGAGGAAATTTGTCGATGTGTTTGTTTTTTTTAAATTACCCCTTACCTCCAAAATTATTACGAACACCAAACCTGTGTGATGCAAAACTGTACTTGAGCACCCCTCATTTACTACAGCCAGGTGACAGAACAGACACACAGGACAGCACAGATACACAGAAGGACAACAGAGTGCTGTGGAAGTGGTGGTGTCCCCGTCATCACCCATCTAAACACAGAGTGCTGTGAAAATTCTCTCTCCCACTACCACACCTCCCATGGCTTCGTTCTATTGAATTATATTGTATTTAGTCTCCCAGACACCTGGACAAGAATTAGTGCTGCCTCATTGCACCTATGTGCTTAGCCAAGCCATCTCAGTATTTCCAAGGTCAATGTCTACAGTCTTCTAAGGTTGTTGATCCTTTGGTTTGTCTTTAGAGAAGCAGGGGAGATAAACTTCCAAAGCAGAGATAAAGGACAAAAAACAGAAAAAATCAAAATACATGTAATTTTTATATAATAAAAAAGATGGAGGTCAGTTAA
Organism: Illadopsis cleaveri; assembly: GCA_013399915.1. Lineage (NCBI taxonomy): Eukaryota > Metazoa > Chordata > Aves > Passeriformes > Timaliidae > Illadopsis > Illadopsis cleaveri. The sequence continues at coordinate 220,749 of VXBB01004920.1, read as the reverse complement.
CCTTGGCTGAAATGCACTGCCATTGTTCACACAAAAAAAGAAATCCAAAAACTAACCAAACAAAATTCCAAACAGCAAATATAATTCCACCTTTTATTTGTTGGTGGTGAATTTGTTGGGCTTTTTTTTCTTTTATCCACAATGCAGACAAGGACACCTGCTAGAGAGACTTTCCCTTCCCAATGGCAGTGACTTCATGATTTTAGCCTGAGTAAGCTACCTCTGTCTCATCCCATTCATTTGCACAACCACCTCTATCCTCACAGCAATAATGAGCTGCAACTGACCTGCTGGTAGTTGATGGAAAAACTTGGATTTATGCATTGATTAGAAACTGATTTTCTCTTTTGTTTCCTTCCCCTACCCCATCCTATGCAGACAAAACTGCACTCTGGTTCACCAACCGATTGCCCTTCATGGTTGGTGTACAAAATCACAAGGTTAGCCCTGCTGTTCTTGCTGATTTCTGCTTTTAGCCTTGCAAAAATCCACAGGAGTTGCATCATCTTGAGCAGGTCATTGAGTGGTGGTGGAAATAATTTGCCATGAGGTCCTTAAAACATTTGACAGTTGTTAACTGGTTGGATGTCTGGTGTTTACTACTGTGGTGAGTTGACCCTGGCCAGCAATCCAGCCATTCACGCACTCACTCCCTTCCCCTTCAGCAGGACACAAGGGAGAGAATCTGAAGTACAAAAGCTGAAAACTTACAGAATCAGACAGTTCAATAAGTGAAACATAGCTGTGCTCAAGAAAAGCAAAATAACCAAAGCATTCATTACTTCCATGAAGCAGCAGATGTCCAACCACTTACTAGAAAGCAGAGTTTCATCACATGTAATGGATACTTGAGAAGACAAATGTCACAACCATGAATGTTCCCGTCTTCCTTCTTATTTCCTCCAGTTTTATTGATGATCATGGTGCCATATGGTGTGGAATATCCCTTGTATCAGTCAGGGTCAACTGTCCTGGCTGTGTCCATTCCTTCCTCCTTGTTCCTCCCCAGACTCCTTGTTGATGGGGTGGGATAAGGAACAGAAAAGGCTTTGGCTCTGTGTGAGCTCTGCTGAGCAGTAATGAAAACATTCCTATGTTACCTGCACTGTTTTGGTCACAAATCAAAACTCAGGCTCCCATCCCAGCCAGAACCAGTATGACAACCATGTTTGTATCTGTTTTCTTTCCTTTTTTCTTTCTACCTATTTCATATCAATTTTGCATTGAAGCTGTTTTGGACAAGGTCTTTCTTTATCTGATATTTACCTGCAGAAAAGGTACACAGTACAAAAAGCTGACAGTGGCAGAAAAATTATGACAAAAGCATAGTTAGGAGAGGCATTATTTATTCTCCCATATGTATTTGTTTTACTGTATTTTGTTTTTAGTGCATGCAGAAGTGTCTGTTAAGATGAGGAACAATGTTGTATTGGATGATATAGAAATGCTTACTAAGGAAAAGCCTATGCCTCTATGCAATTTTAATCTAAGTACACAACATGAGAAAGGTGAACACAGCAAGTCATCCTGCAGAAGCTCTGCAGTCTCAGTTCTTTGCCTCACTCAGTGATCCATGCTGCCTCTGCTTTGAGCCATGAGGTAACCTGTGCCTTTCCCTAAAGATGACAGTTTTCACACTTCTTTTCCAAAGGTCTTTGTTATCTGGAGATAGGGTTTGGAAGCTATTTCTATAGAAATCACCAGGATGGAGAACTCTGTTAGAGAGGCATTTAAATGTCAGGTGCTTCTCCTAAGAGAAAATATGACTCTATGTTTGAAAGAAACTTCGAGGAGTTCTATTTATAGTCAGCCTTGATAGCTAAATGAAGACCTATTTACAAATATTTTCAAGAAGTTCCATGAACTCCACTAGCAGATAACAAATCTTGTCTCTTTCTTCCCGTGGAAAGAAATTCTTTTTTTTTTCCCTGAAGCAGGAAAATACCCTTTAAACTTGAGAAAAAGCTTGTTCCTAATAATGAAATGGGGAAAATAGAGTGTATAGTTTTTTCAGTGGCAAAGGTGTAGCACATTGGCTGAGTTTCTCTGTGGGTGCTGGTTTTGACTGCAGATTTACCTGAAAAAAAAGACTTGAAGCCAGTAAAATACTTAAAACCACATTCAGAGCTTTAATCATGTGAGCAGTCTCCTCTAAGCCTTGGAGTCTTCGTCCTACACTTCTGAAGATAATTAGAGTTTTATTATGCTGAAGGAAATTGAGAATATTTAAACAACATGATTTATGGATGCTGCCTGCAACTTGGGAATCAGATGTATTTCTTCCTCCTGACTCCATCACCTCAGTCACCTCACTGTATCTCTTGGCTTTGCACCTCTGAAAATGGAATCAGTGAGCCCTTCCTTCTCTGGAAAGAGTCTTTCTAGATGAAAATGTTGTGTCAATTTCCATGGCCACTCAGGCCTGAATTTCTCTTATAAAACCACCTGTAATAACTTCCAGTGCCTGTCATGTAGAATTTAGACCATTAGTACCTGAGCTGAGACCACCAGTTCCTTTTGTGTAAGCTGTCAAAAAGCTGTCAAGGTGACCTACTGCAGAGCGAAACTCTGTGGCCAATGCCAGTTTCCTGGGTAATCCTGCTTGCCTCTCCCCTGCCTCCACCCAGGTTCCACTCTCAGTGCTACATTTCTGGGCTTTATTTAGCAGCTAGACAAGAAATGGGACCGTGCTTGTGGGCAATTTCAAAGTAGAAGAAATAACACCAAAGGGAGGCACTATAACTATCTGCAGATAGAGAAAAGAATGTTGCACCAGAGGACAGGAAGCAATTATTATCATTAGTCAGCAATGATAGGGAAAGAAGTAATTAAACTTCAGCTGCATCAGGGAAAATTTTAGACAGAATATTAGAGAAAACAGCTGAAAAAAGACACGGCTGTGCTGCCAAGGAAAGTGATGGCGTCACTCTGGTATTCAAAGTCACATTTCATGAACGTCTTTCTCTAAAGGCTAAGAACACACTGTGCCTAACTCAGCATTTTGGGAGGCTGAGGTGGGAAAACATTTCTATTCACAGGAGTAGCTAAACATGCTTAAATCCCATTCAAAAAATCCAAAAAGCCAAAGAATTTAAGTAGAGCTGGATGTATTGAAGGGCACTGGATGCTGGGAGTAGATGTGGATCCTCCTCAGGCACCAATATTTTTCCCAGTTCAGGAGGACTAGTGAGTATCTGCTACAATGAGTGTTCAGCTCAAATGGATGCTTGTAAAGCCAGACTACCTGTTCCTACCCACACTGTCACCATACAGTTGAGAGTAACTCATGACAAGCAGGAGGTTACAGAGCAAAGGGGACACAGCCCCCATCCCAGTACAGTGTAAGGACAGGAGGGAGGGAGCAGATGTTCCCTGTGGCTGTGACAAAAGAGAGGAGCCTGATCACGAGAGCAATGGGGGACACTCTTTCCTTTCTACCACTGTGCTTTAGCCTTGCAGAAGGAATTACCCTTGAGGGTTACTCCAAGCAGAAAACAAGTTTATATATTCTGAATTATCTCTAGAAGGGCCTTCTATCCTCAGGAAAAAAGCATGAAAGAGAAGGGCAAGTCCTCCTCCCTCCTCCCTGTCCTCATCTTACCTAAAGCCCAGACAAGGGTAGGTCACAGCTTTTCTTTTTTGTTTTAAGCTCCCTTCCCATTTTGTGGATGAGGTGGAACACAAAGACAAATTACAAGGAACTAGAATTAGTATTTACAGTAAAATCAGAAAGAAGGAGAAAGAGAGCATGTAGGCCTAATGGCATGGTTTCTACTAACCTACTGTCTCCACATTTCATTCATTTTGCTAATCTGCTGGAGAAATGGCTCACTGGCAGGCAGAATCTTGAAGTAGCCATTTAAATTTGCTTGATGGCCCCCAGGGCAAGTCAATTTTCAGTCTGACTGGCTTTAATCCCAGCAGAGAGCCCTGCCATGCCATTACATGGCACAGCAGGAGTAAGAGTGGGGAGGAAATCACATTACAGTACCATTCCATTTAGCCATAATCTATAAGGATCTCATGAAAGCATCAACCATTATTATGACTCCTGATGTCCTTCAGGCAAAGTCTTTGTGGGGAAAAGGAAGAGAAAAAAAAAAATGTCCACCTGTCAAAAGGAGACAGGCACTTTCATTCAAGGGAAAGGGAGGTGAAATGTAAAAGTGACACAATATTATTTAAACATCCTATTACTAAAATTACAGTTCATCTATATAAAACTGAGCTATAGGACCTTAGTCTGTCAGCTAGATCGATGTACCTGCCGTGGTCACAGAGATGCAACGAACTGAGGAAGCATTTGGGAGACAGAATTTGCTGTAAAGGTTTCCAGCTTCAGTCCATCATGGCTGGTGTCCTTCCCACGGCACTAAATAGCTGCAGGAAGTGAGGCTGAGGAGGGACAGGACAGCTTTTCCTCAGCCCATTGCTGCTACATTCACATCCAGAGGCTTGAGGCAACTTTAGCATAACCACAGCTGATTTGGGCCCAGCAGCTTTATTCAGAATTGTATTTAAAATCCATTTCTGGCTCATGACTCTCTGACCTCTCGTGGTAGATGCAAGCTGATTGTACTCTGTATGTGGAAATAGCTGGCATCAGTGGCTGCAAATCTGCACAACTACTCATTAAAGTGGCCAGCTCCAAGACAGAGTGTAGATGAACTGGGCAGTGTATTGGCAGAATTGCTCCTATTTCCACACCTGCTTTAGACATTTGCTAAATGAAGCCAGATTTTTGGCCTCTGTTTCTCTGTGTGTAAATGAAAATTCCTGCCCATGTATGTAAATAGACTAGCAAATGCAAACAGACACAAATGGGTTCATGGATACAACATCTCGTCTTATCACAAGGCAAGGGAAAACTGTCCATTTCTGTGGGCTTTTTTCCCTTTTTCATCAGCAGTATTTTGTGAACTGGCTCAAGGAACATCACAGAGGCAAGTAGAACTAAGGAATCTCAATTTGGGATGGTAGTTTACAGAGGGAAACCAGCAGGATCCAAAGAAAGGGCACATGGAGTGCATCCATGAAGATGACTGTTTTCCAGAGATGTGGGACAGGGCCAGGAAGAAGCAAGGATGACACAGTGGCAGGAGCGAAAGTGTTATACATTGGCATTCAGCCTGTAGGAGAGGATGCCAAGAATGGCTGTATTTCTTAGGAGGGCATCGATCCAGGGGATGATGTGTAGTACCAGTGAAGCTGCTGACAGCAGTCCAGGGCATCTGAACTGTGCTGGGACTCCTGGTTCTCAGGGTAGGATGCACATGGAGCATCACAGCACAAAATCCAGGCATACCAGAGGGGTAATGCTGGGGATGCTGAGGCACAGCTGCAATGGCTCTTGGTGGCCTGGGGTCCAGGGGAGCTCGGTCAGGGCACTCAGTTCACATGGAGGACAGGGCACCACTCCCTCAGGGCCATACCCAGAGACCTGGGTGATGCAACAGAATCTCTGGCAAGTAGAGGACAACCAAGGGAGGAAAGGCTGCAAGAATTTGAAAGAGCTGGAGTGCAGATCTGTCGCAGAAGGAAAAGCTGTTAAGCTTCCAAAACAGACTGGGAAATGTCACAAATGGCTCTTCTCCTAAACTGTAGATCTGTTTTCTGCAGTGGACTCAGAAGTGGGGCAGATAAACAAAAGGTAGAGGAAGAAGTGACGTTCCCCTGCAGGAGGGCAGAAATAAGAATTCATAAACAAACAGTGGAATAGTATGAGACAAAAACCAGATGACGAAGACGATGCTTGAAATAATGTCTCTGGTCTACCTACCCATTGAAGGGATACAGGGGAGGCCAAAGGGTCCCACCCTACAGACACTTGTATGGATTTTGTTTGTCTGCTACAAATGGATCATGATGTACCTGACCTGCCCAGAGAACTGAGAAACAGGACATCACACCTTCTGTGGGAAGTTCAGGCATGCAGTCCCAAGGAAACAGCAAAATAAGAACCTGGATGGATGCAATACCATTCTGGCAGCTCATTGAGAAGGCAGCATCTCAGACCATGCAGGGCTTTTCTGTTTATAAGAAAAATATACATATATATGTAACCAGAGATTTATGGGAGAAGGGGCATGGAAAGTGTTGTATTTTAATGTGGCACTTGATGACTTGTAATGGAAAAGATCTATTGTTTCTCCAGTAGCAATAAAGTAAGGTTAAAACAAACTCAAACATAAATTTTGCAAACAACCCCATATAAACACAGCTGTTCAATGAACTCACAGGACTGACTGCTAGCTGAGGACTGCCCCCTAATGTTATCATTTCATGGAAATGTCATTTACAATGTCTTTTATTAATAAAATCCTCTTACCATGTAGAACAGTGGAGAAAAAAAATACTGTTTTGAGATTAGGCTAAATTTAACCAAAGTGTAACACTGACATTAACAGATGTGGTTTTGTCTTGGCTGCCTAAAAAGCCAGTTATTTTCTACATCATCAAATAGCTGATGTTTACCAAGACTTTTAAAAACTTTTTTTTTTTGAGAAAAACCTTGCTGTGGTTAGATGAAGTAGCTTGGAAAGCATAGCTGGGGATTAGTTCATAAACATCTCTTTTTTGTGAGCAAAATCAGCCTGAATGTCTAGCATCTGGGACAGATAGATCCTGCTCACAGCCTTCCAAACATTCTGGTGCTTCTCAAAGCCTCTGGAAAATGAATTCCAAAATAAACAGGACCTTCTGGGGGTTTCTGGTGCTTTCAGCCTCTTAGAAAAATGGGACTCTCCCTTCCTCCAAGATTTTTATATCAGTCCATGCATAAAATTCACCTTTCATACTATTTTAGAGTACAGATGGTTTGTATAGATATCCAGGCACATTTTCCTGTGTGGAGTCTAGAGATGCAGCATCAGGGAGAATGACTCATGAAGTTAAATGTTGGCTTTTGCCCTGATGGAGCAAATTTTTTATCCCTTTCAGGCTTTTTGTTTAGGGTGAACTGATCAGGTCCATGGCCTCATGGTGCCAGAGAGCACCCTGGGATTCTGAGCCCAGTGCAGGGCTTCAAAACAACAGGAAGGTGCATTTCTCATTACTCTCAACAACATTCATTGCTTTCTAGGCTTCTGCAAGTCTCTCTTCATTTTTCCCCTGATGGCACCAGTCTTAACCTTTTATCCTGGTCTACGGTAATTCTCACCAAAGCCCCTCTGTTCCTCTTGACAGCAGAGTCCCCACCTGGCAGCACATCCCATCACAGGATGTGGTGTGCACAGGGAGTCGGGCTTTGAGGTCAAACTGTGGCACGGCTGCCTTGCAAGAAGGCACCAAGTGACAGATCTTACTCATGGCCCAGGCACTTATTTTCCTGATGGCAGCTGGCTCTGACTCACCTTTCCTGAGTCACTTCCTGACACTGTCATACTTACCTGGCAGCATTAAGTCCCCCACTGTCACTTTGCCAAATCTTTCCACCGTCATTTGCCTGGGACAGAACAATTTTGTTTGGGGGGCTATTTTTCATTCTTCCTCCTCTTTTTGCTGCTTGACAGGAAGCCATCTCCTGTTGTTCTGCTCCAAAATGTCACCTGTCTGTGGAACTGCAGTCCCAATTTGCCTCCCTGCTTCCCACACCCTGCTGTTTTGCCTGACTTTAAAATGGCAGCCCAGCAGATATTATAGAATTCTTTACTTATTTATTTATTTTTCTGCACAGCAAAATGTAAAAATATAAGTATACACACACACACATATATGTATATAGGCTGAAAATGAGCATCTGATGTGAGAACAGAAAGAAGTTGTTTCAGGACAGACTCCTATGGTTTAAATTAATAAGTATAAAAGCAGAAGGAAACACTGAGATGATGACTAGGTAGATAGATAAGGTAGTTTTTATTTAAGAGCTCTGCCTATTACAGCTTAAAGGCAACTGCCTTTATGCAGATGTGAGGTCTGCTGCCATTTCAGAATGGATAAGGCTATGTGCTCTAAATTACTGCAGGAAACAGAAGCACAAATAGCACTGTCTCCTGGATCTGGACAGATTCCCTTTTTATTGTCACCTGCCTGACAACCAGGCTGTTGCTGCTTACTAAAACCTGTCTGCAGCTGAAATCCCCAGGGTAATAAGCTCCCTGTGAAACAGGTTCCTAAGTGGAAAAATCTGCACATCTCCAGATTAAATCAATAACAATTAAGAATTCTTTGAAATCTAATTGGAAAAGCAGCTATTTGATCAGCACCATGATGTTATCTGGAAATTGTATTTTGTTTATCTACAGCAGAATGTTTTCTTCTTTGTGGGATTGGTTTGCCAGCCTCAGACACATCCTTTGATCTCTGAGATGATACAGTGAACTGAAACACGGGGGCAATCAGAGGGATTATCACGGGATGGGGAAATCATTTGATCTATTTTTAAAAGTAATTTTTATGAATAACTTTAAGGGTTGGTTATCATTAAGAAAGGAAGAGACATCTCTCCCATCTTTAGCAGTGTTATATTTCTCTGAAGAAGACTGATTCATGTAGTTAATAATACTTAGCATTTATATAGTGCTTTCTAACTTCAAAGCACTCTACAAATATTGCACTCTAATACTGCACACAAAACTTCTGTGTTACTACTTTCAAGGAGGGATGAGTCTATTTGATGTCTCTCATATTCCTGTGGATGGTTTTCTGTTCAGGGCCCTCTTTAGCTGCCTTGGGTTAACTGGGACAGAAAACTCCAGTGAGAGAAGAAAAAAGACTAAAGTTCTGGTCAAGAATACAGTGAGACTCTTTCAAGCGCATCATCTGAAAAATCTCATGCCATCTTCAGAAGGTCTCCTACACCTTGCAAGGACTATCCTACTAAGTTAACTGAGGTCCTAGTGCTTTATTGTAAAGACAGAACCTTTGTCTGAAGATCTCTAGCAGTAACAGTGCTCAACAACAACAACAACAACAACAACAACAACAAAAAAAAAAAAGAAAAAAANCATTAGAACTCAAGAACAGAAGACATACTCTGCTTTGTGTGAGTCTATCCAGTATTTGAAACAAAACAAAATCAAAACCGTTGAATGAACTTATAACTCTAAAAGGTTGGTGAGGTATTTTTTTTTACCCTTGAACCTAGTTTCCTTATAGTACACATTCATGCCAACAAATAGCAGATGGTGATGGCAGATATGTACTAAAGCAGCTAAAACTATGTTCTTTGCAGGAGCATCTATCATGCTGATAGGGCTGAACAGTCTGTACTGGCAGCAATGTCTGGTCCATGCCAGGAAGGAAAGATAAAACCTCTCTCAAGATTTCCCTGGATGTTATTTCAAGTGGCTCTACAAACAAAGGTAGATTTGCTCCTGTGATGCCTGGGCACTGCTCAAGGCAGGAATGCTGCTGTGTTAGCCATGTGTCTGCTCTGAAAGGGTGCCTTGGAAGAAGCCAGCATCAGGGATAGAAAGGAGGGACCCTGAGTTCATGGTGCCCCGCTGCTCTGGCAGGGGTCCTCCCTCTCATGAGGAGTTGAAAGCAGCTTTGCTGCCCTGACAGCTGCAGTGCCTGGCTGACTCAGTGCTTCTGCTTGGGCTTACTGTGGTGCAACAATTCCTCCTTTCCAGAAAGATCTCTTCAGAGGTTTCTGAGTCTTCAGGTCTTTGGCTTCTGTGTGGTTTACTGCAGTCAGCAGTGACAATGTTTCTTGCAGCACAGCAATTTGTTTACCAGGAGCTGGCATAGGACCCATTTTGGAAAGGGTGCTAAGCCTGTCATGGATAAGAAAGAATTAAGGGAAGCTTAAATGTCCAAGGAGCACATCAAGGATCACAGTTGCCCTGGCCTCTAGGAGATCACTCCATCTGTGCCAGCATGTTAAAGAGGAACCTTTGAGGGGTTTTCAGATGCTAATGTTTAACATCCCACTCTCTCAAAACTTCAAGTGGCACAGACCTTGCCCTTCCCGGTCATTTTCCATCTCCAAATACTTTGGCACAAGACTACAGGGTAGGATTATCTTATAGGAAGAGCAGGTGGTCTGAGAGTCACAAGTCAAGCTCTGAGCAGATCTGCCTCTGGTTTGTGGTGTCATCTCAGGCCAGTTACTGAGTGCCTGTTACTGGGGGAAGCTGGACACCCATATCTCCCACTGGCTCCGGAGAAAGCATTGTTTGGTACTTTGGAAGCAAAAATCTTTGACTCTCTGTATTCTTTGATGTCTACAATGAAAAGATGTGATTTCTCATACCTATCTCCATGGGGCATTGTGCCACTTCACTGATATTCATATGGCACTGTCAGATGTGACACTGTGAAAGAAACTGCAGTAACCCCATTATGTTCCTCTCAGTGCTGGTGTAGCACAAAGCCTTGGCTTTGAGGAATTGCCCAGATTTTTCTCTACAACCCTCCAGGCACCTCAGCAAGCTGATCTCTCATATTTGACAGAGCTGGCTTTCTCCAGGCATCCTGGCTGGTGATTTACATGGCCTTTTTTGTAGTGATACTCATTTTCCCCTATTCACATTGCCTACTGATGAGCTGATTTGAAGTTACCTCTTGCTCGGTTCAGTCACTTTGCACTCTTTTATCTGATTGCTGAAGTGGAAACTGGGCCTTGCTCTTAGGCAGAAGCAAAGTCACAAACCAGCACCAAATTCTGGCATGCATGTCCAAGCTTTGACAAATGCAAGTGTGTTGGGCTCTAATAGAGGAGAAGGCAGACCCTGTGCCTGCAGGGACCTCAGCCAGATCCAGCATTTTTCATTGATGCCCCATGCCTTCATCAGTATGCAGATCCATCTGCACTGCTGAGATATCTGCGTAGTACAGACAAGGAGTGGGGGAATACATTTATAAATAGGATCACTTAATCTTTCCCTTTCCTGCTGTCCCCACTCTCCTGTAGTCCCTACTGATGGAGGTACTTCACTGCTGAGAGCTGCCAGTCCCACGCTACCTTCATACCTGCTCTCGTGTCACCAAACTCTTTCTTCTTTGCATTGCAAAGGAAGGAGCAGGGAATGAAAATACTGGATGGATGGAGAGGGAGGGATAAGCTCCAGTGGCTGCTAAGACTCTTAAGTAACTTTTACCATTCAATTAACAAGGACAGGTACTAGAAATGATAAGAGACTAACATTAGAGCGCCTGCCTGCTATTTGTAATGGGTGTTTTTTTTAATTCAACAGCTAAATTCTTAGAAAGGTTGCACACTATCAACCTACCTGCATAGCACAGCAGCCTGCACCAAAATACTTCAGAACAGCAAGTACAGCTCACTCTTCCTGCTCACTGTTAAAGGTTGTTAAATGTTGTATGGTCACAGAGAAACTAAACATTGCTCCTACTCATGCTTACTCACAAGAGAAGCTGTTGGAGCTGGAGTCACACTGAATGCAGCAATCATGTTAGTACATCACAGTAACAGCTGCTTGGAAGAAAAACACAGGGGGGAAAAAAAAAAAAAAAGAGACAGAGCTCTTTTGCAATTGGGTTGAAGTTTTTTCTCCTGGCATCTCACTGTGATTTTCTGGAAGTCAGAAAAATTCCAGAATCCCAATTTTTTTTTTTCCTGTGCCCCAACACATGAAAAACCTCTAGTGAAATTGTCCCATGAGCTGTTGTGGTTTGGCTCCATGGCCTTCATGTGTGTTTTTTCCTTTCGCCAAGCTCACACCAACCACCCTTTGATAAACAGATTTGTCCTTTTTTTTTTTTTTGATTGTAGATGTAGAAACTTGCCCCTCTGGCATCAGAGTACCCAAATTCTTTGGAAGAGACCAATATCCTTCAAAAAGTTTTAAAAAGTCACATTTTCCATTTTTTTTCTTTTTTCTTATTAAGGAAGAAATAGAGGAAGTTCCACATGTTTCATCATCTGACACTTAGGATGTAAATGTTCACAGATAATAAAGCAATGCTTTGAAAAAGTTACTTTTGAACAAAAGATGAAAAGGATGCTGAAGCAATTTAGCCTCTATTCAGATGACCATTAGATCTGTCAAAAATGAAAAGGTGATAGGAAACACTTGGGGAGGTTCAGCTATTTCCCCTGGAAAACAGAAGTCCTTGCAATTATTAAGTGATGCCTCTATGAAACACATAATTCAAAAAAAGTGTGTAAACATCAATGCACACGAAAGCAAGGGAGAAAAGCAAGTGTCACATGGACACGAGTGTGGAGAAACTCCATGGATTGGTAGTACAGTGCTGGGCTGGTGGCAATGACAGGTCACTGCTGATCTGTCCCTGGATCCTGTTATAATTCAATGGGAAAAACCTGCTCTGAAAGACTTTGAGAACAGCTTTGTGTAAGATGAGACTTTCTCCTTTGGAAGACAGGTTCCTCTCCCAGGATCTTCACAAGTGTCGAGTGGGACAGACCAGCAGACCCCTTCTTCAACTACTGTTTCCAAAATGTCCATGAACAAACTTTTCCCAAAGTCAGACAGCTGCTGACCACAGCAAGGAGTTTGGGACATCAAGATGAGCCAGCATTAGACAGAGAGACAGTCCATTCCCAAAATGATTCCCCCAACAGAGAGGGACCTAGATTGTCCCTCACGGACAATCTAACTCAAATATAATGCTGCAGAACAATGTTTTCTAACCAGAAAGGTACTTCTTACTGAGAGAAAGCTCAATGAGACACTGTCCTCAAGGTGGCCTTGCAAGACATCCCTGGATGTCGAGTGCCCAGAACTGTTCTGGATGGGGTTATCTGGCAGAAATCAGATGCACTGCCTGGTTTCCAACCCAGGAGAGAAAGAGACAGTAGGCACAAGTGATATTAAGAAGGGACAAGCAAAGGCACACATGAAGGGACAGTAAGATGGGAGGGAGAAGAAATCTGGGAGAAGAGCATGGGATAGGCGAGCAATCACAGGAATATGAGATAATGGCAAAGATGCAATACTGGAGGTCTCATAGGAGAATTTAACAAAAGGGAACCCCCTGGTTTGTTGTGCCATAGCTCATGAGCTTCAGCCCTCCTGTACTCTTGTGTGTCTGCATTGCTCCTCATGTTCCATCCCTGTTTGTGTTCCCTTCACCTTGGCTGATGGAAGTCACCCCAGCAGCCCAGCTGACCATGAGCTAACTGAAGGACATCTGCAAGGCTCTGAATCTGGTCACTGTATGACAAAAGGTGCTANAACAAAATCATGCAACCCCACACATCTGCAAGGCTCTGTATCTGGTCACTGTATGAGAAAAGGTGCTGCTGTCTGGGTAGACCAAGAGCAGAGTGAATATAAACTCAGGGTATGTGCTGAACACTCCTACAGCGTGTGCTTAGCATGACAAATGCTTCCTAAAGGGGCCAGCTTTTGGTCCATATGTGTTTGCAGGGCACCCAAACTGCATTTGCACAGATTTAAATATCCAGGAAAACTCAAGAATAAGTTGGGCATTTGCACTACAGGCTGACACTTTCAGGATACAACAGATGGGCTGGCTGCCCATACACTGCACAGCCTGTGTGCACTCACTTCTGACAAGCCCTGATGGAAAAATGGCAGTCCTGTGTCAAGACCAAGCACACAGAGAGCTGTTGCAGTATTTGATAATGCTTTGCATTAAAAAGTGCTTGTGGGCACATAAAGTAATACAAAATGAAGGCTTTGAGTCTTCAGATATTGAAATTTGGACATCTGCAATGCAGAACTGTGACAGTCTTCCCCACTGACCCTTGGCTCTGGAACAGCAATTCATTCCATCAGCACAATTGCTACTCTGGTGGTCCTGCCCATGCACTTTGTCAAGCATCAAACTCCAGCACAGACACACCCTGACACTATCCCTGTGAAGCAAAGCAGCAATGATACAAAGATTTAGTTGATAACAGGCTGTCAGGTCTAAGCAGAACTTTAGGACTTGCTGACATGCTGCTTTAAGTCTACCAGTACATTTTCTGGTTGGTAGCCAGATCTCACAACTTTGTAGTTGTCACTGTAAGATAGACCCTACAGATCAATCACCTTGCTTGGCAATGTCATGTCAGATTGGGATGACAGTGGATTTCATCAGAACCTGGCGTGGGTGCTTTTGTCACTTACTTCACATATGGAAAATCTCATCTATTTTTGCCAAAATTTCATGTGGATGATCTGAGAAGGGATGAGGAGGTGTAGAAGGGGAGAGGTGTGATAGCAGTGTCAGTCTGTCCCATTTCTGACATTTGAAAACAACGGATTTTCATTTCCTATTCTGTGCTTAGTCTTGGCCAAAAAAAAAAAAAAAAATTGCAGTGTGTTAAAAATGGAAAGCATGAACTAAGATGTTGTGTTCTGAAAAAAGTATTTAATTGAACTTTTCCATTCGTGGGACTTATCAATATTTTTGTTGCATTTCATTCTGACTTGGAACAAACCTGGACTTCAAAACCATATTCCTCCCTGAAACAAAGTTCTCGTGGTTTCTTCCTGCAGTGCCAAAGCAGCGTGGGCTCAGGAGGATGGCACTGCCAAGAGCACAGTTTCTGACTCCACTTTTATGTCTTGATCTCACCTTCTGTGTCAGAACGTTAATTTTAATACTTGTATAACCCCTGAATATTTCATGGGCTAAAGCAAGGGGGTGTGTGTACAGATGTGAGATTTCTGTTATGCCAAAATCAGGTAAGACAGAGGGTGTCAGAAGTCAGGGTAGCTGGAAAGCACCATGCCCACCACTAACTCTCCTCATTGCCACCTTGGCAATCTTGGGTCAAGAAAGGAAAGAAACCAGGGACACATTAAACTCCAGGAAAGTGAATAAAGTAGTTTAAGGCACAAGTATGGGGAGAAACAAGCAGACAGCCAAGAGGAATGACCTTGACTGAAGAACAACAGGATGAGTGCTGCTCTTTCATGTGGAACAAAAGGCAAACACAAGACTTCACCCGTGTTCTTTCTGCCTGAAAAACACTTGTGACTGCACATTGCAGAGGTGAAGTTAGGAGTCAAACACAGGCCCTCAGTCTTCTCTTTTACAACCACAATCAGATAACAGACAGAAGAGGATAAAAAAATGCAAATGTAGAGCCTTGCTAGAGGGATCCTAAATACAAGGAAGGGACTGTAGGCACTTTGCAATTTTCATGTCCTCTTGGGTGTTTGGAAAGGAATTGCTGGAGGGAGAAATTATAAATCCGTGAATTACTGAGTCCATGTTGACTTAGACTATAAAAGTACCTATTT
>VXBB01004920.1:189429-205572 GCA_013399915.1 Illadopsis cleaveri | reverse complement strand
TTTTTAATTTTTTTTTTTGGAAGGATGCGTGTCATTGTTTGAAGTCAAACACTGAACAAAAATAGATATAAGCAAATCAAGAGATTCCAGCTGAGAAATTGCTAGGAGAGACTCTCCAGATAAGTGATGATGTACAACACTGCAAGTCTCTTAGAGCCCTTCATGACCTGATGAGAATCAGTCAGCAGCCCACAGAGACACTCACCACACAATATTGCATTAACCAGAATAACCAATAGGCCAAACTGAATGTAGGAGGGAGCTTGGTTCAGATTTTCTCTTGCTTGCTTACAGCATTGGACTAAGATCTACCTCTAAACTTAGTTTTCAGCTGGTGTCATTACTGTCTTGGCTTTTCTGCACCTTTCTATGTTTCTCTGGTTTTGCTCAGAAATATTACCTGAGGATCTGCTCCACTCAAGCATCTAAATTCTAGGGGAGCAGAAAAAAAAAACAAAACACATTTCTGATGAATTTTAATTTCTGAATGGAAAGCTAAAAATAATTCCCAAGTAGCTGTAATCAAAGCACAAGTATAAATCACACATGATTCACAGTTCAGCATCCAGTGGGAGTTTCTTGGGAGGGATTGCTTCCCCAGGGCCCTGGTTTCAATGTGACACTGATGTGTTTGGCTTCTCTTCCACTTCTGTAAAGCATGAATAAGATTCCAGCCTCAAGACTACAAATTCACTTGGGATGTTGACACTTGCAATCAAACTGAATGGTTTAAAATGGTGCTCTTCATCCCCATAGGAGTTCATTTATTCTAATCTGTGTTAGGTAAGATACTTTTCCCTGTTTTGGCTATTGCAAGAAAATAATAATAAAATTTTCACTTTTGTTTCTCTTTCTCCTTAAATTTTCTACATGCTTTGAGCTTTTATGGACTTGAAAACTTCCTGCTACCACAGGCCCAGGAACATCTTTGTATCTGTACCCAGATATTTCTTTTCCTTTCCCTCCATATTTCAGTATGTATCTTGGGTATTGTTCTACTTTTCAGTTGCCAATGACTAATTTAAATTGTCCCAATTTTCAACTCCCTCCTGGTAGCCTCCCCCAGGGATCCCAGAGGAATTTCCTGAGACACATCTCCTCCTTTTTTTCTCACACTCTGTCTCCCCACTCAATATCTAATAATTTATGTAAATGAATTCATCAGTATCAAAATAATATTGAAGGGAGAAGGAGGGTATGACTGATCATGCAAAATAGGTGGACAGCTCTGGAAAAACAGGGTTTTTTTAAATCTCTGTATCCTGGAATACACCTCCTAAAAACTGCCTTAATCAAGACTGTTCACTTTAGCCAGGGATACTTAAACAATCTTAAGACAATAATTTTCAGGTGAACTGCATTTTCCAGGCAGTAACCATAAGTCACTTCCTGCAGCTCTAGCCTAGCAGACCATTTCTAATCCTTAAACCTAAAATGATATTCACTTTTAAAGCTGCTCTTTTAAAAGCATACAATCCCTTAAAATGACACTTTCCACAAATGTGTTTCTACATGTTTGATGTAGTGGTATGGAAACAAAGCTTGTTTGTTGATGAGTCTTTGGCATTTGCCAACCCTGAAGCTGCGTAATTGCCAGAAAAGGGTTTCTCTGAGGCACCCCGGATGCCACAATCCCTTTTCCCCACTGGCATCACTGACTGAGAAGTTGTTCATTTATTACACAAAGGTTCATCTATTTCACTATCTCCTCTGGTAGTTTTAAGTTGTTGTGTGTTCAGATTTTTTGTTGCAGATATATTGGGCTTGATGAACGCAGACAGGAATTTTATTTTGCTATCTTAAAATATTCAAATTACACATGCACAATAAATATTGACAGGGAGCTGAAAGGAAGACTTCACAGCATCTCACAGCAAAAGCTACAATGGCAGAAAGGATTGTATAGGGTGGGTATGAAAAGCACAGCAGAAAGCCTTGAGTCTTTGAGTGGTGCACTGAGTGGGGACAGATGCTGCTAAACCCCTGAAGAATCATGCCCTGCATATGAGCCACCCTCTCCTTAGATCTATCTCCAAGATCCTCTGGGGGGTGTGGGATCTTTTATGTTTCTGCACTCATTAGCAATACCAGGGGACCAGGAAGTAATTGCATAAATTCTCTTGCTCATATTTTGGTACTGTTTCGTTTTAATTGGTACTAGAAAATAAAAAGGGAAACATAAGATAATTCAGCCTAGAAAAGACCTCAGGAGTTGTGTAACCCGGTCTCCTACTCAAAGCAGGGTCAGCTCTGGAATCAGGGGAGGTGGTTTGGGGCTTTATTGAGTCAAGCCTTAAAAACTTCCAGGGATGGAGAATGCACAACCTCTCCGGACAACTTCTGCTTCCAAAAGCTCACCTAGTCTTGCATCTGCTATAGCTGCAGAATTTTATTTTTTTTTAATTTTATTTTTTTTTAATTTTTTTTTTGCTCCTGGAAGCTACAAATAGTCAAATAATGTTTTCTAGTTGAGGATATTAAGCCAGTTGCAGTCTACAACCTGGCATTGCCTTCCAACACTGGGTTTCCAAAAGCTATGCTACTCCAAGCCCTGGGCAGTCCCCACTCCCTGATGTGTGCAAGGTCCTGCTTCAGGTCCTGCTGTAAGTCTGCAGCCACATTTGGCTCAGATTTGCTGCCTATTTCATACTCAGGAAAACCCATGTGTAGAGAAGTTCGTGATGCACATGTTGGCAGTGCAAAGTCACTAAAATGATGGGCATTTCCATTCAGTGCCCTCAGTGCCATTCTCTACAGTACCTCTCTTGCTGTCCATGCAAAACTTCAGCCCCAGTCTGCTCTTAATGGACTGGACTTATGCCATATGGGATCCACAGTCAACTTCTTAGCTGCCACTTGCTTTTATTGCCTTGTCTTTTTTAATGTAACTATTGAAATTTACAGTTAATTCATAGATCTCATTCCTAATTTTGATTCTGTTCTCCACAAGACCATCATTCCCTGCTTTTCAAAGCTTTTCTTCACTCTGTTCTGGGCTGGTGTGAATCAGACCAACTCCAAGATGCTGCCAGGGGCAGCGTCAGGGTTTGCATTTTTATGTGCAGTTCTGAAATCTGGCAATTAAGATGCCAACAGACAAAGTCCTGCCTCTGGCAGCCCCTTTGCCCTTCACAGCACGACATCTGAGCTGCTCATCCATTAGGCTCCTCATCACTGCAGCCATCAGCATCACATTTTATGGAAACTCACCGCCAACTCTGCTTTCCTTAAAATTCTGCCCTGTGGTCCTGGTGCTGTTTGAAGAGTAGTTTAGTTATTGGTGAGTGGGATGAGGGTAAAGTAGGGCAGACTGGGGAGGGAGGAAGGGGGAAGTGAACTGGCAGTGATAACCTCATCAGCTTGTCAAGATAAGTCGCCTCCTCATAGCTCAGGGTCCCTAATCACAGAGGAACCAAAGGAAATGCAAAACTTCTTCACTAGAAACAACCCTTCCTTTGCAGCTGGCACAGCACTGCCGCCCATGTCCATGTAATAGAGGTATGTGTTATGGGATTATTTCTCCTCTGTGAGGAAATTCAGTAATAAAATTTATTTCAAATTGATACAATATAAGGTAGATATTGTCATTGAAAGTAAAATTTCCTTTCCTCCCAAAATACCTTTATTTGGGGTGAACAAACTCCATTTGAGACAGAAAATCAACATTTTATTTTCAACATCCTTATTACATGCCATGAATGATTTTAATTCACTTTTCTTTGTTTCATGAACTTTCCCTTTAGAAATTTTTGTTCCAAAAAGAGAGAAAAATGTGTCCTGATATGACTGGCATTTTATGAGCTTTCTCCAAAATGAAATCCTCATTAGCTGATCTAATTTCTATAAATATTTTATCTTAATGGAATCATATATTTCAAAAGGAACATGGCTCTATCCCATGTCTTCTGATTTTCAGTGTTCTAGTTTAAAGCTGTTTATTCCAAGCTGCTATAAGATCTTTTTGGGGTTTTGCTGTAACATTTTCATGGACCACGTAATACCAGCTGCAGGTAAGTACGATAGGGAATGCCTTACTGACCACATTGGCCAGTCCAGCCTCCTCATAGTGTTATTTGCATAATAGGGGGGATACGAGCTGCTTTGATTTCCATCAGGTATCCAAACTTTGCTGGAGGTAGAAAGGTTTAATTTGTGTGAATTCTTAGAGCCTTATTCCCCACACGGAGCCACGCACGGCTCTGGCCACATCGCTGTCGCCAGCACCAGCGGGACCTCAGTGAATCACACGGGCCCCCACAGTGAGCTGAGAACGAATTTCCCCCTGAGCTGCCTCTTTGAAGTGCTGCTCGAGAACAGCCCTCACAGGCCACAAGCAGGCTGACATTCTGTGCAGCTCCTCTTTGGCAACTGAGCTCAAAATAACAGCAAAGCAAGATCTTTGACCCTGGCTGATATTGCATATAACTAGATGCACTCCTGAAAATGCAGGGTTTTCACTGGCACTAGTTGGGAGAAGAAAAGGCAAGACAGAAAAAATCCTTTAATAAAGAAAAGAACAGGTATTTGTTTAAAAACACTGCATGGGGAAGAGCATTGCTTGTTTGGCTGAGTTCTAGTCCTGAATCAGTTTGCTGTGACATTTACTGTCAAATCACTACCAGATTATCTTCACTATTTAAAGAAAAGCTAAAATCCACTTGTTTTATCTCAGGGTAATTAGTTTGAGGGCTGTGAGGTTGAACTCAGTATGTTCAGCTTGTAAAACTAGTGTCCTTTTCCAAATTTTCTCTTCTTTACGTTGAAGCTGTTACTGTTTGTAGCCAAAAATTACTTCTTCTCCACCCCCATTTCAGCACTGTTATATCTATCCTCTTCAACCACAACTAGCTGAAATAACTCTAATCACCTATTTTTACTGTTTGAGTTAGGGACTGTTCACAGGATTCATTTTGCTGGAAGAGCTGAAATGCTTGCAGAAAGCGAAAAGGAAAAGGGATACAAATTCAGAGCTGCAAAATAGCAGCTGAACACGATAATATCATCAGCTGGCAGAGGTGGCTACACACTGAGCATCTGTCTATAGCTTAAAGTGACTGTTTTGTTCAGGAATTTGTTTGTTTGTTGGTTGGAATTTTGATTTGTTATACCGCAGGATCACTCCTAACTGCTAATACAATTAAGAAAGAAACTTCAAAAAAAGAGCATTAAGTCCTATGGTTTTTAATTCCCTACTGGGTTTTGGGAAGAATTAGTTTGTGGCAAACAAGGAAGACAAACCTGGATCTTTTGCTGCATCCTTCCTCCTGTTTAAGAAGATTTGTGATCCTTCATCTAAATCCATCAACTTTCCATGTGGCCCTGGTAAGTTACATAAGCTAAACTTTTCACAATTTGATGTCTAAAACTAATCCTTTAATCCATATTTAGGATCTTGTAATTAACTCGTCTTAAATGTTATCTGCAGGTACTCAGACATACTGAAAAATTGATAAAGTGTATACTTATTCTTACTTAAGGCACCCTAATTTGAATTTTTTGACCATAATGACTGCTCCTAGGTGTTAATGAAGACTTTCATACATTGAAGAGTTCTTCTGATTAAGAAATTTTAAATCACACTTCTCTGTAACTGCTGAAAATTATGCTTCAAGCACCAAAATAAGTCCAAAGTGCCAAGAAGCAAATTCTAGCAATCTTTTTCCTATTTCATAATGACATTTTTAGTCAATCTTCTTTTTGCACTGTTTGGGGGAACCTCTATCCTCCCATAAACTCTGTATAGGGCTGAATGACTCATATGTTTAACAGAGAGAGAGAGAGACTTGCTGAAGGTCATGGTGCTGGAGGTGAGGGGAACAAGAATTGTCTACACAGAGATTCTGGCTGAACTGTTGGGAAAACAAGTTTGTCCTAATAGCTAAGGTGGATGAATTTAACTCTTTGTTCTCTGCCTCATGAATTACAGCTACAGAGAAAACTTTTTTTCTGAGAAGCATAAGCTTTTCAACAAGCTCCCATTAGTTTAGAAGTAGCAATGGATTCCTACCTGTCCAAATGGTCCAAACACTCACCTCCTTTCCCATCTGCTTTCATCTCCCTCTTCCTAAGGTTACTGGATTGTTTTCCTTTAATAGAGCAGTAACTGTGGGATTTCAACATTGCCTAGTATGTGGGAGACAAAGGGGGAAACAGGCCTGTAAAGCAGGAAAGAAAAAGTAAAGCTGTGGTGATTTCTTTCATTAGACTCTTGCTTAAGGTTTCTTCCCTCCATTTCTATTACAGAGGCACCATCTTGACAGATGATTTAGGATGAGTAATAAGAGTCTTGGTTACTATTTTTCTATGCACTGACGCACAGAATTTGTCAGGGGGCTGGATTTTGGGGTAGGAAGAGCCAGGTGAAATCTCAGAGGCTGCATTCCCAAGCATTGCCCATTATCTCTTTCCCTAGAGCTGAGCCATAGGACTAGGAGCTGAAGGACTGGCATGTCACAGGCTTTTGTTTCTGGAACAGAATTTCCCCAAGTGGCTGATAACAGGCTTTGTCTTTTGTGTGAAGGATGTCTTTAGAGCCTGCCCTGATACATTTATTATAAACAAAAGCTACAGAATGTTAAATTTTGTCCCTAACATAATGCTGTTCTGGCTATTCAGATAAAAACAGGTTTGGCTTGGGGCTTTTTTAGATGCAGAGCTGCCTTTGCTGTAGGAATTCTCACATTTTAAGGAAAGATCAATACCACAGCTAATGGCCTAAGGTATCAGAAAACCTCACTGGAGGAAATGAGAATGTTGTCTGGAAACCAGATGATGATAATCCCCAGGATAAATGGATTTAGAGATTTCCAAAGCTGTTTTAGTAAACAGAGGGCAGACTTAGGCAGTTATTTCAACAAGTTCCTTTACAAAAGAGAAAGAGATTGCCATTTTCCTGTTTGGTTTTAGTCTTGACATTGATGAGTTGCAGCGAATACTTATTAACCTCTTAGATGCAGAACCGACCTTTTAATAAAGCAATCTCCTCTTCTTTACAGGGAAATCTTAACACCAGTTACTTTGTCTTGCAAACATTGTCCTTGCACATGCTGTTGACAAAAGCTGGCAGAGAGCCATTGGTTTCCCTGGAGTCGAGCAAAGGCAGGTGGAAAACTCATAAAGGACTCAGGTGGAGCTCAGACAAGTACCAGGAAGAAGAGGTGCCTTGACTCTGCTCCGGGTTCATGGCTGTGAACCAGAAAGAACCAGAGCAGTGTTCAGCGTGGCCAGTAAGGCCATCCAAACAGCCCTGGTGCCCAGGGTCAGAGGTCTATCTAGCCCACCCAACCCCATTCATCTTCTCTCTCACCAACCCTGCAAACACCTTTCCCAAGATGGTGATTGATAGCATGGGTCATTTCTTCCCGTGTGAAAGCTATTTCATGATTTCCTCCACATGTGTTATATTTTTTAGGTTTACTACTTTCTCTATGAGGATAAAAAAAAACCCCAAAACAAATACAGCATCTGAGATCTGCAAGCTTGTGGTACTACTGCAGCTGCTTAGAAACATGCTCTGTGTTGCTCTCTGTTCTTTCCTGCATTTTCTTGACTGTTACAGAGGGCTCAGCTTAAGTGTTTCATTTTCTCACTCTTCGAATAGAAGCATTTAATCTACTTTTCAGGTTTTCAATGGATTTTGGTGCATCAGCTAAACTGTCCAAGCTGCATGCAAAATGAGACCAACAAAAATGTGAAACACAGAAATTTAAACCACTCTAAGTGCCAAAGCAGTTTACCTTGCAGTCAGAGCAGGGTCAGCTATGCCCATTGACTCTGCCCAGAGAAGCCGTGGCTGTCCCATTCCTTGAAGTGTTCAAGGCCAGTTTGGATGGGGTCAAAATAACCTGGTCTAGTGGAAGGTTTCCCTGCCAATGTCAGAGGGGTTGGAACAATCTTTAAGGTACTTTCCAGTCCAAACCATTCCATGACACTATCACATGCTAGATTTGGTCCACGACTGCCATTTTCCACATGTACCACGTCCTGCAGCTCACACGGTTATTGGGGCAGTAACAACCCATCCCTCTCTGTCCCATGAGGCCTCATTTTCATCAGCCACTTTGTCTGAAACAATTAATGTGATACTATTAAACTCAGTGCAGTTACACCTTGCCCTACCTAGTTTCCCATCTATTTTCTCTGCTTGAGAATTCTAGAAAGGACTGTGTGCATGGAAATTCTACTGCTTTTTTCCAGGTGTCTCTGTTGGTCTAATAAATGGTATTACTTCTCTACAGTAACTTTTCCTTTCACACATCCTTAAAACTTGGTAGTTGTAAGAATACTATCATACAATATGTTATTATGGCTATTGTATTTCTGACTGAGCCGTAAAATCAAGGATCTTACAGTCATTAAAAATCCCCCAACTCTCCTCACAAAAATAGACATGTTAGTTCAGGTTCCCTGGCCCAGTGAGCACAATCTCTACATAATGTTTCAGCTGAATTGTGGCTCCCTTTACTTTCAGTTGTAACTGAGGGTTGTTAAACAGCTGCCATGATTCCCCCTGCTCCCCCAGGAGACCAAGCTGCAAATGAATTATAGATATAATACAAGCAGCCTTTCACATGCGTCACCCAAAGCCTCTTACGTGGGTCAGAATCGTACGGTTATTGTCCTGTCAGATCACTGAAATAAAAATCCGTGGACTTTGTGAGATAGCCCCAGTGTATTGATTGCTATAAGGGAGACAGAGAATCTTTGACTTGAGATAAAAAGATATCAGACATCTGTGATTAACGATCAGCAAAACCTGAGTGTTGCAGAGAGAGCTGTTAATTGATTCTATCAATGTGCCTCTCTGTCTGCATATTTATGCACCAGATGCGCATATGCAAAATGTTTTGATGTACAGATCCTACGTGTGTGTGTCCATAGATAAAATCTGTGACACGAATATATGGCAGGGCTACAAGGGTCCCCACACACTGCAGGGGTCTGGCTGCTGGGTCAAGAGACCATCTCAGTGCCAGCCCATGGATAGCTCAGGCTGTGTCATCCTGGACACCCTCACTGGGCCTGATCCTTATCCCCACCCACGGGCTGCATCCCAGCCTGGATGTGGGGAGGGGAGGGGATTCTGAGTTTTCACATGTATAAATAAGAGAGCAAGAGAGGGGAGGAAGGAGAAGGAGGAGAAGGCAAAAGCAGGAAGAGGAGGAGAAGCAAAAGAGAGGCAAAAAAGGAGAAAAAGAGAGAAAGAACTACAGATTTCAGTGTAAATATCTTCTTACAACTACACTTAAATGTAGACTCCTTCAAAAGAAGAAACAAGGAGATGACAGAGAGGACTGAAGCTTGGACTCTGTCCAGATGCTCAATTGACTTTGTCATTCCTGTCCTATTTTGACCTTTCCATTTTTCAAGGGTAATTAAACACTCCAGCTTCAGATTGGATCTTGCTTCAACTACTGATTCACCTCTACTGACAAGGTAAAGAGCTACACAAGAAAGGTCCAACTTGGCTGCCCAAACAGCCATGTCCATATTGGTCTTATTTTATGTGAATATAATGCCACCAAGTAATTAGCAATAAAAATACTGTGCAAGAGCTGTGTATGACATCAGGATTGACTAATTTGGTCTTTAACCCATCTAGCAGCTACTGCAGGATACACTAAGTGACTGAAAGCCATATATCTCATTATAATAAATATTTTATAGATGACATCTCAGCCCAAATCACCTTCCATGACTTTGTTTTTAAATCCACTGGCAGGCGATAGGGTGATTTCAGTGGCTGGTCACTGGAAAAGAAATCTTCTGGTGACATGTTAAAATGAGCCCATATTCATAACAGCCCAGTGTTTTCATTTGATCCATATCAAACATCCACAGTACAATAAACTGGTGACCCTGCTTCAATTTCTGTCACTCAGAGGACGACAGACCACTTCTTACCCACCTTGGGTGCCTGTTTACCATTTCTCACCCTTGGGCTGACGCCTCCTTGTGAGAAAACTCTCACAGTGGACATCCTGCTATATTTGTTTTGTGGAGAGGCAGAAGAATTTGCTATTTAAGGCTGTAAATCTGGCATTTTCACAAGTGCTGAAATTCACACCTTTGCATTTCCTGCTAGATCCCTGCTATATAAGGTGAGCAAAGGTAACCACACTGCTGATATTTGCAGTAGTCCTTCATCTCACTCCTTTTGGGATTTTTCCCATGCACATAAGTACTCTTCATCTCTGACGTCTGAAGGCAGTTCTTTATCCATTCTTATGTGGCTCTGAGTGACAAAGCATCAGAGAATGTTTCCTAACTGTGAAATTTATTAGACAGGAGAGCAAAGTCCTCTGGGGGAAGTGTTGGAACAAAACTCCATCAGAGCAGGTTTTGGAGGGTATAAAATGTTATGGAGGGAGGTGCGGTGTTATGATCCTGCAGTGAAAACAGTTGAGCAGGTTCTTAAAACTATTTTCATTCCCAAAAATAGGGCAGAAAATGGGAAAAACCTTCCCAACTCATCAGGTGGGCTCCTCTGCCATTGTGTGATATGACATTTTTCATTAATTAAGTGTATGCTCTATCTTAAATCACTCAGGACTCTCTCCACCCCCTCCAAGAAGGGGGACATCTGAGTGATTAAAGCATCTGGGTCATTCATTCAAGTACCTCTGCAGACATGAGTAGAAGGCCATGCTTCATCCTCCTATAAATGGGTCATGACGATTCAGACAAGAGTCTCAAAGGCAACCTGAAGAGATGCTAACCAAACCGTGTGAAAATTTAATACACCTGGTGCAACTGCTCTCATGGGCTCCTAGGAAAAAGTGAGGATGTTTTCTTCAAAATTAATGGATCTATTTGTACAAATACAGCTCAGTCAAAGCCAACCCATGACCGGTAGACTATCCCAGGATCTCGCTCTCTTCATGGCTAAAGCCTTTCTTCTACTTTTCAACTTAAATTTATTCGTTCTCAATGTTCTTTTGTTCTTTGGACAAAATTTTTCTTCAGCTGAAACTGCTCTTGCTCTTCACTGGTGTGTAGCCTAATGCCCATTTATAGATTGCAGTCGTGTTCCCTCATCCTTTATTGTGTTAAAATTAACAAGCCAAGCTGTCTTGGTGCAAGACAGGCACTTCCATTTCCCAGATCACTGTTAGGGAGAAAGCAATGAACAGAAATGATTGCTCATTGGCTTCTTAATAATAAGAATTAGTGACATTAAAAGAATTTAAAAGGATCAGTTTCCAAAGAAGCAAAAGCTGATGTTTCTCCCACATCTTGTGTCTGCAGAAATCCCTGCTACTGCAGACATGCTGAAAGCAGGCTGAAAGCACAGTGAGTAGAAGGTATGGGAGGAAATCCAGCAGAGGAAACAGTTGTTGGAAGAAAGCAAAAGCAGAGATAATGCCTCTTTCTCAGGAAATTTTAAATTGAAATTCGCTGAAGATTGACAGTGTTTCGGGGAACTATTACTCATGCTTATATTATCTTACACTCTTTGTTAAGCTTTTATTCTTGGTCACCATCAGAAACACCCTATTGCACTGCAAATGCCTTTAGTCTGATTCTTTATGGCTTTTCTTATCTTAACTAATAGTTTTTTACTGAATCTCCTCCAGTCTGAGTGCATCACTCTTGCAGAAGTTTAACTAGCATGGTAGTCAGTATTCCAGGTGAGTTTTCAGGGAGTCTAGTACTGGGCTATTAAATTCTTCACTCTTCCCCAGTGAAAATATCTTGCCTGACACAACACAGGCTTATGTTGACTGATGATTTCCCTGATCAGCTGCCATGTCTAAGTCCTCTTTCTCCCATCAAGTCATGTCCCCAACCATTGCAGAATGGCCAAAACCAGGTGAGTTTGTATTTTGAATGATTGAACTTCATCCCACTGCTGCTTCTCCAATGCTTGTGATCATTTTGGTTTCCCTGTGTGATATTTCCTGCTTTGAACTGACCACATCTGCCACCCCTATATGATCAGATGTTAGTTAATTTGTAAGACCCTTTAGCAGCATCCTCATGGGGCTACTGTGGGGATGCAGAGTCACCATCACTCACATCCCCTCCCACCCTCAGAATCAACACAGGCAACAGCCAAAACTGTTTTTCATTGCAAAATTACAATTAGTCAAAACCAAAAGCCTGTGATGGCAACGTTCAGGTTACCTTGAAGAATATAGTAGACTATAGTAGTTATAATAGTAATTATAGTGTAGATATAAGTAATTGCTCTGCTCTGAGGAATCCCAGTCCTCCTCCTAAAAATAAAGCTGGTATTTGTAACCTAGACTTCCTAAGTTAGATGGAATTTTTTTTTTTTCCCTCTGTATTTTTTGTTTGAAACTTTACACTTTGCTAACTTTGTCTTAGCAAAGGTCAATTGCTGGAACCTCAGATTTTCATAGACTACAAAACTCATTTCACACTTGATTTTACTACTTCCTAAACAGGCTGAAGCAGGATTTTTCATAACAGTACATATAAAGATGCCTTATAAAAAGCAAAGCAACTGCTTATTTTATAGCATTTGCATTATTTTTAAAGCATCCTCTCCTTACCTTTCCAGTAGATCTATAATCTCTTTTTTAATCTATAACCCTTATAAACTTCTAAATTTACCCATATTTTCCCTTTGTGTCCTTCAAAACTATCATTAACCACATGCCTGGGTTACTTTTTGTTCAAAAGAATTCATCAGAAAATGACAAGTTAAGTCTAATCAGTCAGTCTTTGCTCCCTCAAAGGCCTCCAACTGTTGTGAAGTAATATCCCTTGTCACACTTTGGATAGCCCAACAGACTGGGAAAAAACCCCAAAAAATACTTGTTGTAACTACAATGATAAACAAAATCTGCTGTGAAGCTGCTCTAATTGCCTTCAGAGTATAACACAACCCTTGGATTAACCTCTTTCTGGGGAAACATAACAGCCAGAGTAATTATTAAAGTATCAGCCCAGACTTAAATCCACATACAAATTTCCAGCTGGACATTAAATAACACTTGGTCTTTGAAAAATTGGATGCTACAATCTTCAATCAGCTCTGGCCCTCATCATCTTTACCACACCAGGGAAATAGAGGACAAGAATTGGCTGGACACACAATGTCAGCAGCTGGAACACTGACCTATGTTTGTAAAGGCTGCTGCCCTACTAGGCAGGGTATTGGCACTAATATTTTGAAACTGTTATCACTCACAGGAGTTCAAAGACTTTTCTTTTATTCCCATGGAGGTTTCTTTTACAGTGGGCTTTGCCTGCCATTTAAATGTTTTCACTCTGGATTTATTGCTTATTTTATCCGGTCTTCATACAAGGTTTGTTTTGGGTTTTTTTTTGCAACATGAGTTTCTAAGCTTGTTAAAGCAACCACAAAATGTTGTGCTGCATGTTATCCCAGAAAATGTAAAATGTGTGATATTTCAGCTATGGTAGGGTTGGTAATAAGGAGACTATAAATTTAAAAAGATGAGTATTAATTTTAGACTTCATGCAACCCTTTGAGGAAGCTCTGCTAAACTGAAAGCTCCATCTCCTGCTTCAATTAGACATATTAAATACTCCTTCTCTTTTGAAATAAATTTAATAATTAGATATGCTAAAGGATTAAACTGCAAGTTTGTTTCCCATAACCCTTTGCCATTACCAGCTGTTCAGGACAGATATTGGCCCTGAGATGAACATTCAGGAGGGGTTTCAGATTAGGGGAACATGCATGACAGTTTTTTCTTTGCTTGCTACCACAGCTCATTCATTCTGTAGCCTCAGAAGAGGCTGAGATACCACTCTTTACTTTCTGTCTCTCAGACCAGCTCAATCAGCTCACCCAAGTATGAGAAGCTTTCCTAAAGAGAGCCTTATTCGAGGCAAAGATTACAAGTTCCTCAAGTTAGTTCCCTTTCCCATTGATCACTGAGACATTTCAAGCCAGGGAAGCATTGCATCCATTTCCTAAGCTTTTGACTGACATCTCATTCCTGAAAACGATTGCATTCATCCAGGTGAAATTTGCTGCATGCACAGGTGTGTGGGCACATGGACACCTCTGCCCAGCAGCCAGGGATAGTGTGAAGTCTCATCTTCTCTGTGGAACACTTGTCTCTGCACAGACCTTGTCAAAGACACAATCTCCCCTCTTGATTGCACCACACAGCACCACCAAGATCTGAGGAAAGGCTCTGAGAGAGAAAATTCTTCTCTGCTTGGTCCCATGCTTCTGCAAGGGACCTGCCTTCAGATAAACACATGGCTGCTGCTGAGCTCTATTCTGCAGACAGTTTTGGGCTGAAAAAGGCTCCATCTGTTGAGAGTTTCCCATACTTTTTCTGGGTGTTTTCTCTATGGAGGGGAGACATGGGGGAATCCCGCATTGCATACAGGAGGACAGTGTTGACCTCTCTGATACAACTGCTTGGGATTTTTAAAGCAATTATACTATTCTAAAATGAACAAATAAATGGAAGGAATATACTTTTGAGCTTTCTTATAGACGAGATAGAAAAAAAACCCCAGTGTTTCTTAGAAATTCCACACTATATTCAATCACATTTAGGAACAGGAAATCAGCCAGTGGCCTCCTCACTTACACCTAAACATGTGTACACAGCTCCTGTTGAACAGGCTTTGTAAACCTAGACAGAATAACAACCTTGAATTCAGGAGAACAACTATTTCTATTAATCACTGTAATAAAAAACCTGCAAACTTGGCAACACAGTTTCACTCTAATGCCTCCTCAATACATACTGGCAACACCATCCCCAGTATTACTCAGACATTATTTTTATCATTGCAGTGTCTCAAACAGGCATCATCTTATTGCCTCATAGAGGAAACTAATGGATCAAAATATGAATGTTATAGAAACAGATCTTTTAAAAGAAATATTAGCTCAGAAGGTACTGGTGGCCTTCTTTGGCCTAGAAGTTAACCTTCTCTTTGGAAAAATATAAAAAACCTGAATATCATAAATAATTGGATTTAACGGAGGCCAGAGTTTTGGGCTGCTGCATTCATCTGTTAAAGAGAAACTTACAGAGATTTTAAACGGGATCAATTCTGCTATCACATAATTAATAATAATTAATATTTACTTATCAATTAAATTTTGTGGGGAATTGGCACATAACAAGGTGATTGAGAGTTGTATTCGAAGATTAATTGGGATTTTAATAAATACTTTAATTGATGAACCACCAGTGGTGGATGGCTATCCAGAAATATGGTTTGGTCACTGTACACAAAGCAAGAAAATTCACATTTCAGGGTAAATTCTGAAACCCGAATCCTGAGCACTTGCCTTGTAAATCCCATTGCCTAACACATAAAACTAAAATGAAATACATGAAGTCCAACTCTTTGAAGGACTAAGCATATTCAATCCCTTCTAACTTGAGCTACCACTTACAGCAATCAGCTTTCTGGAGGGAGACTCACTAGTTTGGAGTCACCTTCCTCATCCTTGTTGTTCCTTAAATCTTTTAATTCAAGGGAAATTTCATGGATTTTGATAGTAATGCCACTAGAGCTGCTATTATCTCTGAGCAGTAATACAAGCAAATACAGCCACTGCAAAAATAGAAATATAATTCCTACATGCATCTTATGCTTGTTAAATCTCATCGTGGCATGCTGTGATTAATCTCTTGCAGAGAGTTTCTTTAATTTTCATTTAAGGATAAATATCTGTATTTCTTCATAGTAAATAAATAAGCTTTTGCACCACCTCATTTGTGACACAAATTAAAAATAAGCCATGAATTGATAAAAGTTTGTTTTGTTCCTCTACAGATCAGACATTTCAGAAACCCCATGCCAGATAAGCTGACCATTCTTCTCACTCTATTTGTTTGGTGGTTAAATTTATGTACAGATTAGTTTTCAATGGCTTTTGATCACATTTTAAGGACTAGGTCTAAAGCTGTTTCTGTGCATAGATGTCTTGATGTCTGGGATGTGTTTTTTAATAAATGTATTCCTGCAAGTCACTTGCCATCCCCATCTATTACTGCTTTTGAGTAGAAAGCATGAAGTTAGCTCAAGTTCCTACATGCAGTCCCCTCAAATGAATGTTTCTAGCAAAAAGCAGAGGAGAGGAGGGCAGCTAGAGAGAGGAAGTAATTTCTGCTGGTTGTGGTATTCAGAAAAGTGCACTGGGCTGATCTAAGGGCATTGGTTACTGTT
>VXBB01004920.1:142032-189316 GCA_013399915.1 Illadopsis cleaveri | reverse complement strand
GTTAGCTCAAGTTCCTACATGCAGTCCCCTCAAATGAATGTTTCTAGCAAAAAGCAGAGGAGAGGAGGGCAGCTAGAGAGAGGAAGTAATTTCTGCTGGTTGTGGTATTCAGAAAAGTGCACTGGACCGATCTAGGGGCAATGGTTACTGTTTTTGTCTGTGTCTAATTACTAATCATGCACTCTTTGTTCAAGAAAAGGAAATTAAAACTTTCTTTCATCTTCTGTTCCTTCCTACTTAACTCCTACATGTCACTAATAAAGCATAATATTGCACAGCATTACTCTAGGGGTAAAACTCCCCTTTCCCCATCTCCAACCCCCATCCTTTGTTGCAGCTGTGCTGCCTTTCCAAATGAGCATGCCAGATCTCTGGGATTGTCTCTGCTGTCTCTAACTCCTAATTGCTTGACCTCAGAGCCAAGTGATGAATGTTGTGTCCTGACACCCACCTACAACAGACTCCTCCAACACCTCCAGGGGCTGTTTAAGCCCCTGACAATGTGATCCACTGGACCATCAGCAGGACGGCTGTGGGCAATGAATGCAACAAAGAGCTTGCCCAGGTTACCATTCCAGGTCAGCTCAGGCCCGTGGGGGAAGCCTGGGGTGACACAGGAGAGGAGCATCTGAGCAGGGTGGGTGACTCTGTCCAGGCACCAAGGTGACAGAGAGGAGGATCCTCCCTGCAGTCACTCTGAGAAGTGCAGCACAGCCCATCTGGAGTGGTCTGGAGGAGGGAGGTCTAAGAGGCTCTGCTGCATTTCCTTGTATGGTTCAGCAGTGGCACACAGGAACGAAGTCACTGTGTCAGTCCCAGCCCTACTGAGGAGAAATTAGGAGCTGTTCTGATGGCTGCATGGTGGCCCAATACAAGAGGTCACATGACAGGTTATTTCTTTGCCATCTTCGAATTTGTGGCACTAAATGTGGCACTGAGTCTTCTTGGAAAACTCAAAAAGGATGAACAATGAAAATTCTGCCTCCAATAAATTTTCCTAACTCCTCCTTCCTTGAAAAAACATTTCTGGGCTGCAGATGCGGCATCCTTGGAGCCATCAAAACCTTTTGCTAAATGAAGGACCTTAACAAAGGACTTTGTCAGGTAGTCACACCTGGCATAATATTTTCTTTAACAGACATGGTGGTTGGGAATGCCACAAAAACCGCACAGGAGTTGTGCAGTTTTCCCAGGCAGAGGACCAGCCAGGGGCCCTGCTGTGAGCCTTTGTTCTGGCTGCCAGCCCAGGTAAGCATTCGGTTCTGGGTGCTGAATGGCACTGCTGATGCCACCATAAAACTAGGAAGGGACTGTAGTTTGAATTTTCTGCTGGATGTTTGGTAAAGCACCATCCATAC
The DNA here is from genome assembly GCA_013399915.1 of Illadopsis cleaveri. Taxonomy (NCBI): domain Eukaryota; kingdom Metazoa; phylum Chordata; class Aves; order Passeriformes; family Timaliidae; genus Illadopsis; species Illadopsis cleaveri. Next base: position 187,958 of record VXBB01004920.1, on the reverse strand, counting down.
CATTGGCAGCTTATGGAAAACTTTTCTCTCTATCACAGTCTCACTTATCTATTATTAATATTTTTTCCAGAAGACAAAACAAAGATATCATAATTTTCTGTGAAAAAGTATGGGTTAGAAATGTGTCTTGGGGTTTGTGTTTTTATTTCGTGTTATTTCTCTTTCCTTTTAACATCCAGGAGAAAGAGTAGCCATGTGAGTTCAGCTCCTCTGCTCTCCGTAATCTACCCTTTGATGTAACTAACTGGCAAAAACATATTTCTAATCAAATATATTTTCTCATCCTTAATCAGCTGAGCTTTAAAATGCAGATCAATGAGATAAGAAAGAGCTGATTTAATTAGTCCAACCTCAGCAATGTTACAGCATATTCTCATTTATAGAAATAATGGGAAGCAAGAGGAAAGAGATTCATCATCATGAAAAGACTGGGGAAGGAAGAGGGAAGCAGGATATTTCCTATGTTAGCTAAGGGTGATTTTCATTCTGGCTAAAGAGCCAGCACATGTTTTATGAGCCATTTAAATAACACTTAGGCCTTGTGCTTTGTCCCTTAACCTGAGGATGAATTTCTTTCACTAAGCAGCAATACCTTTGGAAATCATCACTCTTGGGTTTAATTGATGAGCCAGAGACAGCTCCCACCATTTGGTGAATAAAGAAGAGGAAATATGGCAGGCAGGAGCATGGCAATAACGCACATTTATAGAGCTGCTTGGGAACACTCAGCTACCTGAGCACCAGGTCAGGCACTCTCACTGGAGAGGCCTTAATGGGAACAGCACAGGGTGTGGTGCTTCACCCTGCTACTGCCTTACTGAGTGGCCACAGGCAGGTCACTTCACCTTTGCATCTTTGGTGGTGTATTCTGTTTTTCTTTTCTTTCTTCCTCTGTCCCATTAGGATTTGTAATTTCCTGCAGAGTAAATCCCTTCCTTCCTCCACAGCACACGTCCCCCCGCAAAGTGGGACTGTGGCACACCTGGAGCTCTGTGGGATTGCTGTGCAGCTGGTCAAAGAGCAAAACCAGTGTGAGTTCTCAGCTTGCTCTTCCTGCTGTGTGACTAAAGCAGCAGAACACTACCTTACCTCCACCAGCCATGTCTAACCTGACTCCAAATGCTCCTCCATCCCTCTGGAGAAGGGGACTCACTGAATCAGGTTAGCCCAGGTTTGGTCAAAGCAGAGAAATGCTGCCTTCTCCACAAAGAGCACACCGAACATTTCCATAGCCACACTAATCCTGTAGAGACCTCAACAAAAGGCAAATAAGACCTGTAAATGTCCAACGAGGCTTTTCAGCCTTTGGGCTCCAGCTGTGGAGATGGGCTCAGGACCTGAACCTTTGGTGAGGTACATCTCGACATTTGTGCTGTTACAAAGTCAGGCCAAATCCACACAAATGAGGATATGCCAGCTCCTAATTTGAGTTCTGGGAATGAAGTGTGTCTTCGTTTGTGCCCATCCATCATTTTGAATGGAGCTATCTTGTGACAGCCACATTTGGTAGTCTCTGCCTGGGAGATAATTGCTCATCACTGGGGGGAACTCACACAGCTGAGATAACCCTCAGGCACTTTCTCTGCAGGGATGGGAGCACCAGAGGCAAAGCAATTAACAGAGCAATTAAACCACTAACCAATCATATATCTTTTTTTTTTTCCTTTATCTGAGACTTGTGCCACTCTCCAGTGTCTCTAAAAACAAGCAAGAAAAGGCTCTCTTCTCTAGAGGCATAGTTCTCTCAGGTGGGCTGGAGCTGAAATTAGGCTCTAACTCCCATTCCTGACCCTTACTCATCATCAGCCTGGGCTTGTTGGACATGACTTGGCTACTGCAAACAGAACCAGTGGGCATTTCCTTTCCTGAGAGCCAAGAGAAAACTATGGTAACTTAGAGCTCTTCCCTTTATTCTGCTCCTTCCCCCCACCAGGGTTGTTCTCCACATAATAAATCAGTCTTTTCAAAAGTATTAGATCAGGTATCCTGACTCTGTAGTTTCCTGAGAAAGTTTTGCAGAAAAGATATTGGGACAATCTCACATGCACAAGGGTTGATAAACTGCATCCATAGATGGTGGCATTCACCAACACTAAAAGTTACATTGGGGGGAAGGCAAAAACACAAGAACAGAGAGGAGAGAGACGTGAGAAGGAGAAAATTCTGTCACAGTCAGGCTCTCCCAGGTCTCCCAGACCTCCCCCATCTCCCTGTCCCAACCCTTTCCTGGGCTGCAGCCTTTGGGGCAGCCGCTTCTGCTGGGGTTCTCCACAGCCACAAATCCTGCAGGAAATTGGGCTGTGGAGCTCCAAATGATGTGAAGGGCCAAAGCTCCCTGGCTCGATGGAGTTTGGCGATGTCACAGACATTACAGCACGGCCCCTCCTCATCCAGCAGCTTGGTCCTAAATTATAAGAGCCTGAAGGACACGGGCCTAGGCTGCAAGCCCTAGCAGGACACTGCATTTGTTCCTCCAGAGAACCACCTGAAGTGCCAGAACTTAGAGTCAAGTCACCAAATAGCATTGTGGGAAACCAAAGAAAGATCACTTGCTCTTTTCAAAGCCTTGAAAAGAGGCTCTCTATCAGTGACTCCTCATCATCAAGAAATTTGCAGAATAACACTCACCCCATCCCTGGCACCTGAAGCCTGCACATCCCTTCATTTAGAGGATGCACAATGCTTTTGTTAATTAGAGTCCTAGTTTAATATGAGCTGTCAAAGTTCACTTAACTTCAATTAATTGTTTCTCCTGAGCTTAATTTCTTTAGTTAAGTATTGATTAATCATTGCTTAATTATGCTGAAGTCTCACTGGGTGATATTTCAGTTGCATACAGCAGCAACACACTGCTTTCTAAAAATACTTGGAGAATCATCAGAAATTTTATGTATTGCTATTATAGGCATGTCTTTTAATATTTATCTTTTCAGCCCTTATGTTCCAAAATGTATATTTCACATGTTGTGTTTAATTCCACTGGTTTATGACTCATTTTTCTCTGTGTTCATGGGACATACAACAGAGTTTTGCTCTGCATGGTGTGGGGAGAAAAGTTTTGCCTCTTGCATGAAGTATCTTATGCCAGGAGTAGTAGGTTAGGGAACACAAGTAAATGATCTTTACTGTGGCACAATATAAACAACCAAAATATTGATGGCATGGTTTTTTTTTCTTTGAACTTTTATTTTAAGTGACATAGAATGACTTTGGCTCAAATATTATCTGTATTTCCTCAAAACTACAATGCTAGAGCTCTTATGAATATGGCCTTCAGACCAAGGCACCTCCAATCTGAAATCTCAGTCTGTTCTGAAATATCAGGAAGAGAAAACTACCTCTACCTCTCTGTAGTATCTCAACAGTTCTGTAATGTCAGGTTGGATAGCAAGTATCTTATTTTCACAGATAAGTATAACTATTACTTTTTTCCAAGGTCTCTCTTGAATTTAAATATTTACTGAAATTGGTAGTTACCTTGATCTGTAGTGAGAAAATAAACAATTACCTTATCCCCCACAATAATTTCCCTGGAGTCCATTTAAGCATCTCATTTTACCTACTCACAGAAGCATTTTTTATTATTTTTCTAGATGAGAAAGAGTCACTCCCAGGGAACACTTCTTGGCTTGACATGATTTTATCACAGTCAAGCTTTAACTTTGTCTCTTTGGTACACATTCACTTTTTCAGAGATCTCTCAACCTGCTACTACTAAAATTTAATTTTGAACATGCTTTGTGCTATAGGAGTACTCAGCATTATTTACTACTGTCATCCCAGATTCTCAAATGAGCACTGGTAGGAACATGCTATAAAGAGAGTCATCAAAATGACATCCTTTTCTACTGCATTTCACCTACTCAGTGGTGTAAACATCTGGCACCTTGGGAATGCACATCTTTGCTGTGTGAAAGGCAAGATAAAGTGGTGAAAACACTGATTATTACATAGATCATGGAAAACACTTCTGTTCCCTTATGCTGAATGACAAAATAGACTGAATTTTCCAGAAAGGGATGGATGAATAGTCCAGGTTAAAAAAGTACTGACTAAACCCTTGCTCAGAATTTCAACAAGTGCTAATCAAAACATTTCCAGAGTACAATTAATCTGTCCTTTATAATTTACTTCTTATTACAACTCTTTATTTCTGGATTCTGATCAAAAGCAGAAGCCCCACTTCTATAACACTGCTTGGTTGTATTAAATTTGTACCAATCATAACCAAGAAACTGAAATGCAAGTCCATTGTCATGACTCTCGCTTCAACTTCATCTAAACTCTGTCTCTGAGTCCAGGTCATTACTGATGCAGGTGCTGAACAAACACACTCCTGCCCTGACATGCTCACTGGAAAAGAAGAAACAAAGAATTGGAAAAAGGAAATTTTACCTTCCCTGCTTTCTGTATAGGAAACTGAAGCACTGAGACACAACAAGCCAAATTTCCTAGTGGGATTTTGGATCCATATTCATTAAAATGACAATTCATTGATCTTAACTACAATCCCCAGGATTCTACCACATGGAACTCAAGCTGTTTGTGGAAGTTTATCGGCATCAACTTGATGCACATCCTCAACTTTCTTATGCTAATTCCTAAGGACAAAAACATTCCCATTTTGTCAGCTTTCTTGGTGTCAGCCACAATTTTACAGCTCAGCATTATTTATTTATATTGCAACCTAGCTTAACAGACACAGTCCTCAACTACAGAGGTATCAGGGGCTTTACTACCAGAAAACAAAACTTCTAAATCCAGGGGTTAGGATGAAACCACTGATATGAACAGGCAGTTAAGTGGGAAGAATGAGTTTATCAGGGCAATCAGCCTGGTCAGAAGGGACCAGAACTCCTCCAATCCCCTCCTGCAGGCTAAACCCAGCATGACTAATGTTAGGAGAGATGGCAAAATGTGCCTATGAATGTTTCATTCCTGTTCTCTCTACCAAAGGAATACACACAAGGCTTGCATGAGCTCTTCCATCTGTCACATCTGTATCGCAAAATCAAGCACAGTACCATGCAACTCTATACCCAGTGGTCTGCTGGAGTTTGCAAGTTTTCTCTCCCACTATATTAATAATGTGACATGTCCCCATTAAAAGAATAAATAAATAAATTTAAATTTGGGGAGCCATGGCTTATTTCTTTCAGCATATCTTCAAGTGAACAGAATCCCTATCTCCCCAGGCTGGGCTGTCACTACCTCCTTTTTGTTAAGGTCTCTTAATCACTTTTTTTTTCATCCCTCCAGGTCATCTGAGAAAAGAACAGGAGGATAAAACATTCTTACAATTGTCTGTGAACTCATACACCGAGAGTGGCCTGTGGGAAGTCTGCTGCTCTGCTGTGGATTTTTGGTCTCTGGGACACCTGGTCTGTGAGGCTGACTGCATTCAGGATACAACACCTTGTAGAGGAAGTGCTGTGATTTGTTGGAAAAAGTCAATCACGCATAAAACCAGAGAAAGAAGTTGTAAAAGTTAAAGAAAGATCCTCAAGGGACTTCAGCACTGCCAGTATCTAGGAGTTTGGTATGTATCCTCTTTTCTTAGCACATTTGCTTTGGGCAAAACCATAATAATTACTCATCAGCTGAGGTAGGTAAGTGTGCCTGTTAACATATCTATCCTAAAATACTTCTGTTACTAATAAACTATCAAGTAAAAGCTGCAGGTCACCATAACTTTATCAGACTTCTCACCCTAACAATCTTTTTCCATTTTGAATGATGCTGTACAATTGACTGCAGTACAATTTGTTTCCTTGCTTTTCAAAAAAAATCCAGTTGCTTCATTTTGATTTTGCAGATTTTTGATAACTAAATTGGCTTTTTTTTAACTGTAATTATTTTCCTTTCTGTTTCTCCATCTTTCCCTTAACAGGGCCTATCATTTGGTTTTGAATCCTGCTCTCCTGGTACCAGCAGCATTTTCACATGGGCCAAAGCACTGGTTTATGGCTGTTCTCATCCAGCTTGGTTGAGCAGACTAAAAGGAAAGAAATGCAGCAAAATTTTGAGGGATGAGGCTCTACCCACCTCTAACATATTATGTAACTTTTCATCCTTTGAGTAGTTTTATTGATTTCAGTGAAGCAGTTGTTATTCCAGAATGTGAATAAGATGTCAGAATTTCACCCCAAATATTTCACTTTACGAAGGAAGCCATGATGCAAAAGAAAACACACTCTGAGCTGCAGCAGGATACAAAATTTGCAGTTACAATAAAAGCTGGGAAGCCTTTTTCTTCTTTGTGATTGTGCCCTCCTATTGAAGGTGTTTGATAAACAGAACTAGTTCTGTGTGAATTAAATGAAAGATGTTCATATACAAACTGAGAGTCTTCTAATCCCTACAGCACCACAAATAATTCAAAGTCTTGAAGTGCCACGATAATGGCACAAGATGGTTATCTCTGTATTATTGGTTTTGTGTACATCAAACAAGGCTCTGTGAGAAAAAATTAGGTTGCATAAAGAACCAAACACTTTTCTTTTTTTTAAAAAAAGCAGACAATTAAAATTATCCAGAAGTTAAGGAAAATATGAACTAAAAATATTTTGCCTTTGAAAGTCTATACTACCCTTAAAACAATTTTATGGTGGATATTGTGGGCTCTGGATTAACATAAATGTCTCATTGAAAATCTTTGTACGGATGTTAAGATTAAGTACACAACTCTTAAGTTCTACAAAGACAAAACTGATTTCAAAGGAAGCAAGTTATAAGAATGGATGTCCATGAAACAAAAATAATGTATTCATAAAGGCCTTTTTCACCAGTCAAGACAGAAAGTGACAATAACTGGACTTGTCACTTGCTTTTAAAATTGCTTAAATTAAAGATTATGGGCAATATTGAAAAAAAGGAAAAAAATACTAGCCAACTGTACCTGTGGTGTGATAACATTGCCTTCTGGATAGACAAGGCACTGGTTGGTCAACTTTTATGTTGTAATTTTGGATGTACATGAAGTAAAGAGAATGTGGTGCTGAATGAATGACCAAAAAGTGTACAGGGCAAAATCCACCTCAGACAGTGTCAGCAAAGCCTGGGGAGTTGTGTGGAGGGAAGGGGAAGAGAGCACCTTACTGTACATGACATTATAAAACAAATCACACAACTAGGCATGCCCTACACCAGTGGAAGCATGATATACTTAGGAAGAAGAGCTGCCCCCCGAGCTCCCTTCTCTCCCAGAATATTCAAAACCTTTCACAGATGTAGAAATTCGAGTTCCTGGTGAGTCAGGGCCTCCTGATGCTTTGCACAATCCCAGGAGCACTCCATGTGTAGGTGCAGTGGGACTGCCTTTCATTTCTCCAATAATCAAGCCAGAGGACAAGGAGTGGGCAAAACCCTGAGTATTTTGTGCCTGCCTTGTTGTCAGGCACAGAGCTGTGTGTTTGCCTTTGTCCCTTATGCACATGGGGTCATCTCCCCATGTCCAGACTGCAGCAGAAACATCAGCAACAACGTGTGACACGCTTTACTCCACACAGAGAGACACTGAACTCTGGCATCCACTTATTTCCTGTCATACCTTTAAATCAAGGCTAAACGAGGCGAAAGGCAAATAGATTTTCAGCCCTTGTAAACTCACAGGGCAAGCTGAATGGATAAACTCAGATGATTCACCATCATATATTATCCTGGTATGTTAGAGTTGGCTATATAATAGGTTCATGGCCATCTCAAAATGAGTGGAAAGGTGAATGCTTCCATTGTGATTACTTTGCTAAAAAAACATGTGTCAGTAATCCCTCTTCTGCCCTTCTTCACAATTTAATTGCAGTATTTTAGGGCTAACAATGGGAAAATATTTTGTACTTTTCAGGGGAAACTGACTGGGCTTTTATTCAGAGATAAATTACTTAGAAACAGAGGGAAAATAATATTCTATTGAAAATGAGTCCTTAATGTCCATGTCCCTGTTGGGGCAGGTTAAAGGATGTATGGGCACATTTGCACAAAGAACTGCAGCTCTGCAATGCTGTGACTGGAGGAGAATCTTAGCTTCTCTGTGTGAAGCTAAAGGGGAAAACTCTGTAGGAAATTTCAGTTCACCTGCTTGGCTGGGATGAAAAGTTTCAAGAAAATAACTGGAATGTATCTGCTAATGTGCCTGAAGGCATTTTCAAACTGAGACAGCAGCTCAGATTAGGGTCACCTGGCATGCTCACTTCTGCAAGATCCTAAATCTATAGGCATCTGTCCTCAAGGGCTTTTAAGGAGCTGGTAGACATCTTCCCTAGCAAATGACTATGCAAGAAAAGAGGGGGAGGAGGAAGGATGCAGGAACTGATTCTCTTGACAATGAGAATTACTCAGCTGCCACTTCTTTCTTATCTAGAGTTCAAGATGTTCCTCCCAGCCCATCTTTATAATGGGTGTGAGGACCATTTCAGGGGGAAAACATAATCATAACCCCAAAAAAAGCTCATGGCCACAAAGTCATTGGTTAAAGGTGGGCTGAACTGCTTATGAGGCTAAGCTGAAGATGTATTTTGATGTCCAGCTCTGCTGTTTGGCTCCTGGAGCACCCTTTGTACTGATCTGGCTGTGGTCCACTTGTTCTGAGTGTGACTAAGGAACGGAATGAACTTCTCTAGTAGACTCAAGTAATGTTTTTCACTCAATGTATCTTGAAGACCAACCAGATTCACTATAGAAGTTGCTCTTTCATTCCTGGTCTTTATAGAGAAAAAAACCCAAAAGAAACATCAAGGCACTTTGGAAGGCCATCTGTCCCCGTGTTCTCTCTGGCTATTCACAGGATCAGGAGGATCAGATAAACTTCCTGGCTTTTCCATTCTTCACTAATACCAAATTACAATGTGCTGGCCATTTTTCCCTGTCGTGTTTTGAGCAGTTTCGAATGAGGTAGATTAAAACCATTTCATTTATTTATAACAGTTGCAGTAAATTTTAGGGTAAAGCAGGAGGCTGTTGGACAGCAGTATTTTGTTTCTTTCCCTCCTTGAGTTAGGTCTATGGAACATGAGGTGCTGATATTAGATTCTGGCAATTTAAGTCTGTTTAGCAAGGTTCTTAATAATCTCTGCATGTATATCACAGAGAACCTTTTGCATATTGCTTTAAATAATTCAAAACCTCTCCAATATTGTATTAAATAATTCAAGAATCGGACAGGCTTTGTGATTAATGATGTGTACCTGGAATTTCTGCAAACACAGCAAGGAGTCAAAATGCTCTAGATACAAGTGTCCTGGCGCAAGATCCCATTTGCTCCTTGCCAAGGCAATAGTGTGTATTAAAAAATTGGAAAAGTGCCTGCTACTCACTGGAAAACTGACTGAGGCCAATGGTTAATGTGGTGGCTGCTGAAAGAGTTTGTTCTTTCTGACAGACAACACTAATTTGGCTGAGAACTTCTATTGTCTTCTGACTTCCATTTTTAATCTTTGTGAATAGCATTGGTGCCTGATGTGAAAATTAAATGGAAGGATAAATATTTCTGCAGGAGCTGGACGTTTGTCCTTGTATTTTACCAGTCTTGATTTGAGAGCCTGGAAAGGGTTTGCTTTGTAAAGCAAAGCACTAGGCTTATTTTGCATGTTAACTTAATCCTAAAGGGCTTGGAAGTTGCTGTTCTTCCCAGCTGTGCTTGGGTCTGTGATCATGAAAAGTACCTGGAAGTCTGTTGTCCTTCTCCATTTGTTTTTATAGGGAGATGCAAGTGGAGCAGCATTATTAAGGCAAAAAAACCCTAAATGCTGGAATTGCTGAGTTTGCACCCTGTTGACACAGCAACCACTTTCCCTTCTCAGTACAGATGAAACAATTCTGGTTTAGACAGTACTGTCAACAGTTTTGCCAAGGAAATGAATAGATTTCTGTAACCTCAATGTATTTTTTGGTTAAGGGATTTCTCTAAGACACAAAGAAAATCAATGCTACATTGAGGTAGAAATAAAGCAAACAAATCCTCCTAAATAGCCTTTTTTAAAAAAATAAAGGATATGCTAGTGAGTAGAATGGAATACCCAGGAAGGAGATTACAATTATCAGCATTATTGGAAATACTCTGTAGATATCTTTATGGGAGTCTGATATTGGACTCCCAGCCCAGCCATCTCAGTTAGCAACCACTTTACAAACATCAAAAGGACCAGCTGATTTTATAGGGTTTTGGATATTTTCAATGAAAGACTCCACAGGCGATACACTGGTCCTGCTTTAATATTTAAACATATTCAAGATTTCTAGAGGAAGAGACAGATTAATAAAGAGGGCTGCTGCTGTGGCAAATGCATTTGGCATGCCATGGCCAGTATATTCCCCAATATGTGCCTCTCTGCTCCAGCAGCAGCTGGTGGCCTAAGGGCCATTTGGATAAGGTGAGGGAGCAGCCTGGATGAAACAAATTTTTACAGATGCTGCACAGGAAATATTGACATTAGATGCACAAACTGGGGAGAGGTTGGTGGGTTGGTTCTTGTTTTTTTTCAGTTGTGTTTTTTGTTGTTTTGGTTTGGTTTGGCTTTTTTTTTTTTTTTTTTAAGAATGTACACCTCAGAAAGAATCTCAGGTATTTAAGGGCAGGGACAAAACCCAAAGTGTATCAAATGACTGATATCTAAAACAAAGGTCTGTATGCACATTTGCATTTAAATAGCAGAAGCTATTGCAAATTTCCCACACAAGCTTTTATCTCAGTGGTTTAGAGATCCATGTTACAATAAAATTCAGCATTTTTACATAGGCTATCTGCAAAATGCTGCTTATTGTTTCTTAATAAAATGAAACCTCAGAAAGATGACAAATTAAGATGTCTCTGTAAAAGTCTCAAGGGTGAAACATCTCCCCTAAATAAAAGGGAAAGATGCTAATTTTCCATCCCTGCAGATTAATTGAAGGAGCCATAGTATTCTTTTTGTGTTTCAGGGCATAGCAGGACGGAAGGGAAGAGATAAGATATTGCAGGTCGGCCACTTTTGGATTTCGATGGAGTCTGCCTTCTGTAAAGAATGATAATTCAACCACCCACACCCCATAACCATTTAAATTACAGTCTTCCTGTTATTATAAAGCAATGTCTCAAAGGAATAAATAAAGTTGACAAAAATAGTCTTCATAAGGGTTGACACTGATTACATCAGACTGAACTCCCTCACTCATGGGGCTCCTCCACCTTTAAATGTCATCATGAGATGACACCTGTCTATCCTGCTGTCATTCTGAACAGAGAATAAGTCTCTGTTCCCAGTGGCTTCTTTTTGTAGCAAGACCAATTCTAGGTCATAAAGCACAGAATGACAAGTCTTAAACCAGCACAAACTGAATGGTTTCTTATTACTCTCTCTGTCTCATGGTAGGAGGGGGGAAACCATTAAAGAGAGGGGTGAAGGGGAACTTCATTGAAGATAAATTTAAAACAAATAAAATGCTGGATGTTGGTTCTGTAAAATTAATTTCTGCAGAAGACCATGTAGAAGAATGAAGTGACAGATATTTTACAGAAATTCTTTCCTGTGAGGGTGGTGAGACACTGGCACAAGTTGCCCAGAGAAGTTGTGGGAAGTTCAAGGCCAGACTGGCTGAGGCTCTGAGCAACCTGGCCAAATGAAAGGTGGCCCTGCCCATGGCAGGGGCATTGGAACCAGTTGACCTTTAAGGTACTTTCTAACCCAAGTCATTCTACAAGTCTGTGACAGAAAACATTGTCACTGCAATGCTTTGGATTAATCAGCTGTGGTAATTCATAGCCAACTGCTTATCAAGGACTACGGACCTTCTGGCTCAGTAGTTCACAAAACTGGTCTGTTGGCATATATTGTACTTTTTAAAATTCATTTTTACTGTTTATTGTTCATCTTGCAAGAGAACAGGCTCAGAAGACCACAGGTACTTCCATTTCAAGTGCAATCAAAGGCCTAACTAGCCCTGAAGGTAACAGCCTGTCGAGAAACCAAATGGTGGCCAACCTTTGTGACATGGCTCATCTGAAACAGAGATGAGAATGGTATTCAGCTTTTCTGAACAAGCCCTAAAACCTTTCTCCTTATTCATAAAATAGTTTATTTCCTGGTGAATTCCAGTTGTTTTATAAAATTTCTAGTACTGAAGAAAAAACATTCCAAAACGTGATTGTTCACTGAAACAGATTTTTTTTTCTTATTTTTGCTGCAGTTCATATTTCATCGCAGTACAATAAATTGACATAATGCCCTCATGCTTCTTTCTCTTAAAGGGTGCCTCAGATATTAACAGTTCATTTGCCACACAGCAGCTTAACTGGCCTCCCCTGCCCAACAGCACAAAAGGGAATGGTTATGGATACTCTGTGATACAAACTGATATTCCCCTAAAGGCAGCATATACATTTATAATTTAATTCCTATGGCTTATTTCTTACTATTAGAATAGTTCTCTGAGCTGGTAGGAAATCCTAATTCTGGTCCCATATGGACAGCCCAGATAAAGTGCCTGCCTGCCTGCCTATGCTCCTTTTGTCCAGCAAGTCAGGCAGGACACAGAACAGCCTCACAGTGGGCATGAGAGGGAAGGAAACAAACACAATTCAGGCTCCCCCTTCATAGTGTTGCCAGGCTCAGTGTGGTCATGATGCTGTAAAAAACCACATTCAAACAGACAAGCCTACACAAATTCACAAGGAATATTGCATCCATTAGCTCATGGGAAACTTCAGACTTATATGATGTGGCCAGATAAAGTGCCCCAGTCCCTCTCCCTGTGGGTCATTTCACTTCTTTGAAGCACTGAAGGTGCACTACAATCCAGACTCTCCAATTCAGAAAGTGTATTTGTATAAATGAAAGAAGGAATTAGTTGCTCTGAGCTACTTCCAAATCTAAATTAAGTTGCACTTGCCAAAAACGTGTTCAACAGCAGCAGGAGCACCTTATTCATATTTTCTATGTATTAAAAAAGAGCCTTTCCCGTTTTGTTCTAATAACATGCATGCTATTCAATAACTTCAGGTAAGAATACAAAGGATTAAAATGGTTTTACATTTCTCCCAGCTCCTCAAGCAGCTGTGCTATGCTGCAGCTGCACACATTGCTCAGACAAGATACAGCACCAGGTAATTCCGCAATCATTGGCCCACAACATACACTGGTATCCAGCAATCCCCTGGTTAACCTGGGTTTTAGAGGAGAAGCGAAATCCTCTAAGCTATGTCCTCCTAAGAAAAATGAAACAAACCTATTTTATTAAGCAAATATATTTGACAATAGGATTATCTGACTTTCTAAGGTTAGCATCCTGCCTCTCTCAGAAAGGCACTAAGCACACCTAATTAACACTATAAAAGAAACTAAACATATAGGTTGGGTACTAAGATTTTCTTTGCACTAGTCACATTGTCATGGCTAAATAAAAAGGACTGATGTCTGGCTTTAAAAATGGAGGAGGGAAGGAGGTATGGTGAGAGAAAGGAATTACCCATTGATTTATTCTTTTACTTAACAGCAAAGGGGAATGAGCAATTTAAGGTCAGCAGCATATTGTGCAGCTGGCCCCAGATCCTGTAAAATTACCAGCACTGTGTGTTGCAATAAATTGCATGCTTTTGTCATCCCTGTTTGTTTGAAATATGTGTGAAATGAAGAGGGAAATAGCTAAGACCAGCATTAAGGGCTGCCCTGATCTGCCTAGAAGGTGAATGGAGACAAAATAACCTGTTTTGTTGTTGATAGGAGAGCTCCTCTAATGCACAGTCAGTCCCACTGCTTTTGTAGCTGCTTTCTTCCCTGGTACCAGGGGCACGCACAGCCAGGTGGGTCAGGGGGGTTGCTGGAAATCCCAGCAAAACCACTCCTCCCATTGCTCTCCCTCTGTACCCCAGTGATCCACCCCAAAGGGCTCATGTTTGATTCTACATAGAGTCTGTGTGCCGTCCTTGTAATGCTGCAGGCTGCCCAGCCATCATGCCTGCATTTACTGTAAGAGTCCCTAAAGAACTCACCTTGTGCAAAAGGGATAAATTAAACTCAGAGGTGTGGCTCAGCCAAGGCACTGCATCACACAGTGAGCAGGTTACTGACAGTCCAAGTAACTTTTCAGACTAATGACTCTCTCATCAGTCCAGGAAAACAGGTCCTATTGCTCCAGAAGGTCACACTGGCCTTTATTTTCCTTCTGGTGATGTAAGCACTGATTATAGTGCAGTATCCAAGACAGGTAATTCATGTCAAAAGGTGGAGAAAGTGGCTTTGCTTATTGATGTGTTGTCATCGCAACGTTCAGCCTTTCTGTTCATAGCTATTCATGTGAGTTACAGCAAACAGGGCCTGTGCCTGGCATTAACCTGCTCCCCAGGCAGCTATTACTCAAAATGCACAATGGCCTGCACAACACCAAGAGATTTGCCATTGCTCTATTGACCAGACACAGCCTTGCACTGAACTGTGTGATGAGCAGAGTCAAAAATGCATTCCAGGCCATTCTCCTGGAAAAGTCAGAAAGCCACAGCTTGGATAGGTGCACTCTGCTGAGTCAAGAATTGCCTGGGTGGCTGGGCCCAGAGACTGGTGGTGCTGCATCCAGCGTGTCATTGGTGCTCTCCCAGGGATCAATATTGGGCCCAGTCCTGTTCAATATCTTCATTGATGATCTGGGTGAGGGAAGTGTATTCTGTGTAACTTTGCAGACAACAGCAAGCTGGGTGGGAATGTCAATCTGTTAGTGGCTGAGAGGGCTCTGCAGAGGGTCCTGGAAAGATTGGATTGATGGAATGAGACCAATTGTATGAGGTTCAATAAGGCCAAGTGCCTGGTCCTGCCCAAGAAGTGTCCCAAGAAGTCCCTGCAGTGCTCCAAGCTGGGGCAGAGGGGCAGGAAAGCTGCCCAGCAGGAAAGGCCTTGGAAGTGCTTGGCTGGCAGCAGCCAAACATGAGCCAGCCTGTGCTCAGGTGGGGCAAGAGGGCCAAGAATCTCAATGGCATCATGGTCAGCAATAGGGTGGCCAGAAGGACCAGGTCAGTGACTGTCCCTCTGTGCTAGGCACAGGGGAGGCACACCTTGAGTGCTGTGTGCAGTTCTGGGCCCCTCAGCTCAGGAAGGACATTGAGGGGCTGGAGCAGGTCCAGAGAAGGGCAATGGATCTGGGGAAGAGTCTGGAGCACAAGACTTATGAGGGGCAGTGGAGGGAGCTGGGGCTGTTTACCCTGGAGAAAAGGATGCTCTGGGAAGACCTTATCACTCTCTACAACCCCCTGACAGGAGAGTGTGGCCAGATGGGATCAGCCTCTTTGTTTTATCAAGTAACAAATGATAGGGCAGAAGGAAATGGCATCAGATTGTCCCATGGGTGGTTTAGATTGGATATTAGGAAACTTTTCTTCACCATAGGTTGTCCAGCAATTGAATAGGCTGCTCAGGAAAGGCCTGGAGTGTACTATCCCTGGAGATATTTAAAAGACATATAGATGTGGCACCTGGGGACATAGTTTAGTGGTGGACTTAGCAGTGCTGGGTTAACGGTTGGACTTGATGACCTTAAGGATCTTTTCCACCTAAATGATCCCATGGTTCCATGTACATGCTTGTCCTTCCCTTGTATATTCTTATTTTATGAGCACTATAGCACCTAACAAAGGAAGTACCATGAAGCTCTCCATTTTTCATTTAGGCTTCACTGAGCAACAAGATGAAGCCACCCTAATGCTGCAGCTCAACGAGCTGTGCAGCAGTGTGAGCCACAAGGTAGCATGGAAGGACTGGAAATTGCTGTTTGTTGTGCCTGGTCCTCTGTCAGGAATGACTTCAATCTCATACTGCTTTTGTGTATGAAAGTACTTTTTCCCAGCTCAGCCATAGGAACGGCAGAAAATATCCTACATGTCATTTACCTTTGCTTTAAAGAAAATAATTACAGTTTTTACTGTGTACCTTTGATATTCTGTGTAGAAAAATGTTTTTCTTCACTTACATTTTACTAATCAATACATTGTCTCTCAGAGGACACAACCAGACTCACCAATGGAGTTTTCTGTGCTGGCCCTACAGAGGCATTGGGATCTCCTTGTGCCTTCTCAACTCCATACTCGCACTAAGAGTGATGGAGGTGGGGAACCCTGAGCTGGGGTTGCCACACAAGTTTTTGTCATTACTAAAGGCCATTCCTCAGAAACCACCTTTCCCAGTCATTCCTCCAGTCCTTGGCTTGGTCTTTGTGCTCACACACACCTACCCTTTGTTACTGTTGGGGATAGAGGCTGTGGTCCCTTGCCACTTCTGTGTTGCTTGTTGCAGGACAGTAGGAGAGGGTCAGAGCTCAGGAGGAGCCTGTGTGTAATGGGCAGCTGGTTTTATTTTAGATATCATCCTTTCATGGCTTGTCTAGACAAATAACAGTATGCTAAATCTCTCAACAGACAGAAGGAGAAGTTATTGCAACCCTACAACTGAATTTGGTGGGCTGCTGCACCCTTCTACCAGTTCCTGCAGGGATGGGGGGAGCTGACTGCTCCAGGAGCCACTGTCTCACCAACATACACAACACTTTGTGCAGCACCAAACATCCTCTGCAGGGACTTATCCAGAGTCCTTGATTGCCTGGATCTTGCTTCTAACCTGGGCAAACCTCGAATTCAGTAGGACCCAAGGTCTCCAGCCTTGCACAGAGCAAGGGGCAGTCACTTCTAATGGAAACAAGGTCCTGCCCATCAGCAGCCATACTCCCAACCCTACCCTGGCCACAGGTGTTAATAATGCATTTAACTTGCATAAACAATGAAAATTCCCCCAAAGATGGTTATGATACTAGGCATATACATTCATGGAGCTGTGATCCAGCCCTCATCTTCCAGAGGGTCATCCCCTAAAGAAAAACTTCACAGGGTCATCCACACTTTTGGAGGTTTAGAGGAAGCTCTTCTAAGGCTACACAGAGTATTTAGCACAGCCCGACTCACTCAAAATGCCACTTGTGTAACTGACAGACCTCTGAAAGCAGCTTTAATTTACAGCAACAGGATCATTTTTCAATGTTTCTAAGAATTTTGTGCATTTTACAGTGAAAGGATATTTATTTCCACTTTTATGTGTAAGCTGACTACAGCTCCATATTACTTGGGGTATAAAGCAGATGAGCAAAAGGCCTTTAAACTAGTGTTGTTGCACTTCTGATCTTGATTGATGTTGACACCAATTAGCAGAAAAGGAATCTTCCAGATAAAGGAAAAGAAGATTTTATTAAGCCCTAAATGCCAAGAGTCAGAATTCAATGCAAAATTCATTAGTGCTTATGGCAGGAGTCCTACCAGCTATTGCCAAGAGGTTAAAGGGAAATAAAAATTACATAAATAGGATTTTCAGGACTTTTAAATCCTAGCTTGAACAGTAAACTTGTTTGGGTGATTTCAGCTTGCTGTTCTATACCTGGATACATAAAGACTGTTCTGGTGCACTCACTAGCTTTAATCAGAGACAACTTTTATAGAAATCAGTTGTATTCCTGTAAATAAGGAGGAAAAATAGAGGTCATATTTTTTCATTCAGTTCTAAATCTATTTCTGTAAATACAACATTCATCAGGTAGAGGAAAAGGTCTTCAAATAATATAAATATAAATTTTAAATCAATAAATCTATAAATATGTTCTTGTGTGTGTATATACATATAAATGGGCACTGGGGAGCCACACCTTGAGTGTGATTTAAAATCTGATTTAAAATTTCTGTTTCATGTACAGAGAATGACACAAAAATAATGATACTTGCCTTTGCAGACTTTTACCCTTAAACAGTTCCTCAGAAAAATAAAGGAGCTTTGCAAGTTTCCTGATGTTGAATCACCAATAAATCCCAGTTTAACAAAGCTCCAAAACAAGATCTGAAAACTTCATTAAAAGATTAAATATGCTTTTTAGAACTAGAAATTAAATACTTTGTACAGTTTGGAGTCTGGAGAACTTTGAGTGGCTGCTCTGTAAGAGAAGTGTCACTGCTGGCCGTTATTCTAATTCACAACTCTTATAGGAACTCTGTTTTGGAACAGGAACAAATATTTGGGCAAGCGGAGGCAGTTCCTTCCTAAGGCTTCTATTCACAGCACTCAGAAATCTTCTTGAGTGTTTATGTGTCTCTGTGTTCGCTAGATCATGTTTTGCCTTTTAACACTAAGCTCTTCAGCTTGGTAAGGAAAATCATAGGTCCCAGTTCCCAAATACCAGGCACTGCCTGAACAGAAACACACCACAGGTTTTCATTCCTCTTTGCTTGCAGGGTATCTGCTCTTTCAGTTCAAAGGACTACACACACACACACAAATTTTTTGCAATTCAATTTAGCCAATGATAACTCAATTTCAACATGTCCTGAGACATGTTCTTCCACTGGCAGAGGATCCTGATGACCATCAGTTTACATCTACTTGTCAGAAGCCCCAGGGCAAATGTTGACTCTGAATTTTCCTTCCAGTCTCATTTGCTGTATCAAATGTCATCAGTGCTTTTGACAGCAGCATCCTAGACTCATAGCTAGAAAGTTATTGCCATTTCTTGCTTGCTGTGCACATTACAGATTTGGTTTGTACATCTCTCATCTTCTAGGGATAAGTTCTGCAGTTTTCTGTTTAATTATACTGAGATAGTGCTGTGCACTGAAAAGGTTTAAACCAACCCAAATTTATTTTATAAATCAAAGCATCCCTTTCCTGTCTTTACATCATTTGCTCCTGCCCTGCAACCAACCCTTCCCCCTTCTTTAGCACATACCTGTTGTTCCCTGCTGCTTAGGGCAGGAATTCACCTTCCTGTCGGTTTGAGCAACTTGCAACATAGTGAGAGCTTTGCTCTCTGGCTGAGACTAAGCAGTGGTTTTATTATTAAAAAATCCTTGCAGGTTGTTTATTTAAAAAACAAAACAAACAAACAAAACAAAACAGAAACCGCAACCCAACCAAACCAAAAGAAAAAAAAAACAAACCGAAAACCCAACAAAAAAAAAGAAAAACCAACCAACAAATAAAAAACCCCAAAACACAGAAAACACTAAGCTTTGTTATTAAACCACATATTCTGAATATTGGTGAGCCTGGAAACTCTGATTGGAAAAAGGAGAATGATTCTAGAAATGGGGATGTGGGATTTCATGGAATATGTTTTGTAGATCCCTACTATTATCTAATATGATATTGCCTCAGTTTCTTCTCAATCCTTTTAAACTACATTATGCTCTCACAATATTTACATGTTCTGTGAATGAAGATGGATTTCTCCTCATTGATGGTTGTTATCTAAGCTTCTCTGTTTCTTGGATCTTGATTGTACTTGTAGTGTACCAACTTTATAATAGCAAACCTTCCTCAACTAAACATTTAAATGTGGAGAAAAGGAGTTCCTCTTCAGAGAGTAAAACCCATCTAGCAAAAACTCAGAGCTAGAGGCAAATGCCACCAGCTTCCATCAGTTCTTCAACAGCAAATGATACACTGCAGAAAGCTGGTCTCTTCTAAAGGATCTCAGCAGCAAAAAAATGAGGAGACTGCCCAAGACTTAGAGACTGTGACTACTGTCTGTCTATATGTAACAATCAAAAAAGAAACTGTGAAAAGCATTATGAATTGTTTCAGCTACTGTATCTCTAGAAAGATCTCTCCTTCTGTGTTCACTGAACTGTGGGGGAATGTTTGAGAAACCCGCAGATTAAAGGTATTTTTATTCTCTTTCTGTTGTTTCTTGATGAGGAAAACATTGGAAAAAATGTTCCATGGAAGTAGAGCTTATGAAACTCTCTCACAACTGTGCTGAATAACTCCTTGGAGGACCAGAGTGGGACATTTACAAATTTGAAATAATGGAGCATTGACTCAGCCACACAATAGATATACTCTCAGTTGGCTAATAAAATGAAAAAGAATTCTTGGTTAAAAACCTCTTTGCAGGGAGTGAGATCTGTTTCAGTTTCATGCATAGATTTTCTTAGTTCTTCCTCTATTGCAAACAGAGACAACAAGATTTCATGGGATTTGAAATCTGCATTATATTAACAAGAATATTTTTAATCAGAGAATTTAATCAGAGTATTTTAATCAGATGCAGCAACAAGGCAAAATTTAGAACTTTGCCCCTTTTCTCACTCTGGAGTATCCTGTAGCAGCCACGTAGGGAATAGAAAATGGAATATTCTTCATAGATATTCATCTATAACAGGACCCCAGCAGAAATGCTTTCATTGCAATCCCTGTCAGATTCTATGAATCCACAAATCCTGCTGAATACCTAATATCACAGCTAAAGATGTGCCTAGATGTGCAAGCTGTCAGTTACCTATAAAAGGCTTCTTACCAGGACCAGGACTGACAATAATATCTGCAAATACTAAAGGCCTCTCAGCTGTCAAACAAAAAATTATCATCCAGCTGTGTGATAAATGGAACTGCCAGGTGTTATGTCCACAAGCACAACATAAGGGGATAAATATCCAGGTCACTAAGAATGAACTTGGCCAGAGAAAAAAACATGAGAAAATGGTAGGGTTATAGTTAATCCTGATCCTGTTGTCATTGTCAGTAGGGGACATCAGGAGTGTACCTAGAGGTGTCAGCAATATTTCCATTACTTCTCTCTATACATCACCACACCAAAAGTTTTGATGGTGGTCAAATGTGAGGCACTGGCAGTAAACTTAACAGCTACTGATTCAACTGGTGCTTCAACACAAGCCATGATGTGTGGAAGTGATAGGAATATGGTCATATGCACAGTTTGGATCAAGTCTGTGGTCCAAAATGTACAACAATCTGTATCAGGCCTCTGTCATCAGCACCATTGCAAAGTGGAGACAGGATAATACAATAAATCCTATTAACTTGTGTAACATCTTCCAAAAACTAGAGAAACTTTCAGTATCTGTGTTATCCCGTGGCAGGGAGCTCGGCAGCTCAGCTGGAAACTGTGCAAATTGTAAGATGTAAAAAATACAAACAGGCTTTTCTTGACCTGTAAAGCAACTTATTAAGTGAGGATATTTTTCCTGAACTGACAGAAGATGGAAGTCATGCTCCAGAGAACATGTGGGCATAATCCACAACAGCAGAAAAACACCAGCAATTAGTCAGAATCCCTCTACTGACTGACAAGAAGTAGACATATACTATCAATGCAGACCAATCTTCTGAGCACTCAAAGTGTGTAAATTCAACCTAACGTGTAAATTGCACAGTAAGTGACAAGAATTTCAGAACATTGATTACTTTGAGACAGTCATTTGAGGAATGAATTCTTTCAAGAAATATAAAACTGCTGGTCTTGATGGCATCTGACAACTGAGTAGATAAAATACCTTGGTTGAATGACAAATATCTGAATACTCCAACCATTTACTGTGCATTGCTGTCAGTGTGTTTGTGCTTGTATCTCATGGCACTCCAAAAATCAGAGAAAGATGCTTCAGAGCCAAAGAACAGTGGGTTGTGTCCATACGGCATCATCTTCACAAATGGCATCAGCATCTGATCCTAATTAAATTAGTTATCACCATTTGCTAAATGGTTCCTAATACCAGAGCAAGCTGGACTGTTCCCAAAAAAATCCCTGCTGTTTAAGTGCTTAACATCACTGAGCAGTTCCAAGGGAGCCTTGGGAGGGCATGGACAGATACTCTATGCTTGTAGATCCATCAACAGCTGCTCATGACACTGGAAAAATCTGAAGTATAGTTTTATTTGTAATTATTAAATTACACAAATTGATCATCTCTTCATAGGGATTGCACACTGAAAAGTGTACACATACTATGTAAGAACCAGATCCAACAGTACAGACTGCAATATGAACTATTAGAAAAGAGTACTTGTACCAATATTTTCGGCACCTCTCAAAATAAGCAACCAAGCTATGATCATATAAAATCTAATTTCTTGAAGATGACTAAGGCATCACAAAAATTAGGAATGCAGTTTTAAGGACTTCATGCAAAATCATAGCCATGGTGACCAGATCCTTCCTGGATATTGTATTAGTGCATCCAAAGCCAACTGTATATGAATTCAGGAGAAACAGATGTGAGTCTCCTCCACCTTTAGACTCAATGAGCAATTTTGCACATCCAAGATTGAGGGTGACTCACCCTTGACTAGCACAAGATCTATCTGGGTATTATACTGAATTGCACACTTTACTGGAGGCCAGAGAGATCAAAATGCAAAGTGAGTGCTCATAAGAGCTCAGCTCCCAAATGAAGGCGAGGGGGAGATGAGGAGACTGATGGCAACCACACAATGATGTGAATTGCTGAACTCATGTAGGGACACTCAGGCCTGTATATGTGCTCTGTGTCTGAATGATCAGGGTTTGCAGGGTCAGATAGGCTGTAAGGGATCAAAATTGCATTGTCTTATTGGATCTCTTGGATAAGCCAAAATTAGACTGTCTTTCTGGGAGTCATCCTATCTGATATCATGAAAGTATCAGCTATTCCCAGAGAATGCACCCTGAATGTTTTCGGTGGGGCTGAAAACTTTTATAGTTGCAGCAGAACAACAGAAGCTGTGGTATCTACATAAGTGACAGTGGACAATATCATCAGTAGGGTATTTAAAATTAGCATAGATTAAAAGAAAATAAGAGAAAATAAAAGAATTTTTTTTCCTAGTAACTTGACAATGAATTCGACAACTTGGAGACCTTCTCACACACAAGTCAGCCGGAGAATAAGAACATGCAGAAATGTGATTATTATGAATAAACAGAAATGTGTAAACATAGAGCCTAGTTGAACAATACAGCTCATCATGGTTTTTGGCATCATGGAAGAGTTGAAAATTATCAAGGATTTAGCCCAGGTAACCGACTGGTGCATCTCTCATGTTGACTTTATGAAACCTCATCAGAAAACAAGCAAAGGATGTGTATCAGGAAAAAGGAAGCATGGACATAGTTGTAGAGGCGTGGAAGGATAAACAACCCTTTTATTCCATTTCTGCAAATCACAATGAGGCAAACAACTGAAAAGCCTTTTTCAAGCCCTACCAGTCCTTGACAGGAAAGAGGAAATAATTCCCTAATTGCCAAAAATGGCAAGGAGAGGAGAGGAGAGAGGGCAGAATGTCACAGTTACAATTTGTTTCCAATTCATTCTCTCTCTCTCCAAGGTCCCTCCTGCCCTTTAAGAAATCTGTACTTAAAACATAATAGACTAGACAATTTTCAAACCAGGAGCTTGGTATAATTCATTTTAATGCCACTCCAGCTGGCTGGGCAACACAATAGATCATCACAATGCAAGAGAACCCTTTGGTCCAGACTATGTATCAGACTGAACTTCTAGATCTAT
The DNA here is from genome assembly GCA_013399915.1 of Illadopsis cleaveri. NCBI lineage: Eukaryota > Metazoa > Chordata > Aves > Passeriformes > Timaliidae > Illadopsis > Illadopsis cleaveri. The sequence goes on along the minus strand of VXBB01004920.1, from coordinate 164,686 downwards.
AGAATATTTATCATAAGTCCACTGCCACACAAGGTTATCGTGCTGCTGAGCAGTATTTCTCCACCTCTCAAATTTGGTTCTTTTATCCAGAATGGAGCTATTCAACATTAAATATATATATTTATATATAGCCTATACTCACCTAGTCAGTCACATGGTCAGAGTTCAATATCCACCATGACACTCAGGGAAAGTACCAGTGCACAGTATGGTTTCACAAAATATTTAAGACTATCTTTTTTAATACGAGCCACTGTTTAATCTTGGAAAGATGTACCATATTGTAAGTAGTTTCAGCTATACCAGATATCCTTCATTTTCTGCTTAGAATAAGCTCCATGAGTAAACAGAGGATTTCTTTTTTCTTAAGGTTATTCCCCTCAGCACACAAAAAGAAGAAAATTCTGCATGGTTTTGGGTCATTTTTTCCCAGATCCTGTGACAAAACCCTTGGAACACACCCAACTTGTGGTCACTGACTGTTTCTCTACCAGGAAACCAAGCCAAAAAGTTCAAGAAGTCACAGAAGACATGTCAAAGACATAGGGTCACAAAAAGTGTCACAACTAATTACTTTGTTTTGGAAGAAACTCGGTACTTGATGTTTCTACTTCATTCATGGGAAGTAAGTGCTCTGAACTTCTGACAAATCAAGTCAGGTATTCAAACACCTTACTGTGAACTCTGCTGCTGTGAACTTGGTTCTAGGAGGTTTAAGAGATACGAGTGTAACAAAAACAAAATCCACTTTTGCTCAAAGGTCATTGTCAATAGTGTTATTTTTTACTTGTCTTGTTTTCTCTTTGGCATACTTGCATTTTTGCCTATAAGTGACAAGTTTGACTTGAGCAGCATTGATTAAACCAAGCTCAGAGATTCACTCAATATTTCAATGATTGAGGATTGCTGGAGGAAAATAAATACTTACTTTCACTTTGCCTTGCATTTCCAGCTAGGAGCGAAGCCAGCAGTGATATAAATCTGCTGTGCAAAGATTTCTCTATGAGATTTCCATCCAGAAAACCTCATTAATTCCCTCAAGAAAGCCTGTTCTCATCATCCCACCTTGTTCCAGTGAGCTTCTGAGGTCTAAAGAGCTGAGTCAAGGTCCCTTCTGGCTACCTGGATTGCTCCACACTCTCGGCTGCCTGTTTTCCTTCTCTCCTTAACATTCACAGAGCTTCAGCTAAAACTTCTGATCCATTACCATTCAGATTGTGTATCTACCTACTGACAGTCCTTAACTCTTTTCATCATGTCCCTAATTCTGTCGTTAAGGCTTTGTGTTGTTTCTTCCTGCCCATATTTATGGTGTTATCTCTATCGTTTACCCATTGTTCTGCCTTCACACTCTTTCCTTGAGCTCATTCTTTCTTCTAGTCCATCAGGGCTGTATCACCCTCCTGCTTTTGCTCAACTCCTTCACTTTCTATCCCCTTGACAGACTTTTCCCTCCATGTTCTGCAAAAATCAGAGCTACACTCTTTGAGGGCTTCCGAGAGTCTGTTGTTACTCCAGCATAAGATCCTTCTGAATCTCTAGGAAAGAAGAAAACAAAGCACAGGAGTAATAGAGAAAATGAAGGAAAGAGGAGATGAGAAGGGGAAGTTGATTGGTGGGAGCAACCCATGTTGTGTTGCTGCTACTGGGAAGTGGCAGCAACAATAGTAACACTGCTGAGATTTCACTACTTTTTAAAAAGAGAAGTGATGTTTGGAACATGCCGAAGAAAACGACTGTGGCCATCAGCATCTATAAATATCTGTCCAGTGGGGTGTAATTCCTTCAGTGCTTCTACTGGGCAACAGGAAAACAGCATCAAGAGGGTCTGAACTGCAAGTGTTATCCCACAAATACCTCATGGCACCTGAGGTGGCATGAGATGGCATGGCCTGAGGGCAGCAAATAAGAGTCAGAGGTGGGATTTGTTCACCTGTGTGTAGCAGGGGGAAGGGCTCTCTTATGCTGAACCAGTCTCCCAGATCAGCCTTGAGCCCAGACAGGGAGAAAGATGGACTGACTTTACCTAAGCCTTTTTCCTGGGATACAAGCATGAAGAATGTAAGGATGGTAAGAACAAAAACATTCTGTCTAGGGAAAGGTGACTGAGAAACTGTTGTTCCAGGGCACTCAACTACTATATTTTTCATCCTGACAAATTTTATGTTTAGTTCAGGGCAAATAGATCTTGGCCAAAACCAAGCAAATGCAAGTTTCATGGGTTTCAGCACTATGAGCCAGATGAAGAGCCTAACCAGATTAGTACTATATGAAATTATTGTTAGATAATATCTAGGGTGGCAGTTCCCAAATGGCAGTTCCTTAAATGAGAATTGGTTGCTAAAACTTTCTGGCTCTTGGCTATACCACCCCCAGGAAGCCATGGGCCTAAATCTTATTGAAATGATTTGGCTACTGCAGATCACCCTGCAGGATGCAGCACTGAGTAAAAATTCAGGTCAGATGGTCACAGCAGGCAACTGGGATCCAAGAGTCCTTGCATAGGCATATTGTTCTCAAACACTGACATAAAGAAATGGATGTTTTTGTGCTTCACTCAACACAAGCTTAGATAGCATTACTTGAAATAATAGGTGGCACATTCCCTCAGTAGTGCTTTAAAGCTGTGAAAGTGTAAAGTATCATAGAACAGTAGAACAAGATAACCAAACTGTTTCTACTGACAGAAACAAAATTCAGGGCTCCTCTTGCCTCACATTTTCAAGATAATTGTTTAAAAACAAACAAACAAACAAACAAACAAACAAAACTAACCCCCCCCCCCAAAAAAAAAAAAAAAAAAACACAAAAAAAACCCCAACCCAAAACTACTCCCCTATTAGTCAAGTCAACTTATTAAAACAATTTGAGACTTTGTACTACTTGATTTGGGTGTATATTTAATTAGAGAGTGTAGGGGTGAATTGACACAGAACACATTTCCTAACTTCTGCCTTAGGGCCATTTTAGATACCACGGTAACACAACATTGTTATTATATAAGCTACCTGAAAATCATCATTACTCCATTATGCTGGTTTTGACAACCACCAGAGAAATTAACTTGACTGCCCCCAATACCTTCTTCCCTTAGAGAGCCAGGCAGGATGGTCCCCTCCCCACTTCCACCCCCTGGTCTTTCCTGTTGAAACCACAACCCCATCATGGATGTGCATGGTATAGAATATCCAACACCAAAACTCTACCCCCTGGCATTGTAACTATAACACTGTGTTCTTCATTTCCATAGCGGACAGAGGAAATCTAATTCCTCTATTAAGGAATGCCTATTAACTATATCTGTATTTAAGATGCATTTAAGAATTAAACAGAGACTGTAAGGTGATTAAATGTCTCTCACCTGTACTAATTCCAGTGGTAGGAGGACAAGGGGTGTGGTGCAGACCTGCTGGTCCATTTTCTGTTCAGGATTTTTACACAACCAGGCAAGTGCACAGCATGGAGAACGGTTTGGCTCCCTCCCATCTCACTCCTGGCATGGCTGATGCCCCTTAACAGCATATCCTGGTTCTGGTTCCATAAGTGCAGCCCAACAAACCTTCATCAGGCCCCCCAAGTCTAAGCTTGCGCTGTTCCAGTGATTCATTTCAGAATGTGAGCAAAATCAATCCTACTGGTTTCAGGTAGGCAGCCAGTAAACAAATCCTGTGTCCTGTCATTGAAGGTCTTTCTGTTATGTTGCACACTGCTTAGAAATTCTCATAAAGTAACTGTAGCATTCTACTTGTTTCTTGTCGACAGTTAAAACTTCTTCCTTCTGTGCAACCACAGTGTGTTTGTTCAAGGCCTGCTTCTGTGCCGAGCAGAATCTCTGCTGTATTTACAAAGTAGAAGCCAATAGGAAGAGTGCTGACTGTAATGAACAGTGTTTGGAACGAAATGTCTAATGAGTATAGATGCTATCAAAGCTGTTCTCTTGTTCAGAAGTGGATGTTAATGCCAATTACTCATGTTTCTTGATTAAACTCTCACCGAACATTAAGTACTGCAGAAAAAAGGTCCTCCATGACAAAATATGCACATTGCAGTTGAGTCAGAAGAGGAATCCAGGGACATAATGTACTCTGTGTGGTGGTGCTTCAAAGAATACATGGAAGTACATTGGACATGATTTATAAAAGATATCTGTGCTGAGTGTGCCACTGCATCACAGCCAAATAAGTGTACATGAGACTAAGATGTACTTTCAGGACAACGGAAATACTTCTATGAGTAAATAACTGGACGAAGACATTTTAAATGGACAAGTAGGATGTTCCACTAAAGATGTGAAAGATCTCAAGATCTATAACAGGAATCCTATAAACCAGGAGTCAGACAGTGAACTCTCATACCTGGAATTTGGGCTACTGCCCAGCTTGACTGGATCCATGTACACTACTCTCTTGGATAAACCATTCTGGGGTACATCTGCAGTAATTTTGCTCTATGAATAATCTGCTATGATACAAAAGGGTCAGAAACCTTGCTATATTTATATGTATGCTTGAGCTCTGAAATAGGTGAAACGTACCAAACAGGAAGAAAGGTGAACATCAGGTTTCTCTTAAAAAGTGAAAAGGTTTATTGATGAAGCTACAGGAATGTGTTTTTGTTCTCTAATCATCAAATCAGAGTTTAAAAGCAGAAGAGATGCATAAATTATCTATTCCCAGCCATCTTCTCTGTCTCAGGCCATTGCACTTACACAGCTCCCACTGCCTTTGGTCAGATGTTTCCTAGAGCTGTGACAAAGTGACACCCTAAACCCTGGGCACTCAAGTCACACAGTGGATGTAATATTGGGAACAGATAATAACAAGAGAATTTAAAGAAATAAAACTGAAGGTGGCGGGTGGAAAAGCAATTTTCCATCCCTAGATTCAGACTAGGATAAAATCTTCCATCCAAAGAGGATCCTGAGGGTCTCATGAGCCCCCAGATCCTGCTATACCTGCCTTTCCACCAGCACCTGTCAAAGCACTGTTCACCAGAAGAATTCACAGATAAACAGATGCATTATATGAAATCTGGGGGGAGAGGAGTGGCAGGGACACAGATGTGTCTTGTCCAGGGACGGGCAGGAAGCCATTAGCAGCGATGGAAAAGGCCACAGATGTCCCAATTCCAAAGATCATGCTTTAAATATTTAACTACCTAATGTTTATCCCATTTGTTATCAATAGATCACAGCACCTGGCTTAAATAATGCTTTACTCCTTGAAAATATCACTTCATAAATCTTCATGACAGGCTCTTGCAGAGGGTGGGTACCAGTGTTATCCCACTTCTCCCGACTGGGACACTCACACATCACAGCAGGGAGATGCAAAACTGACAAAAGATTCTTCTGCAGCCACTGGACTGGGGAGAGCCTGAAATGCCCACTTTCTCCACGAGCCTTGCAAAGAGCAGAGCATTGTGATTTAAATGTAAAGCTGTGGCTGCTTGAGGATGATTTGCAGGAAGTGCAAGAGCGGCTCTGGCTGAGCAGACAATTCACAGGAATGGTTGAGTTAAACGATCTCTGATGGGAAGAGGGATGGGTCGGGAAAAGGGATGCCTGGATGCCGTGCCTGCCCCTGCCGAGCCCCCGGCCAGTGCCAGCACTACCGGCAGCACCACAGTTCTCACACAAATTCAAGTAAGAAGGAGAAAAAGGAAAAGATTGGAAGAAATGGGGGACATATGAATCATATCTGCAAGACTTGCATGTAATCTCATTTTGAAATCTAAGATTTAAACTAATGTATTCCTTGGCCAAAAGTTATTCTAGCTTCTCTGGGCAGGTAGTAATAGAAAGAAATGTGATCTTTTTGATTAAGCCAGAACATTTACTGCCACTGGGAAGTGCTGCATGTAATGTACCGTGGGGACACAGTGCTTTCTGCAAGTCCTACTACAACTGCAATATCTGACAGAAAACCTTCAAAAATACAGTATATAAGAAGTCACAAATAATCCTCCTTAACTGCATTTATACAGCAAAGCACCTGTCTATTAAGGTGTTAGAGGTGCTTGTAATGAAATAAATTAAGACTAAGTCCCGATTCTGCTTCCAAACACATGATATAAATCCAGACAACTTGTCCTACTTCTGTAGCATTATACCAGATTTAAATCTATGCAACAAGGCTCTTAAATTTATGCCTTACTTGGGAACTTGAGTATTTCTACTAGTGGCATCAGGGCTGTTCTCATAAGCTTTAAATCTTCAAAAATTTAAGCATGTGCCAGGGACTAAAAACTGACCTCTGCGGCTAAAAACAACAGATTGTCAGAAAACTGAAAGCTCTTACAAAACCATTAGGGAAAATGAAAAGGCACAAGAGCTTTAGGAGGAAAAAAGAGAACTTACAATGTTGAGAAAAACAATAAAATCCTGAAAGGAAAAAAAGAGGTGAAGTCTGGGAACACATACTTCATTTCAAACTCTCCAGTATTTAGTCATGCCTTAGGATTCTATCATACTGGTGTTTTCCACAGAGAGGCTGAGCCTCTGGCATCCCAAAAGCTTACATCTGAGATTTTTATACTTAATATTTATGCTGGTGTCCGGTGCAGCTTACCGGCCAACTCTTTCACCAGTCTGCATATGAAGGGTACAGATTTGTACCTTTGATGTTTGGTGGGTTTGAACCTCAGGCTGAAACGTGTTAGACGGCGAGGAAGAAGGAGGACTCTCACATGGGACACAGATAGGTTTATTCAGTCCTGAGAGCCACGAGGAGAATGTGAGAGTGTGAAAGTGTCGCCTTCTAGGGATCGGGTTGCCTATTAAGTATCAGGGGCGTCTCCCAGACAAGGAGATACCCAGACCAGTCTCAGGGAAGAGGAGGANCCCAGACCAATCTCAGGGAAGAGGAGGAGTGACCAAGAACAGGGGACAATTGGCAGGGCCATCTATGAATAGAAAGGGCAGTGGGGAACTTGATACCTTGCTGAGTCACCCTGAAGCCTTACCAGAACCTTTCAGGCTTACGGTGTGGTTGGCAGTGTGATTGACAGGATCTATCTGAGGGAAAGACCACAGGGAATTGGGGATGGGGAGATTGAAGGGATAAACCATTACAAACAAATAACAATAACATACAGAATTTTAGAAAACCCAAAATTCACACTGCTACAAATATTTCCATTTGTCTGTAGCTAATTAATAATTCTAAAATTTCCACCATTATCAGCAATTTACCTTCTGGGGAAGTAAGGTACAGGAGAGAGAAAGAACTTACCTAAGGCCTTCTCACACATTCAGTCACTAGGAAAAGAGACCTGGGCATCCATAAATATGGAAAAAAAATCTATATATGTTTGGCAATAAGGTTTTGGGGCTTTGTTTCATGCAGGAAATGGAATTTTCCTGTTCTTGTCAACCTGAAATGCCTCCAAGGTCACAACTGCTCAGCTGGAAGACAGTAAATACCACAAGCCTCATTTCCTTAATGCACACAAGAAAGAGTTAAACTCAGCCTAACCTTTTCAGTTTACCAACTTTACTCTGGGATCATCTTTATGGCCCAGGTGACTCCCATCTGATCCAATGCAGGAAGCTTAAGTGATATTGTAGTATGAATAGTAAATCTTAACTTGGGACTGAGCAGAAAGCTCCTGAATGCTGACAAACAGTGCTGTAAAATGCCACTCCAGAGGTCTGTGCAAGCACAGGGGAAAGCTCTGCCTGGCTGGGGGCATGCCAGGCTGCCCAAAGAAGCACAGAGATACTTGCCTTGCTGTCTGCAGGTAGGTCTTTGCCCATCTTCACTTACATCATGTTTTGGACCACATACCTGATTGACATGTTGATTTCTTCTCCTGAATAATCAACCCGCTAATTAAGCTGAATGCTGCTTAATTCTGCCAGCTTGTAAATGCTGCATTCATTATCCAGAGTTTTCCAGATCTGAGGGAACTGAAGGGAAACAAAAACTCCTCACAGGATTTCATACCCATTCCACTGATCTGCAGAGATCTGAGGTGCAGCGTGAAGCCTCCTATCATTCTTCAAAGAGATGTGGGAAGGGGAAGTGGCAGATCACCCACCAGGAGGATCAGGGTGCAGGATCACTCTCCCTTTAACGTGACTAAAGCCAAGGGACATTGGGACTGTATTTGACTGGAACCAAGGGGAGAAGAAATAGGCACTGCCCTTCCAGGGGGTCGGTATTGATCTCCCACCTCCTTCTCTGAAGCACAGCAGGTGCTGCCTGTGGAGCAGCTGCCACACCCAGGTGTTATGCTGTAGAGCTCCAGTGTGCCTGTGGTGCTTGTGTGTTGGAGCACAAGACTCGGGGTCCTGGCTCCCACCTGCCCCACAGCTTGGAGAATTGGAAGGAAATATCTTCACCCACTTGCTTGAGCAGCATCCAAGCCTTTTGTTCAAATTATCCCACCCTGTAGGGGAAGATGGGGTCTGATTGAGGCTCCCAAGGAAGTGGTAACTCAGCCATTTGGCTGGGCTACACACAGGGAGCCCTGCCTTGGCCATGGATTAGAGTGGGCATCTCCACATGGCTCCATCTTTATCTCCTTTTCCTTTTGAGGTTGCTGAAAAAGATACCAATAGGACAGTGCCAAAACAGAACACGGAAACAGCCAGACATGACCACAGCATGGAGGGAGAGGGATCAGGAGCAGAAAAGACAAGTTTGAAGATGGATGTGCATTTTCAAAGACAGTTCTGATTTGATGCAAAAGCATTTAGAAATTTGAGTTGAATACAGTGAGTGAGATCAAGCCAAAAGCTGAGCTAGTTTCACCTGGAGCAGTGATATTTTATTTCAGCTTTCGCAGGTACTTTGCCTTTCCCCACAAAGGACCATGAAAAATCAGTGGAAGTTGCTGTGGGATCGCTGAAGCTCCCCCCTCTCTCTGGCTGACCTCTCAACCACAGCCAGAACAGAGCTCTGCATCCCCATTTTCCCAGTGCCAGAGGACTCCCTCACACATGGCTGCAGCTCCTCTTGAGTGCAGCTCTCTGCATCTCAGCTTCTGACTTCAGTATCCACTGGGAGACAGCCAGGAGGAGAAATATTACCCAATGAGGAAGCCACTCACCAAAGTGAACTGACTTGCATTATTTCCTCCATAATCCACATTTGGAGCTGGTTTTAAATTTCTCTGATCAAGTAGAGATCTGAAGAGAGCTGTCTCACATGACCTCAAGTCTGGGCTGTTTCTACCTCCTTGCTTTTACAGCTCTAGTTTTCTTTTTTCTTTAAAAAGAAAAAAAGACCTCCAAGAAAAATGTTCTGTTTCAGGTTGAACATAACACCCATTCAAATCTAAAAGAAAGCTTTTAAAAACACAGGAAAAAGATAACAGGTTGGCCCAAAAAATATACTGCCTAATCAGATCAATATAAAGATTTTTCTCCACAATATCTATGCCCTGGAACCAGACAGTATGATTTCTGGTTCTGCAGACATGATTTCCCCTCATCTTCCCAAAATTTATTCAATTAATTCTTTTTTTCTCTACATAGATATCCATAAGGAGGGGTTTTTTAGGAGGATTACTCACTGAAAATGTTTTCATTAAGTTCTCTTAAAAAACAATAATAAATTAAATGTGTAGGCATGAATTGTGAAAGTGCATATGTTCAGACATTAAAATTTCTGAACATAGTCACACTTATTAAAATTTTTCACTGAGTAATCCCAAATTCAAGGCTGTTTGGGAACTGCTTATATTTGCTTTATTCATGACAGAGTTATTTTATGCTGTTCTCAGTCTGAGATTGGACTGCTGGAACATCTTTATTCATATGAAAAAAATAATAAATATTAAATGCCCCAAAATCCAGGTATCACCATTCAGCCAACTACTCATGGATTAAGTAAAGGTTTGGTCCTCATTAATGACTGGCCATAATCTGTATATTTGTAAGGTACATAATAAGATCTCATAAATAATATCAAATAGAATTTGGACTTCAGGGTCTGAAATTCAAAATTAGGCCTTCCAACAGTGTGACTCTCCTCAGCAGTTTGTCCTTGCCTGTTGACTAGAAATGCTGGATAGGTGATAGGATATCAGCAGTGGGATAATTAGGTATATTGTTCCTATTACTGACACATGCAAAAATCCACATTCTTTTATATGAGATTTAGCAAATATAACATTATACAGACTATAAAGGGTATCAGCTTTGTTTCTTATTTTTAAAAAAGCCTATTGCAAAATGATGGCAGAGCTAAGCAAAATCCCAGTTTACTAATTTGAAGAAATTTTCAGAGAGTCTCAGGTATAACAGGAATGGAAGTAGATTGATACTGCAGATAAAATAGGTTGAAAACATAGTATAGAGAGATGGGCAATTTAAAATAATAAGAGGAAATTAGACTATAATGAGTGCTTACACAGAGGGAAATAAACTGATACAATAGAGAGTGGAGCTCTCATCACAGACAGATAAGTGTGGAGAGATACAAAAGGTATAAGAGAGACACCAAAGGCACACTAAGGCAGGAAAACCAACAGCAAGTGCAAAGAGACAGAGCCCTTCAGGCTACAAGATAAACTGTGAAAAAACACACTGAGTCCCCATTTCAGAAGTACATAAGCTACTTCATCTGAGTCCTTTGCAGCAGTGAAAGAAGCAGCTGTCAAGGTTTGTGGAGGTGCAGAGGACAATAGGAAAGGACTGAAATAGTGCATGGCACAGTGATGGAGGCACCTACATCCCCAAGAAATGATGCACCAACACTAATCACATGCAGTATCAGTGATTAATACATTTTCTGCCTTCCAGCAGCACTGAAGAATCAAATTTGTAGAAATATTAGGTTTAGCTTTTTTGTTCTTAATCTCCAGAACTGGGAACACTGGGATTTTCTTGGGGTGAAACACACTCAAATGCCTTAGTGGGTGAAGAAGATTTAGTGGCAATAACAGATGGGTAGGACTGGAGACTCTCTCATAAGTGGCACGAATTAGTTGTGTCCCCTGTCTCAGTCTTTGTGTTTGCACAGGGCTGCTACTTCACACTCCTACAGGGAGCAGATAAATAGTGCAAGGAGGACATACAGGATGTTCTCTTTATTATGGAGCAGCAGAAGATGCTTTTTGCTCCAGCTACTGGAAGACTTCTGCACAGGCACTGTGCTCTCTGCACAAAGCATCTGGAGTGCCTGTGTGATCAGATCCCCTGCATTTTCTTACAAATTATCTTCCTGCATTAATATCCAAGGAAGAAAAATGACAGAATGCAAATATCCAACTATAAAAATGCAAACAACTGTTTCATTGACTTTTTTTCAACCTGGTTATCATGTGCAGGACTGTGTAGCAAACTAGTTCTCACTTTATCCACAGCCCTCCAGGTCTATTCCATGAGGGCAGAGCCTCCAGGAGGAAGGGTGGGAGAGGCTGTCTCACTGCTGGACTCACTAGCCTTCAGCGCTGTGTCACATGAAGTGAATCAAATTGGTTCCAAGGGAAAGTATATTAAAGATGCCTGAAGTGCAACTTATCTGTTAGATTTTAAATTCTTTAGGGGGAAAAATAAATAAATAAAAAAAACCTCATGCTTTTTCAGGGTTTGTTGTGTGGCGGGTGATTCTGCGAATAAATGAGGGCCCCATCAGACTGAGTGTCTTGCAGGTTCCTCCTGCCCAGGTGGCACCAGAGCTACAGTATTAAGCTGGATGTCTGTGTCCCCATTACCCATCCCCAGACCCAGCTGCTCCCACACCTGCAAAATCTGTGCAGAAGAAAGTTCCCTCATAGATTTTATCTCTGACTCAGATGGGATGGATGTATCCTGATTTGCTGACATAAAGGAATATATACCTGACAGGCACTGAGACTTAGAATCAAGCAGGATTTCCAACATTGTGCAGAGGCTTTTTCCCCCAAAAAAGTTAAAGTTTACATAGTTTAAAAACAGCTCCTGGAGAAGATGGCAGCAGCTGAAGGAGTTTGGCTGGAAATTGTGCTACCCCTTGATCCATCCGCACTGCGCAGCAGCTCTGTGTGCGACTCCCGGATCGTTTGAAGGTGCTTGGGATGGCTTCAGGCTTTTGGCTTTTTTATGCAAGCAGATTTTCATGCTTTGATATCTTCTCTGACATGACTTTTTGATCCAGTGAAGGTGATGCTGACATTTTTTTCGCAGTGAATATTTTGTGTACAGTGCTGCTGGAGCACTGCAGTTGTCTGTGTTATTTTGGAGGAACTCTTTCACAAAGATGCAGCCTAATAAATATGACGAAAAGTGAGAGCTCTGATAACTGCAGTCAGGGTGTCTGCCCTGGTCCAGACCAAGGCATTGCAGCTTGTCAGCGTGCAGGGACCATCAAACACAATCCAGGAGAATTGTGAGAGAAGGGGAGGTAAGCACAGACTGCTCTGGAACTCTGTGCAGTGAGAACAGCACTTTGGAATATTGAGATTATTCCCCCCCAAAAAAGCAGATGATGTTTCAAGCTGTCAGACTGGCAAGTTTTGGGAAAAGTGAAGAAACCCTGGTGGAAAGTCTGCTCTTTACTGTTTCTGCCAGGGTAAAACAGCACAGGGAATGAGGGTCACCAGCCAAGGAATGCTATGTGCCTCAGGGAACCCCCTGCTGAAGGACTTTCAGCTAATTGAGAAAGTCAAACATCCATATTCCTGCTGGAAAAGAGGCTGCACTACCTTCATCAGGCATTTCAGCTACAAAGGGAATTGTTCATAAAGGCAGCAAGAATTAAAGAAGGGAATTAAAGGATGCAGTATTTAATGGGGCAGATTGATGTGCACACTGATAAGATATACTTCAAATTGACTAAATGTCTGTTTTGGCTGAAACAGCTTTTTCTTTTTGTCCCCCTTGGCCAATGCTATCTGTGATTTTTATTGTTTGTAAGTCATGCCTCTTGCTGTGACCCAGCCAGAACTGAACCTGGCCAAATAAAAGGTGTGCTTAAAAAAAAAGAAAAAAAAAACAAAAAAACCCCACACCAAAATCACTACATGCCCTGATTTCTACCATTCTAAAGCCCATGAAAGGAAATGAGTTTTGTGCTAATGTAAATCTCAAAGCACCAAAAAGAAATCCCAGCTGGATTGCAGCCTGCCTGGCAGCAGTGTAAGAACTTGTTGGAGCAAAATGCAAATCATACCAGTGCAGCCAAACCCCCATGATAACCAAGGAGGGGCTGTGTGCTGTCATCTTCTCTTTCCTAAACTGATGAGGCAGCCTCATTTACGTGTGTGTGTAATGGTATGGAAGCACAGTAGCTTGGACCTTGTAGGCATTACAAGGAGATAAACTACCCTGGAATTATATTCATCCCACTTTTCCAGTTGATGGAATTACCCAAGTGCGAGCCCCTGTAGTGGGACTCCCACCAGAGTCAGTCTTGCATGGATTTACTTTCTGAGGGAAAATTACCCAACCAAGCTCAATGATTTCAGGCAGAGCAGTTGTAAGAGCTTGTTTACAGGAATCTGCTCAGAAAAGTTGATCTGAATTTTTAAGTGGATTAATTAAACTGCATTAATTGAAGCCCTTTGTGGGAACTGTCAGAATTAAAGTGTCTCTGATTTGATTTGGTTTACTTCTCTTCCAAGGCTAAGTCATATTAAGGCCACTTTACTTGTGAAACAAGAGGTTTAATGCAATTTACTTAATTCACTTTAAACTCCTGCCTTTAGTTAATTTAAATCAACTTTCCTGATTTTCCCTGTATAGACATGCCCAAGGAAAATGAAGACCACTGAAACAGAAACATCTAAGAGAAAATTCGAAAAAAATCAAAATATTTCACTACCACCTCCAGGACATTACTATCCTTGTCACCAACAAGATTTGGGAATTGCAGGTAACATTGTCAAGGTCCAAGGACTGAGAAACAGATCCTTGGTGCTGAGCTACTATTGCTCATCGGAGACAGGATGGGCAGTCCTGCAAAAAAACTTTACTCCAGCCTAAAATAAAAAACGAAAAGTTAAGTAAATGCCTCCTAGCCCTCAAAATAAAAATAGGGCTCAGACTATTGTCTGTGGAGAGGGAAGAAGAGAGGTTCCTGAATATATGAAAGAAGGAAATTTTATTAAAAGTTCTGGTGACAATATTTACATCCTTCCTCCCTTCTGAGCCATAAGGCACACACCATATTGGTAAAATGCTGTTGGGGGAGATCTGGTCTCCTTTTCCCTGGAAGTATCATGTCTGTTTCAGACACTGGTATAGGAATACCATGCAGCAGCCTGAAGCTCATAGATCTGGGGTGTGGAGGCAGACAGGTGACTTTGCATGGCATCAGCCCTGGCTGTGCAGTTCCAGCTCTGAGCCAAGAGCCAACCTGCCTGACAATCCCAAAGTGTCACCTATGAAAATCAGAATTCAAGGCGAATGTTTGAAAACCGTCTATTTCCTCATGTGCAACCTGCTTTCACAAGACACTTTAATGCCTACAAAACTCTACCCCCTCTGTGCATTGCATTTTTCCAGCTCTCAGAATGGCCAATGCAGCTGCACAGTGCAGGCCACAGCGAGCAGCAGGTGCAGTGACAGGGTCACTCTGCCCCAGATGAATGATCAGAGATGGGGACTGCCACATTAAATGAGAGGGAGCACGAGACAGGCTCCTTGTGCTGCCGAGATCCATTTTAGAATTGAATCATCCTCCACACGGCAGCCTAAGTGAGAGCAGAGGTGGTGATTAGCTGCGCTGTGTCTGTTTGGAGAGGGTTGCATGCATGACTGAGCATGAATGGCCTGATTATGAGTGGGTGGAACTCCACTCAAATGGACTGAGCGGGCAGAGCTGAGGTAGCAATGATTAGCTGCCACACAAGGTGAGTTATTGTCCCCTGGGATGCTAAAGATATACTGTACTTAATAGTTCACTGGCCACATGCATCCCAACGGTGGTTGATATTGTCGCAGCCGGAAACATTCATTCACATAATTAGTTTACTTTTCCAGCTTAAGCCAAATGGAAAATCCCCCTGTACAGCACTCTTAAGCTTCTGGCTGTTGGGCCTGTGGTGATCAGGAAAGTCCTTTTGACTTTGCAAAGTCCTTTTGACTTTGCAAAGTTGCCTGGGTTTCCCCACAAGGATTTGAGGTCGTTTGATCAACTATTTTATCACAATGCCTTATCACAGCCATTATAGGGACGCTCTGGGATTTTCTCTGGATAATCTGACCCCAAGATTTGTAACAGCAGCCACTGAAATCAATGGAAAATGAGCCTTTGTGTGACAGAGTTGTCACCTGTCCACGATCTTAATTCCAGGTGTGTGACAGGGATGACAGGAGATGACTCATCCCTTGTCAAAAATCCTCTGTCTCACAGATTTGCAGTTATACTTTCCTCCAGAGGAACCTCAGCTACTTACCCATAATAAATGATCTTCAGATGACTTCCTCTCCCTTCTCTGGGAGTCATGAATATTTGACTTAACAAATTAATCTTTTCGCTTTCTTTCGTAGATACCTTTATATATGCAGTGCCTGAAACAGAGGATAAAAAAAAGACCACAAAGGAAAGAATCTGATTTTTGAGTAACTCTGTTCATTGCAAGGGTTAGGCCAGACCCTCTACTGTACCAGAGCAACACCATTTAAATCAGCAAATGTACTTCTCATCTCTTTCTATCTCACTGATCCCCCTTTGCAAACACCAACAGTGTCAGGGTTGGGATGGATCCACCAAGGTCCTCAACACCAGCATAACCACATCATCAAACTTTGCATAATTTATCAATTTGTGAAGACTCAGAATGGCCTTACTCTTCAGGCCCTTCCTACTGCAGGCCCAGCAAGGTCTGCTGCCTTCTAATGACTCTGTTTCACAAGGGCAGCACTTGGATTTGGATTGGGTGCTCAGAAACATGGCTTTGCGGGGAGAGGACCCCGATGTGCATGCTTGGTGTGAATATTGTGCTCTATCACCTCCATGGCAAGGGAGGATAACAGCAGGCGGAATGGTGCCAGCATTTTGTGCTGTGTTACTCTGTCTCTTCATTTGTTTGAATCCTTTTTGCTAAGCCTTCAGCAGAAAGGCGGGGTCTGGAAAGGGCTGCTTGGATGTTCATAGTCTTCCTTGTGTGGCATTCTATCCTGTGAAGAGCCCAGGAAGACAGACAGTACTTAAATTTCCACACACTGCTTCCCTAGAGGCCGATTGTGCTGTGATTCTCAGCAGGATGTCTGTGTCTCGTGCCATGTCCTTCTGTTTACTTGTGTTTGCTTCTGCATGCTTTGCTCCTGACCTATTCAATGTATTATTGTGCTCTGCAATTATTTTCCCATTCATTTTCTCTATTCCAAATACTTCTTGACCTCTTGTGCACTGAAATGCACCATCTAGCCCAGTGTGGTGGAAAGTGGGAATCTGCTGCCTTTGGAAGCCCTGCAAGCTGGTAGCAGGCAGCTGTTGTCCCCTGGATATGTTGCTTCAGTTCTACTCCAGAGCTTGCTCATGCAAGAAAGTAATTTTTGGCCTGCATTCGTGCAAGAAGAACAAAACAGCCAGCTCATTTTCTGTTTCCAGGCAAACTTCCCAAAGACTGTAGGAAGAAGGTTGGCCTGGGGGCTTTCTGGCCAGGAATGCAACAGACCATGGGACAAACAACCATGTTGGCACAGTCAGATGGCTGCTATGTCCAAAGCAGCCCAAAACTGCTGAGTGTCTCAGCCTACCTGCTCACTGATGCTCCTCCTGCACCAAACTGCCTCATACCTGGGTCTAACCCCACACTGTAAACTCAAGGGGCTGCTCTCCCTAAGGGTCTCGCTGCCGCACTGCTTTTTCTCTGCATATTTTATGAATTTTTGAGAAAACTATAGTAGTGAGAGATTTGTGCAAACAGGAGTGCACTGCATGCCCCGAGTGCCTGGGATGAAACAGCATGCTCAAAGCCTCCATGCTGAGCTGCCAGTGTCCTCAAAAGCATATCTTATCCCCAATGGCTCCTTGGGAATTTAAGGGGGCTGTTCTCATCACAGGGAAACCAGCCTGCCTTTTTTTCCCAGCATTTCTCGTGCAGAACAACATGTTCTGTTTTCCTTCTGCAGCTGAAGGGGAAGGAGTTGGGAGAGATGGAGCGATGTGGCTTCTGTGATGCTCTTTTGCCATTCCCTTTTGTGTCAAGCTTTTTGTTTAGTTGGAAAGGCAGGGCAGGGATGCTGGCCTTATGTGATGAAAAGCAGTTTTGCTATGAGGTAACAAAAACTGCTACCCAAAAGGAAGATTGGAACAACAGTGAAAAATTGGAGTGTTATTTCCAAAAATTGAAAGGAGACATGTGCCAAGAACTATCATAAAGTGAGTCCTTGCTGTCAGAGAGGTGGTCTGTCTGGTAACACGTCAATCTTTTCCTAAGATATTCACTTCAGCAAAAGGAAGGGTCCCAAAATATTTCCCTAAAATGACAGTACAAACCAGAAGAAACAGCCAATGGATTCATCAATCTCAACATTTATTTTGAGGTAAGTCTCACACAGAGATGGTGGGTGGTGCAGTGCTCCCTTTCTCCAAGGCTGTGGGGAACTTTCATCTGCCTGTAGAATCCTGATGGGGTACAGGGATGGTGGGTAGTGTGGAGATCCCTTTGTCCATGGCTGTGAAGAACTTGCAGCTGCCTGTAGGACCACGATGGAATAAAGGCAGTGAGTGGTGCAGAGTTGCCTGTGTTCAGAGCTGTAGAGAGCTTCCAGCAGCCTGCAGGACCATAGCAGGGTACAGACCAGGGACAAGTGTGTTTCCTCACCTTTAGGTCAAGGTTCTTGCAGAAAGTTCCTTGCGGAAAGTTTCAAACTCTCTGGGTGGTAGAGGAAGGAGAAGACTGGTCATGTCCCTGTCTGGGGATTTATCTGTCAAAGACAGGAACATCAAAGAATGGAGCAGCCCCACCTCCAGCAGCCCCTGCCTCCATGACTGAGGCTCTCCCAGCCTCAGGTCAAGGCTGTCCAACCCATACCTCCTTGATGGGCAGAAAATGTCCAAGCCCAACCATGTCACCAACCCCACTGCAGTGAAGGCCACCACCAGAGATGGCCACTGCCAGTGTCCTGCCTGCTGTGATACATCCCCAGGGCTGTCTACCTGGGGAAAAAAATATGTGTTGGCCATGACTGGAGCTGGCTCCCAGCTCCCTCTAAGATTGAAGGCAACTGTAAGACCAAAACAGGGTATAGGCTGGGGTCATCACCATCACACCCTGCCACTGCCAAGGTTCTGTCTGCTGTGATACATCACTAGGGCTGGTGCCTGGAATTAGCACTGTATCACTGTGACATGGCTATTATCTTCCACCATTCAGCCGAGAAGAAACAATTAAATAATAAAAATACATAAATAAATTAATTAAAATAGATAAACAATCTCTGGCAATATTGTGGTGGAAAATTAGGCAGCTGTAGCAGCTATCTAAAGAACAGCACTTCAGAAAATGTTAAAAAAAATAATTAAAAGCAGCAAGTCCTACTCACTGCCCAAGTGTAAAGAATTGTGTCATACTTGCTGATGAGATTTGTGGGTTTGAAGACTAAATTCTTGAGAAATGCTTGTCAAGTTGACTGAAAGCAACATTTCACGTTTTTACATTTAAAGACATGTCCAGTGCAAAATGATGCATCCACAAGTGGCTGAGGGTGTTGATCAGAATGAGCTGCAAGACTCACAACTTTCTTTCTCTGAGACAAACCAAAGAATTTTGCCAGAGCCTGTTCTGTGCTACACATTGCAGCTGGACATTAGAATAAAATTCAGGAATTAGTTCCCTTCTGCTTGGTTCACTACAGGCTGCTACATACAGTCTCTTTAACTGACAGGACCAGAGGCACTGGGCACAAACCAAAATTCATCAGGTTCCCTCTGAACATCACGAAACACTTTTTACTGAGACTGACAACTGGCACAGGTTACCCAGGGAGGTTGTGGAGTATCTAACCTTGGAGGTATTCAAAAGCCACCTGGACATGGTCCTGGGCAAGTGGCTCTGGGTGGCCCTGATGGAGCTCAGGAGTTGGACAAAATAACCTCCAGATGTCCTGTCCAGGCTCAGCCTTTCTGTGAGTCTGTAATTCAGGCACCAGCCACCCCAGCAACTGATACAGTTTGTGTGACACCACAGCTCATGGGCTCACAATGAGCAGTCAGGGATGAGATCCTCTGTGTGCAAACTCTGACCTCCTTTCAGAGACCACCACAAGAGGAGGTAATTTACAACTGTCAGATCATCAGACTGCATCTTTCCAGGCAGTGGACCTGTTAGCTGGCAGTCGTCATCTGGGAGAAATTAAGGTCCCAAAAGACTCACTAGTCCAATGTACTTTGGACTTAACCCAAGGAATTCATCTCAGGCAGCTCATCTGCTGCCTTCAGTGGCCATATTGCCCCTGAGGAAAGCGTTTTCTAGACATCCATAAAGCTTCTGGGATGAGAACCAGGCTGAGCAGCTCTCAGCAGCTCATTACCCATTACTGTGCCTGTGTGTGAAAGAAGGTGTTGATGTGTTGTAATCCTCCAGCATTTTGTACCTTCTCTGCTTTCATTCCTTGCAGAGATAAGTGGTTACAGAGGGTGCAAAGCAGTGATAACTCCAGCCTGCAGTGTTTCCAGATGGGACAAGCAGCACTGGCACTGGAGAGCCCTCCTGAGAGCTCCTGCCTGCTTTGAAGACCCTGGGACCTCATGGATGTCAGCTGAGCTCCAGATAAGGATGTGGACTTTGTGATACTCTTCTGAACCCAGCAGAAGTCCTGAACTATTTAAGGGTTTTGTTCAGTTGTCATTTCTCATTTCCTCCTTTTAAATAAATCTTCATTCCTTTGTTAAGATACTGTTTAAATCTCTTGGCGACTAAACTATGTATGAAAATGAGTGAGCATACCTTGGCCAGGTTTACATGCTGCAGGAGGTGTGGCAGTTTAGAGATGACAAGTCAATAGTAAATAAACCCTGGCTGAATGGTTTTTTCACCTTTTTTCTCTATAAAGAATCCTTTGGAAATCCAGCACAGCTGGCACATGAGTAAGGGGCTATTTGGCTCCCTGTTTAGCTGCTCCATCACGAAATGCAGTGATAGTCAGACGAGTAATTGCATAAAAATGGCACCTAGGTGCTGAAAGTAGGTGTTACTGTGGGCCTCCTGAGGCATGTGTGCCGAGTTTAAGGATAGATTGGGTTTTTTCTCCCTCTCATTCCTGTGGCTGGGGTGTGCTAACCATGTTGTGCTCAGATGTCGTGCCTCTCCCACTGCAGTGCCAGCTAATGTCTGATTCCAGAAGCTTTGCAGTTGGCAATGGTTTAATAAGCAGAAAGAGCACAGCTTGATTCTCAGGTAACAGGCTGAGCTAGCTGTGCTGGCAGTCAGAGCAAAAAACATGGTATTGACTTGAAGACTGAGTGAATTTGGAATAGAAATTGCGGAGGAGGAATAAATGTGGCATACCAGGATGTCACTTTTACACTTTCCAGATGATAACTGCACTCTAAAGTGGAGAATCTCTGACAGTGACGTCCTCTTTCAAGCATCCAACATCTATGCCCGTACTTGGTCCTCCTGCAAACCCCCTCTTTTCCCTGCTTTGTCTGACTCACTGTGTATTCTTCTCAAAACACACTGTCACAGGCTCTGTTTATGAGAGTTACTCAAGCTTGTTTCCAAGTTAGAATCCACGTTTTATGAGGAGGTGGATAGGTGAGGAGGGAAAAAGTTTCCACTTGGGCAAGGGTATTGGAAAGCACTCACTGAGGATAAAAGTTGCAGGCTAAGTAGCACATTTCTGACTGTATTGCATAAAAAAAGTGCCTGGAAACTCTTTTCTTGCCCCTCACTGCAACATCTTTCAGGGCATCCATGAAATCAACATCTGAGAGTAGTTTATTTCATCACTGTATGCTACACAATTGACCAGGATATTTATTCCTAGGGAATTAGTATATCACCTGGAATCTCAATTGCCTGAGATATATCCCACATGATATCACAGAGGGAACACATGCCTTCTGAAGGGCAAAGCCACATCTGGGTGTGTGTCCTGGTACAGAAAGGAAGGGGAACAAAGGCTAGAAATAGATAGTGTCCTGCTGGCAGGATCAGTGCTCGATGCAAGACCTTGTGGCAACTGAAATATGTAATTTATTTGCAGGAAAAGGTGAAAAAGGGATTAAAAGCAAGAAATCAGACTTTTTACTTTTCTGGGGGAGAGAGGCAGTTTGATAATAAGCTGCTTTCCTGTCAGCAGCTCATGGTGATGTACTTCCAGGAGCCAGGTGCCTCGGGACAACACCCTTGGCAAGTGTGGCTAAAAATCCTGTTAGGAGTGTGAAAGGGAATGTCTGTGAGTGAATGATGCTAAAGCCTCCTTCAGAGGGCAGGGAGCTGGCCCTACAGGGAGGGAAGTTTCACAAACTGCCTTGTACCAGGATGCTTCCACCCTCAGGAGAAAGAAGATCCACTGTGTCCACCTCACCTGCCCCCAGAGGCAGCTTCTCTCTTCCAGAACCCCAAAGATGTGTGTCAAAACATGTGTGTCTAGAAAACATCAAATCATAATTTTATCAGGCCACATTTGGCACCAAGGATCAAAATGGGGTCTATATATAAATATTTAGCAATATCAGGAAAAAGTCAAAAGCATAGTGAAAGCAGTCATTTGTTTGTCTCTAATGCATATGTTTGCAGCCTGAATGTAATATTCCTGGAGAACTCAAATAAGCAAACCATTATAAAGAAAGCTCAAAATATCACACTTCACTCTTCAGACCTTGTTTAATGCAAACTGAATAAAAGTTCCTAATGGAAAAAAGGTAAATGAGTTATTTTTAAAATTTATTTTAATGGTGACTGTTATTAATAATGTATTTAGAGAGTTATTTTCAGCTATGTCCCTAGATCCAGTGAAATAATTACATGCTCCAGGACAGGAGTAAAAGGATGAAGGGACTACATATATCTTAGTGACCAGTTCTATAAATAAGCTGCTAAAAATTAGTAACCATTGTCATAGCTGGCTCAAGAGAGACTTTTTAACTAATTATAGATCAAGTTGTGCATTAAAATTAAAGCCATTTGCAAGATATTACAGTAAATGTAATGTTCCCAAGAGATGTTAGATTGAACAGTCTTGGAACTTCAAGTGGCTGCATAACCTCTGCAGCTTGATCGGTGCAAAAAACAAAATTTCAAACATTATTTGAATGTCATGGAGGGACTAGGTAGAAATGCTACCTAGGATGGGTCATTCCTTGAATTTCTTGACCTGAAGACCCCACAGAAGATGTACTGACAACAACGCAAATTGCTTGGGTAGGTTGCTTAGATATTGGTAGGTTTTTGGCCACTGCTCTCTAGTTCTGTGGTTTTTTACTGTGTGTGCATGATGGGATCTTGCTCCATGATTAGCAGCCTTGCCACGATATAAAACACACAGAATAACAGCACAGGCATTCTGGTCCTCAAAGCTGTTTTTCAGGATTGTGAAGTTTGTTTCCTGATTTAATGCTGCCACGGTCAAGCAGATTTGGTGCATTACATAAGCCTAATAAGAAGATTTCACGAGTATTTTAAAAATGTGGGTAACCTGAGCAAGAGAAGAAAGTATATTGGCAAATAAAGCATACTTTCATGTAAATCACAGATAGAATTTCCAGGAATTTATCCTGGGACAGAATCTGAGGGCTGAGTGGCTGACAAAAGTTGCAGCCCCATGAGT
>VXBB01004920.1:59472-137942 GCA_013399915.1 Illadopsis cleaveri | reverse complement strand
TTTTTTTTTTTTTTTTTTTTGTGTAGAAATACCATGGAACTAAAATAACACCATCCCTTGTCAGAGTCTTCATAGAGGAAATATGCAGAATATATATTCTTATTGCGTATGCATTGTTCTGCTACTGTAGGCTATTTCCATTCCCTTATTTATGACAAATTCATTCCAAGTTGTCACTAAAGCACTGCCATATGTTGCCCTTTGTTTTGCGAGGACTGTTACCTGAAGGTCTTATTTTACAAAGTATTATCAGTTCTGTGCTTCTCCTGTCTGATCTTAGCATTTTCCATAGTTTCTTGAAGAATGTTGTGATTTCCAACAGCGAGCATATGATACTGGAAGTTGCAGATCCCAGAAGTGTTTTCTACTCAGGAAAAAGGGCAGGATGTCCTTCAAAATACAGTTCCGCTTTTCAGAGACCTAATTCCAATCCTTCTTTTTTTGTTCCTTTTTCCTTTACCCAGTCACTTATCACTGGAAGGAAGACTGTTTCATTCTACTCCTTGTCTCATCCCTCATGAACTTTGTCTTTTCCATGCGTATATTACCTTCGATTTCTGCCTTCCTCTCTCAGTATCTGAATTTATACAATTTAGGGCTTGCAATGGTTTCAGGCAGATAAAATATGTCATTTAGGAATGGCTTGGACTGTGCTTGATGTGTTTCCCTTCTTCACTCAGAGGGTGAAAAGTTTCAATAAAATGATGTCCTTTTTGTCTAATTTCCTGCTTTGGCTTGGTCTTTTCACTCTCCTTGAAAGCAGAGTGAGTAAGTACTCAGGGACTATGTAATTCACTTATAATTGAAACAATAGACCATAAAGGCTCCTTGAGAGCAATTACATCTATCGAGCCAATGAGTCAGTTGTGCATTTGCACCAAGTCCAAGCAGTAAAACATATTTATGATTTTTTTTTAATGAAAGTTACTGCTCACTTAGTCTTTGGAGGCAGCACAATGCATCATGAGACAGGGAGGCTTAAATGTGAATCTTCATGAGCAGTGTGCATGACTTGCCATGAAAAAGGAATGCAGTATGCTTTCAGTATGCTTTGTCTAGGCATGCTGCACCCAACCAAACAATTAGTATGTGTCTGATTAAATATGGTCTGAAACATAATGGTTAATCTAAGAAAAGTGAAGTAAAAACTAAAGCAAATTTGAGAGCATGGTGCTCAAAACTAGACAGTGAGAAGGGGATAAACTGTATATTATTAAAATTAGAAGTGCCTCAATTCCTTTATTTGCTTTTATCTTCAACCACAACCTAGGCTGACTCTGCTGACAAGCCTAGTTGAGGTCAGGAAAAAGCAATTACACTGCACTAAGCCACCCATCCAAGGGGGATTCTGGGCAAATCAAATCCTGTGCAAGAAACTGGATTATAAATGAAGCAATCTAGGATCAGCTACTAACTGTGTCAGAAACATGGTTGTGTGTGTGTATGATGCTGGATCCAGCTGTGTCTGTGCCCTGTAATGCTCTGTCATCCTGGGCGAGTCACTCTGTGGGGTGCCAATAGCCAAATGATGGTCCCCCCAAAATGGAGAGAAAAGTGCTCTTTACCTTTTCCTTCTGTCTTTTTGGGGTGATCAGTAGGGTACCTGCTTCTTCATTAGGCAGCACAAAGATGGTGAAGCCCATGAGGGCTTTGCACAGGCCTGGCAGCCCAATCCCGCCACAATATGCAGGAATTCATAGAATCATTAAGGTTGGAGAAGACCTCTAAGATCATTGAGTCCATCCCTTATCGCAGCACCACTGTGCTCATCCCTAAATCTAAACCCCTAAGTGCCACAACCACATGGCTTGCCAACACTTCCAGGGATGGTGATTCCACTTCCCTCTGTGGCCTGCTTTAGTGCCTGAACCACCCTTGCAGTGAAAAAATTTTTCCTAATATCTGATCTAAACCACCTGTTATGATTTGATTATGAGAGATGCTTCAGCCTGAGTTAAAGAGTAAATGAAACCATATGCCAAGTCAATAGTACAGATTTGATTTAACAGTAAATTTAAGGTAGAGAGATAGAAATAATGAGAAGGACAGGGCAAGAGAAAGAATGAGAGACAGAGAAGTTAAGCAAAAGGTATCAGCACCATGCAGATTCCTGCATTGTTCCACTGGTCCTTCTTCACCCTGGTCCTCACTGGTGGAGGTCCCAGAGTCCTTCTTCTGGAAGTACTACTTTTATACAATTCTGGGTATTCATGGAGTGTAGATGCCATTCCCATAACTTGAGATGGCATGTGCATAAGCACTTGCTTCCTTTCCCACAGTTTGCCATGGTGGGAATTTTTGTCTGGATGCTAATCAAACCTCTACCTTCTTTAGGCCTGGAATTAACTCCTCCCTTCTGTGCCGTCTGTGATTGTCTCAGATTCCATTGTGGTGACTTATCTTATGGGGATAGTATTTTGAGACATGTAACTGCATTCTTTAAGTCCTCACATCACCCTGGCCACTTCCTCTAGTCCTGCCACTTGTCACCTGGGACAAGATTCCTCCACATCTCCACAGCCTCCCCTCAGGTAGTTGTGGAGAGAGTAGTCCATCCTCCCTGTACGAGACAAAGAAAAAACACATTTAGGGCCTCACTGAGCTGGGGCCTGGCAGCTCTGTGGTCTCACCAGTTTAGAGGTCCAATTAAACAAGGTGGTTCCACGGAATACCTATGGATTAGTGTGGAAAGAGCTTTGCCCCAACATGGCCTCACTAATTCCAGCCTACTCAAGCCAACAGCTGTGGTCTTCGGGGCCATGTAAGCAGAGCAGCACATTCAGAGGCTGCTGAGATACCTCTGCTGCACCTCTACAGCCTGGCTTTGAAAGGAATATGTGCTTTATGTGCTTTATGCATTTTATGTGATGAGGCTTGTTCCCTGCTCTGCAGATAGGCTCTTTCCGTGGAGAGTGTTGCAGCTCCCTCTTAAAAGTGAGCGTGCATTAAAGTGCTTCTCACCACGGAGATAATTGAGTACATGTACAGCATCTATCACAATAAAAGCCAAATCTCAGACAGATACTAGGGCACTATCAAAGACAAAAAAACAATAAATAAGAATTCATAAGGCTTTCAGTCCAATGCTTTCTACCACCACTCAATCCATTAAAAAAAAAATCAAGTGTTTGTACAGCATCTAATTCTACAGAGTATACAGGCACTACTGCAATACAAATACAACTTACAGCTATTACCACTAAAAATAATTAATAAGCCTATCATTTGTTGATTCTTCTCTCTTCTTTAAAACTGCCTCCGTTTTTTGCTTTTTGGATCCTTTCATATTTTTCTACTTGAAAAATTATCAAATCATTAAAAAGAAAATTGAATTTTTTTACAACAGATACCAAGTAACAGCAAATGTTCACATCCAGGTTATAAAAATGAGGTTTATAATGGCAATACTTATAGATCATTCCTGTTACCAGATCAGCAGGGCATCACTACAACATAGTGCTCTACAAAAATGACATATGGAGCAGCACTGAAAATAACAAGAAATTTCTTGGTGTGTCTGATTTCTTTTACTGTTAATTCAATGAGTCACCAGCCCTGTTTTTCTTAGTTTGTGTTTTTCATCCAGTTAGATTGTTTGAGGATTTTTCAGAGATGCAGAGGTTACGAGAAAAGGGGGGGTTCTTTTATATGCACCATTTTAGTTTTGATATTTCCCCTGAATTGTGAGAGAGAAAATACTATTTAAATATCACTTTTATAATACTGATAAAAAAGAGAAGAGAGACTATGCCTTTTCTTTCATGAGGTCAGATACTCTTTAGGGAATACACGGGCTTTTTACAACCTTTTGGAGTTTCTTTTTACTTCTTCACAGAACAGCAGCAAATTCTTGAAAGGACAAACCACCTGCAACTTGGGCTTCATGGAAAAAGGGAGAGAGGTTCTTAGCAATTCATCGGAGTCAGGCCAGGTTCTGTACTTACAGTGACGTTTATTTAAAACAGATTAATGGGTTTGTGCTGACAGAGCTAATGCTCAGGAAGAAAACCACCTGTCAGCAGGCTGGTCATCTCATCCAAACCCACGTGCCAGGTGGCCAAACTCATCGGCACCAGCTTCTGAATCCTCCAGGACTTGGCTTCTATGAGCATTCCTGGCATGAGCATCCCTGGCTCCTCCAAGCTTCAGCATGCCTTTCTGTACTGCCTGATCATTTGCAGGCATTCCCAGAAAGTTTATGCAATTTTTGGCTAAGGCACAGATACATTGAATTTTAAAAAATCATTAGAGTTGAAAATTTCGCAATTTGGAATTTGCACAAGGGTCCCCCCTTAGTTTCTGAATTGCACAAAGCTTAAGATATCTCATAGAGGTTTTGGATAATTGCCTCAAGGAGTGCAAATTCCTTCCTCTCTGCTCCTGATGAGCTCCAGTCATTAATAAGATAAAGTGTACAAAGCAGCTTGGCTGCACAATGCAATACAGTACAGCTTGTCCGCATCCATATGTGAAGAAAAACACAGGTGAAATAATTGCCATAAAGATTTTAGATGAGACAAACTTTGGGTGCATTGCCATGGGTAAGAGTTTTGTACTGGCTGAGCTGATGTTGACTTGATTTTCAGTCCCTGGCACAATGAAAATATATCTCTGAAATCTGCCAGCGTGGTGCATCTGTGCCTGCCTGTGTCTGCCTCAGCACTCCTGGGGCAGCACTGGCACACACCCCACTCACACACACGCCCAGAGTGCACAGCATGCTGTGACAGAACAAACTGGGATGGGGACAGCCCATGCACAGCTTAAAGCCAACTGCAAGGTGCCACAAATGACAAGAAAAGGTCACATTCCCTTCTCTTCAGGGCTAAACAAAGCTCATGTTGGGAAGGTGGTGTGCCTGCTGAACACAGCCCCAGGCCTACTCTCCTGTGGGGCAAGGAGGAAACAAACAGGAAGGTGCAAATTGAGGCAGTTCAGAAAATAGCAATGTTTGTTTTGACAACACCTGACTTCCTGGGCATGATATCCTGGTAGGATTTTCCTTGGCTTTGAAACCATAGTTTCAACACTTACCATGCCCAAAGTGTGCCAGCAAATTAATGCAGTTTCAGGGGTGGGGGAAAACAGCTAATCAAAGTAGGAGGGTGGAGGAGCTGAGAGATCTTAAGAAAGAACTTTCTGAAGGAAGAAATTGCTGCCCTTCCTTCTGTATATTGTTGTGATTGCTCTCTTGTTGTTCTCATGTGGTATTTTACATGGGCAGACAGTGATAGGACAAGGTGGGGGGATGGTTTTAAACTAAAAGAGGAGAGATTAAATTAGATGTCAGAAAGAAATTCTTTACTGTGAGGGTGGTGAGGAACTGAGAAACTCTGGATGCTCCATGCCTGGAAGCGTTCAAGGCCAGGCTGGGTGAAGCTTTCAGCAACCTGGTCTAATGGAAGGTGTCCCTGGCTTTGAGGGCAGGGCGGGGGCCTTGGAACTAGGAGATTTTTAAGGTCCCTCCCAACCCAAGCTTTTCTGTGCTTCTACAATTCTCATGTGTTCTTCAAACTCATTGATGAAAGATGTTCAAAAATATAACACAGAAATAGGCAAACCCTGAAAATATAACGTAGGTACTAGAGGAAGTGTAGAATTAAAGAGAGAGAGGCATTTACTTATTCCTGACTTTTCCTCTAGAATGGGGAAATAGTGTGAGCTGCATCTGTGCTTCAGGCCTTCTCCTGCTTCTCCAGCACTCTCTCTGCCTTGACAAGTTTCTTTGTGATTGTGAGCCTTCCTCAGAGAAACTGCTCCTGACCTGGCTGCTCCTGCCTGAGACTGTAGGACTACAGAGAGAACACTGCTTTTCTGTTCTCTCACCCTGCCTGATCTCCTTGGCCAGAGGATGTGGATCTGGCCAGCTTCCAGAGAATGAATGTGGTGATAAGGAAAAGCAGAAAGACTTTGGAAGACAAAGATACACTGTTACACTGGGCACCAGCATGGAAGGTAATGTCATTACTGTGATGCTGATGTGCCATACTCAAGGGCAACATAGTGAAACCTCAACCATGGAGTCACAATTTATCCCAACTCTTGGAAATGACTGAATATGCACTGAAAAAAAGGAAAAAAGAAAAGGGAAAAAAAAGAAAGAAAAAAAGAGAAGTAATTTATAATAGTACCAAGGGGAAAAAAAAAAAAAAGTAGCAATTCTTACTTCAAAAACATTATCGATGTGAATTCGGTGGAAAGTTTACAAACATCCTAAGGGATAGGAACAGAGAACTGAGACCAGAAAAACTAGAGCCACCTCCTGTCGGTTGCCAATGGAAATGTCTCCTGCCCTGCTCTGGGGGTGAAAGAAAGCAGGGGAATGTGGAGGCTCCTTTCTCAGGAACCACAGTGCAGGAGGGGAACTCAAATCACACCATCTCCTCACTCACAGGTAACTGAAAGGTACTGATGTCCTCTAAGGTTGCCTGCTGGCCCCATCCTGGGCTTTCACAGCCTTCCCAGTACCCACCCTCCTCATTGCTTATTGTTTCCTAACGTCCAAGCAAAGTTGCTCTTATCGTGCAACAAATGCCTCTTTAGTCCTGGTCTTGGGAATGAACAGTGATTATACCCTTTGCAGCACTGCTCCTGTTGGAAGTGTGTTTCCACATCCACATTTTTATGCTGTTTTTATTAAACCAACACCTCTGCTTTGGTTACCCTTTCTCCATAGGTTCACAGTGTACAAATCTCTGAGCTCTGCTGTGGCTCTGCTGAGCTCTACCCTGCGCACATAGATGTCTGCGTGCACACACACACCCCCTACTTCCTAAAGTATGTGTGCCCAAAATGGGACACACACTCCAGGAAAGGTCTTGCCCCTGCTAAGTAGAGTGGAATAATGGCCTTTATCTCTTACATGTGACACACACGAGAATGGCTCAACAGCATCTCATCTGCTGGCTTATATTCTGCCCCTGGTCTAATACAGCCCTGTATTACTTTTTTAAATATACTCGGGCATAGACTAATATTGACCCTTTTGGATTTTTATTGATTGCGTTTTTCTTTCAAAGGCAAAACATTTTGCACTTGCTTTTATTGAATTTTATTTGAATTTGAACTTTATCAGTTCTAGGCTATTTATCAAAGTTATCATGAATACTTGAATTCTAACACTCTTCCAAACACTTGCATCTTTCCCCAGAACATTATCTTATGGAAATTGTATCTGAGTAAGCTCTGTATCACCAGGAAACTTGGCAACAAGAACATCTAACCATTCTGGTGCTGGGGCAGGCCTGTTAGCCCCAAATGACCTTGCCGGTGAAAAGTGAGTAATTTATAATTTCTCATTAAGCACGACTTGTTCAGGCAGTTGCACTCTCCACCTTACAGTGATTTCTTCTGGTGAAGGATATTCCTCCTTGCCAGACATTTTAGCTCTGCCTTCCTCCATCCAGTTCCTCATGTCTCATCACAGAAAGTGGCCTTGGGGATCTGACATGTGCTGATGTGGGGTATCACCTGGGTAAAGCAGAGCCCATCTAGACCAGTTCTCTTTTCCTGTCAGAGAGGTCATTTCCACAGGGCCCTGGCAAGATTTTTTTTAACAGCCAAGGCAAAAGTGCTTTGTCTTTACCCACTGGGCTAAAGAACTACATTGGCTTCATGGGATATGCTTTATTCTTAACAACTCCATGTTGGCAGCTTCTCATAGGGAAGAAGCAAATAATTAATTTCTTTACAAGTATCTTTCCAAGTATCAGAACTGCAATGTTTGATTGACAGTTGTGGATCCTCCCCTCCCCTGTTTTCTAAATACATAATTTATTTCAAATTACCAGACCTGTCATGCAGGTTACACCCATACAAACAGATGGAAAAATGCAGGGAAAGTTCCTGGGCACTGGGACTGAATTCTCCCTATCCTACACTGTGAGAAGAGATGTTATTTCAGCCAGTTAGTGTCTTCTCAAAGAATTCCTGCACACCATGCAAGAGCTAGTGTAGTCTGCATGAGCCCATCCTGTTTTGAATGGTAGAAATTTAAAAATATAGCTATAGCCAGCTACACCAGTCAGCCCAGAGCAAGATAATGGCCCCACTGTTGCTTATTTTGTGGATTTTTCCAATTTTGTTTATTTTTGAAATTTTGTCTCACTGATCACTGTAGAAAAAAACCCCAATTTTCAGAATATTTTCAAATACCTGAAATAATTACCCAAGTAGGTAAATTAAGGAATATGATCCACTCTACAAAAGTAAGGGACTTGGGAAAAATGGCTGATGCCAAAAACTTTTGTCTGTTTAAAATATCCCCATCAGCAGGTGTCTGCCACTGCACAAGAGAGTGTCACACATCACCCTTCAGGACTTCATCTCAGTTGCTGGAGCTGAATTACTCCCTCTGCTCTCCATCCAGTTTGTCCTTAGCATTCGAGGTTTTTCAGAAGAAATTTTGGATGGGGTAGAGCTTGCCATAGTCATTAATTCCCAGCCAGTCTCTGGAGCTACATAAAGCAAGGTTTCCAATAATATTTCCAATTAATTTTTAGGTAATAGCAGTGCATGGCGTTCTGCAAGGAACGCTGAAGGTTGGTGGAGGTCCATTCATCAAAACCTGATGGGAATCGTGGCCTCCGTGGTGTACACAGATGTTGTTCTGGTCTAGGGAAACATTAGAGAGAATAGTTAACACAGCAAGACAAAAGATATATCACAGTAAAAGATTTCTAGTCACATAATTAAAAAGAGAAGAGGGTAAAAGCATATCTATTCAGCAGAGAGAGTGGAGTAATAACTAAAGATAATCTAATTACAGTATGATGAAAGAAAAAACTTTTTTTCCACAGTTTTCAGTGAGATGGATTACCCTCTGTTGTGGAGGGGACTCAGAAGAGAGCAGAGACTATAATGATCTCCAGCAAAGTCCTTCTGGTAGGACAGCCAAGGTGTGACAAGGGTGAGATGTGATGACATGTTTGACACCCTGTGATGGCACCAGAGCAGAGCCAAAGCCATAGCGCTGACCAACTTGTGAGTGGTCCTCAGGGTGAGCATACTAGACAACAAAAAGAGAGTTGATGATGAAGGGTTTTTTGTTTTTTTTTTTCATTAGAAGACAAATAGGAACAACCAATTTCTAAAATACAGAAAATTGGATGTTCTGGGTGAGAGACTTCAGTATTAAAGTTTTTGTAAGGAAGTTTACCTCCATATGCCCTCCACTTATGAGAGTCCATGAAAACTTCTCAAGGGCAGATCTTGCTCCAGCGACCTCAGCAGTGAGCCAAAGGGCAATTCCAATGGGAGCTGGCCTGGTCAGCCTGGTGCTTTGGCAGGGTTTGGCCACAGCCAGGGGCAGGCCATGGGGCTGCAGGGTGGCGGGGCCAGGGCTCCCCGTGCTGGACACAGCTGATCCCAGTTGGTTCCAAAGGCCCCACTACAGGGCACATCTGAGCCCCTTGGCCAAGCAGGGGTGTCCAGATGATGCTCTGACTCATCAGGATCTGTGGTAGGATGTCCTGCAAGGTGCAGGGAGTTAGACTAAGATCCTTATGGGTCCTTTTCAACTTGAGATATTCTGTGATTCTGTGACCATAACCCCCATTTCCACCCAGGGCAACACTTCGGTCCTGTTTTCTCCGGCAGAACGAAGTCTGGGACCATCTGAGAGCTGTCTTCAGCTACAGCAAGGTGAGAGCTGTAAAGACAGTGTAGACAAACACTCTCAGCCCTGGCACACAGGATAAGAAGAAGAGCAATGGCCACAAAAGGCACCATGGAAAATTCAGGTTGGACAAAATTACAATCTTTTTCACTTGGAGGGTGATGAAGTCCAGGCACAAGTTTCCACAGAGAGGTCGTGGATTTGCTGTTCCTGGGATTTTTAAAGGTCGAAGCCATGGCTTATCCCAGCAGGTGCTAGTACAATACCTGCTTTGAGTGAGTGGTTGGACCAGAGACCTCCAGAAATCTCTTCTGACCAACACTTCAATGACTGTGATTATAACAGCTGTAAAACAAAAATGTGGTGGAGTAGTTTTGAAAAGTAAGAAAAGTAATATAACTCAGGAAGAATATTTGCAGCCACTGCAAAAGTGCTCCCATGCTTAGAATAAGGAGTCTGAAGGTTAAATCCTCCTGAGGAAAAACTGCAATAAAGATAAAGGTGGTATAAAGAAAGTTGGTGAGATCATAAAGATAGATGACCTTGGGGGAGTAGCACTTCCTTTATTTTGCTTTGTTCTGATTTTTAGGATAAAAATATATGTGTTGTGCTGTCTTTTCAAGGGAAGCATAGCAGGCAATGCTCCTTGCAGGAACAGTACAGCTGGGCAACAATTGCTGTGTTCCTGCAATTGCTGGAGGGCTGGTGGAACTGGGACCCCTCACAGAGCTGCAGAAGTGCTGTGTGGCAGAACCTCTCCCCCAGGTATTACAAGCATTCGGGCTTGGACACAGGTGGAGGATCCAAAACTAAGCAGAAGATGAGAGCTGCCATCTCACAGGTATGAATCTAACTCATCTCATGCAAAGGGTTTCCACACTACTGGGAATGAGAAGGGGGAATCACAGCCTTCCTGGAGACAAGTTAACTCCAGCCAGAGGATCTGCATGGTCCTGCCCAGTTGAGGGAAATGGCCTAGTCTGGAAGCCCATGGCCCCTCAAGTACTCCACTGGGAGGGGCAGAAATGGCCTATAAGGGACCATGACTGAGACATGCTATGGATCCTCTATGTGTGGAATGACTGGCAAGGCTGAAAACAGGCTCTGAAACCTCTGGAATGCAGCTGTGGTCACAAGCAAACACTTCTGTCCCTCCAGCCTCTCTGAAAAACTGTGCCCACATCTGACTGAATGAGTTCAGAAAAGACAAGTTCAGTGTGGACTAGGTGAAAGGAGGGGCTTTTTGAAGGACCATGGGAATGGAGGGCCTATTTTATAATGCCCTGTTTCATAAGAAATCTTGTTTAGTCTGGCACAAAAGTGGCTGCAAGGGAACATGACTGCTTTCTAAAAATACAACAAGGAGGGAAACACTGGGGAAAACTATTTAAGTGAAAAACCAATTCTAGTGCAGAAACAGGTGGTATAAATTGTCTCAGAAAAAAATTAGTGCAGATTTTTAACCAGCTGAACAGGGAGGTCTAATTGAGGTCTAATTGCTGCAGCGTGTTGAGAGTGGGGGACATCCAAACTACTTTTGTGACAAAATTTGACAGGTTTGAACCTGCTCATGAGACTGTAATAGCAGACAAACAGTGGGACTCACTCAGTCAGGAGTTGTTCTGCCTCTGGCCCTGCAGGGCTGGTGTGTCAGAGGGCAGAGGTGCTGTGACTCCCATGCTGTTCTGCCATCAAGGCAGAATTACACTGCTCTTTAAATTGCTTTGATAAACACAGCCTAAATGTTTTTCTTTGCTTTCACAGATTTCTTATTAATCTCAACACTTTGTCCTGCTGGTGTCCTGGGGCGATACTGTAGTACAGCCAAAGGACCAACGCCTTCTTCTACTCTTTATCTTCTGTTTTTTCCAGCATTGTCTGACACTGCCTCTCAAGTAGGATGTTATTTCCCCTTCTCCTTTAGCTCCAAGTTCTCCAATCCATCTGATTTGTCCTCCTTATTTATTTATTTTCTTCTGCCCTGTGCTACATCTGCTTGATCTTCTGTACCATCCCGGATCTCTGATTTCAATTCCCAGCTCCTCTTCCACCATTGACACCCCTTGTCTCCCACATCTTCCGGAAGAGGGATTGATATTGTATACTTCCTACTTCCAACTGATAATACATGGGAATCTACACCTCACAGATTCCATGTGGAGTGTGTGCCTAACAGGAGTATCGTATGATGCAGAGCATAAATTAAGCCAGAGCAGATGTACATTGAGATAAAGTGTGGCTTGAAGGACTACAACTGCTCAGTTCTATGAATGGACCATCCATCACTCCAGGAAATTGCAAGGCTTGTTTTGGGGGACAGAGAAGCACTACAGCTGAGTTAAGAAGGACTTTTTGCTTGGGAATTTGCCTGCCGTTTTTAGGTGTTAGCCTTCTAGCTGAAAAGAAAATCCTGGATCCTCAATCCTTTGCTACTTAGCTTCTGTTACGTGGCTCCTCCTCTGGTGTGCAGAGACTGTTTAAATTAGATTTCAGCACACACACAAAAGAACAAACCACACCCTGCTCAAGAAAACGTGTCAACTGAACATCCATTAGAAAAGCATGATGATCCCATATACCCCAACATGGACACATAAGGCCTGGTCAGCTGGAAGCTCTCTAGGCTCTGCTGGCTGGGTGTCTCTTAGCTCTGGTGGGAATACAGACACCCAGCTCAGAGGGACATGCCTGCACACAGCTCAGTTACACTTAAGTAATTGAAATGCACGTGCCAAGAGTCACTGGAGATGCCCCAGCGTATCTCAGATGCATTTATGGGACTCTCAGAAATTACACAGGACCTACAGTGGACTTGTGACCTTCGGAAGCAGGAGCTGTAGTTGTCTAGGACATCTTAAATAGCACAGAAGTTTTATGTGAGGGCAAGTGAATCAAGCTCTGTGTGTCTTAATCTGAAGCTGGATTGTGGCTGAAAAGCTAAAATAAAAACTTTCCTGTGCAGCTGAAGAAACAAAAAAACTGGTTTTGCAACTTCCAAAGCTTCAGTGCAGCACTTGCAACTTGATATCGATTATCCACTAAAACCAACACAAACCTAAATCAAAAGGAATCACTCAAATCTCCAAAGAGGAGCAAAAGCAAAGTCTGAGGGAAAGGCAGGTGACTGTTAATTGAGTTATATCACATGATACACTGGCTGAAGACTTTGATACTGTAAATAAGAAAGCAGTGTTAGAAATGGCCTAAACTGAAATAAAACCAACTTTGAATGGAAGCAAAGTGTTTGCTGGCTCAGAGATTTGAAATTAACTTGGCTGCTGATTCAGTGGATCAAAAATTTCATTGATCTAATGCCTCTGACTTTCCACTTATGTAAAAAAAAATGTAACTTAAGTACAGCTCGACTGGAAGATTGCTGTCTGAACAATGCTTCTTTTTTTCTTTTAATGGAAAATTTCAGCTCCATTTTTCCAGCAGTCCAAAACATCCTCTGCTTCCCACATTGTGAGATGACAACAATGCTCAGCTGTCTTTGGCCT
The DNA here is from genome assembly GCA_013399915.1 of Illadopsis cleaveri. Classification (NCBI taxonomy): domain Eukaryota; kingdom Metazoa; phylum Chordata; class Aves; order Passeriformes; family Timaliidae; genus Illadopsis; species Illadopsis cleaveri. Next base: position 124,826 of record VXBB01004920.1, on the reverse strand, counting down.
GAGTTGTGGCACCAGGCCAGAAAGTATCTCAAGTTGTGAAAACTCTTAAATCAACACATTTTACCACTAAAGAGTGAGGAAAAACAGTTTCTAAACCATATGAAATATTCATGTCTAGCATCTTGTGAGATACCATCTGGTTAGATCAAACCAAAGCAGAGCCGATACTGACAGAGAAACATACTGGGTAGAAAGTGGGGAGCGTGACTTGAAGATTCATTGTTTCATGCCCTATAAAAGAGCACTACAAAAGCAGCACCACTTCAGGAACAATAATCTTTTCCAACAAAAAAAACCCCTGACATAGAACTGTTGATCTTTTGGGTCTGTAATTAGGAAAATAGTAATGTACTTCAGATAATATCATACTCCTCATAAGGGCACTGATAATTAAATTGCAATTTAATATTTGCCAAAATATTAAAGTGTCTAAGAAAAAAAGCCATGCCCCCAAATTACCAAACAAGCACTTCAACAGCCAGCAAGAAGAATAAACAAAGAACAAATGCTACTGCAGGCATTGTGATCTTCCAGCATTTTATATTTATATTCCCAGAAGTAAATATGTCCTCTTATCCTTAAAAGCTCATATTCATGGGGCATAGCACTTGGGAGACCTGATCTTTTCTCCTGCAAGAGCTACTTTTCTGATATATGACCTTGAGACAAATACTTTGCATCTGTTACTGCTTCCCCTCCCACTTCCAGTCTCTTCCAAACAGCGACAGGTTTGCTGTGCCTTATACAATGGGGCCTTGAGGTGCTATTGCAATGTAAATAGTGGCAGTGCAGGTGCAATTGTCAGTAGAATATGGCTTTGATTATTCAGTTACAAGGTCACCCTTGGGTGAAAGAATTGCCGCATAAAACATTGCTGAGCCATCAGTCTGTGGCTGCCTCATGGTTATATAATAATGTTATTTCAAATGTACTGAAAGTGTTTAAGGCTTTCCCAAAATTGCCAAGTTTGTGGTGCAGTGGAACATCAGTGGTAAAATGGTCCCACACAGGTGAGTATGAATACAGAGATGCTTACATTGCTGGGTCCTTCCCCACTCTTTCCTCGTTGTTGGCAATTTACCCGTACCTTTTCTCAAGGTTAATTAAGCTTCATGCCACTTTGGAGAATAAGGAACTATTGTACCCAGCTCCGTGGAGGGGGAAAATGGAGAAGGCAGAAATTAAATGGCTGCTTTGGAGGACAGAGCTGGAATCAGGACCAGGGTACTCTCCTCTCCCTCTGCATACCTTGTGATAAAACCAAAATGCTAGTGACACTTTAACAGCAGTGTCACTCACAGTATGGGCTCTGCACAGCCTTTGAAAAGCAGGGAAGAGAGCATCAAATATTCCAGCCCGCTTAATTTGAAAGCTGCCTATAATAAACCTTTGGGAACAGGTAAAACAGACAGGTCAAATTACACAGTTACATAAATATCATATGGATTTCTGGCATTCAGGAATAAAAGGTTTTGATCTGTTCAGTTTAAAAGTGCCTAAAACATCCATGAGTTATGTTAAAATCTTCCATTAAGTGCTTTTCTTTTGGTACTTTCCAAAAGCTTAGTTAGAGACAATTTGGACACAGCGTGACAAAACTTTGACTTAATAACATAAATATCTATGCAAAAGTGATTTAACACACGTGCCACTGCAAAATATTTTATATTCAGTAAAATGACAGTTCTTATCTAGTTCTTATCCACAGAAACCCTTAAAGAAACAATCCATTGCCCTTTAAAAGCCCCTCTCAATTCCTCACTTTCCCATCCATCTTATTTATAGCTCTGTCTTTGTAAAGAGCTCCAGGATCTACAAATGAGAAGTGCTTATAAAACCTCTGTGAGAGCCGGGTTTGAAATCAGCAGCACTTATGGATGTTATGCATATGAAGGGAAGGCTTGAGTGCAACATGCCTCAGCATTCAAAACCAACCCCACATCAGTGTCCTCATCAACAACTTCGCTTCAAACCAGCCCTCACTCGACATCTGTATAAATGCACCAAAATGCCTCTTAGCCCTTCTCCCACTTCTTTTCGACAGGCATTTCACTGTGTCTATAAGCAGGGATCCTCCCTCCCTGTTTTCCTTCATTGCACAATTGGCTTTCCATGGGCCTCTTTGGCAGCTCCAGCCCTTTGGGAAAGCAGAGTTTATTCCTCCCTCCTCTTTCAGCCTTGCATTGAGGAGGAGGTCTGTGACAGGGACTCGATGCAGCAGAATGTCACTGCCAGAAGTGGCCTTTCTCATGGAAATCAGGTGCGGGAGCCTGGCATTTTCTGTGCAAGAATAAGAGACTTTGGTGGGTTGTTTTTGTTTGCCCCCTCCCTTTCTGGAAGATTATATTTGAACCGATGAGCTCTGGCTCTCTCATACCTTGTGGGTGCCAGATCTTTCCTCAGGACTGATTTCTCCATCTCCTCCCTCACCTACATTGTTGTGCCATCTCCTTTCGTCACACCCAATTAGTTATTATATGCTTATCTTGGCTTTTTTTAAGATTTCATGGATAAAAGTCCCAAAGAAGTGTATTTGGTTTGAATTTAGTCATGCTGAGGACTGTATTTATGTCCCCCACATAATAAACTGCTTAACCCCCAGGGAGAAAAGAAAGGGCTCTCCTTGCTGAACTGGGGAGCAACAGGAGATGTGCAGAAAGGAAACACTGAGGTCATATTGATATATCCCTGCTGGCCCATTTATTTATGCCCTTCCTAAAAGTTTGCTTTTCAAAGTCTTCCTCCTGATTTGGGGGTCAGTAACATGGACACTGCACTTTTTCAGGCTTACAAATATGAAGGTCCAAGTCCTGGCATCTTGATACACAGTTCATTCTGGCTGAAAGGCACATTCAGCCCAGATGATTGTCTGGTACCTTAGAATAAGGCCACTCCTGGCTGCTCCTGGCTGACCAAACTCATCCCCTTCACAGCCCTGCAAGTTGGCCACAGCCAGGCTCATGGCTTGGAGACTGGAATTAAAGGAACCCATGAGAAAGCAAATTGCAGCAGAGCCGGCACCTACCAGAACTGCTGTGCAACGCTGGTAGACCCACACATGGACTCCTGGGACAGGCTGGCAGCACCCTTACTGCCCACCACGCAAGTCGCTTTCCACCCAAACACTCCCGCTCTGAATAGCAGCCAGTTGCAGTGTTCTCACAGAACCACAGAATATTCTGAGTTGGAGGGACCCACAAGGATCACTAAGTCCAGCTCTTAAGTGAATGGCCTGTACAGGTATTGAACCCACAACCACAGCACTATCAGTCAGTAATACAACACTAAATCTACTTGGGCTGATAAGAAAGAAGCCATGTCACAGATTTAGCGATAGCTAAAAAATGTCTCTTTAAAATTATTTCCTTATTAAAACCCTGCACTTCAATGATCAAGACTCAGACCATGCATGAATTCCTACCGCAGATCCCGGTCGTGCTGTGATAGAATTTAAACTGTTTTTTTTAATACTGTGGAAGAAAGGTATTGTGCATTTCAAAGGCAGGAAAACTGTATCCATACCCTTTTATCCACCTTCAGGAAAGGTTTGAGGAACATATCTCAGCTTGCATTTTTGATGAATACAGGATTATATTTTTGAATGAAAATTCTGGTTAAATCATTTGAAATTTGTCACAGCTCCAAAAATGACAGCAAGTGGCACACATAAAGTATGCAGCGTGTTCTGCATGTCGGGCAGATGAAAGGCAGTGTAATTGCTAATTGATAGCATATTTAAATATCATGCCTGTGTACTTATCTTGACTTAAAGCCTGAAATATGTAACATGCTGATAACGCACACACCTTTCATGAAACAAAGTACAAAGCCAGAGTCAAACACACTGACCTTACACACGTTGCAAGCTGCACATGCTCGCAGCTGACAAGTGTTTGAAGCAAAGCATTTACACATAAAACATTTATGCACACATTGTGCACTGAGGCATTGAAATACGCAGCCTTCCATATGTTATACATATTACATATATGATTTCTATGCCAAGTATTTTGGGAAAAGAAAAAGCAATTACCCATATGTTCTCTAAACAATGGGAACGTGCTGTAAGTTGTGACACTGGAGAGGCAGCTTGATCCTCGGGGAATTTTTAAGTGCCATGGGATGTGGAAGAACACTAGAGATGGAAAGGAGCAGGCAAACTGTGACGGGCACAAGCTGCATTTGTGTAAATGTGTGCATAGAAAAGGCAGCATTTAAATTCACAGAACAGGATAGCATGAAAGACAACATCCTGAGTTGGAACGGAACACCAGGGATCATTGAGCTCAACTTCTAGCCCTGCACAGCACAATCCCCAAGAGTTACACCATGTGCCTGAAAGCATTGTCCAAACTCCTCTTGAATTCTGTCAGGCTTGGTGCTCTGACCACTTTCCTGGAGAGCCCAACCACCCTCTGGGTGAAGAACCTTTTCCTGATATCCAATCTAAACCTTCACTGACACAACTTCAGGGCATTCCTTTGGGTCCTGGCGCTGGTCACCAGAGAGAAGAGACTGATGCTGTTCCTCGTGAGGAAGCTGCAGACCACAATGAGGCCTCCCCTCAGTATCCTCCAGGCTGAACAGAGCAAATGACCTCAGCCACATCTCATGTGGCTTCCCCTCCAGACCCTTCACCTCCCTCACAGCTCTTCTTTGGACACTTTCTAATGGCTTAATGTCTTTATATTGTGGCACCCAAAACTGCCCCGAGGAGCTGAAGTGCAGTGCTGAAGTGCTCTGCCCCAGTGCAGAGCAGAGCGGGACAATGCCCTTGCCTGGCTGGCCATGCTGGTCCTGATATCCCAGGACACGGAAGTCCCTTCTGGCTTCCAGGACACTCATGTCCGACTTGCCATCGACCAGGACCCCACGTAGCCTCCCTCCCTGCAGAGGATGGAAGGACAGACTCCATGAAGGGCTGAGTGCTCACGCTCCCACATCTTGCTCTCCCCGGGCACATGTGCCTATAGGGACAACAGACTGTCCCTTCCATTCAAAACCCTACAGCCGACAGCAGCTCTGCTCCAGGGTTTGNTCTGCACCATAAAATGTGGCAGCATTTACATATTTACTAGAATTGCAGACAGCCTGGGGTAGCCCTCACTTGAAGGGTGCTAGTGGAAGTGTTGGTGCTTGGCTGTCAGTTGCAAGGGATTTCAACACTCCAATTCTTACACGGTTTTTGGCCTTTCAGGAGATAAGTGTGAGTTTGTTTAGATGCAGTGTACATAGTAACTAATGGTGATCACAGGCAGCCACTGTCTACTGGGAGAAGTGAAACCAGGAGATGCCTTTCCTTTTGGTCAGGGTCTTTTTTTGTTTTGTTTTTTTTCCCCCTGTGGGCCTTAGGGAGCGCTGCCCCCCGCCCCGGCCCCCAGCTTTGCATAACTTGTCTCCCAGTTGACTGTCCCTTCCTCCCTGCACTTTGCCCTTGCCCGGTGGTCTGTGGCGTGAGGGAGTAAAACTATTCAAGGACTGGGTTTTGTTTCTCTAGGGAAAGAGCTGGGTCACAAACGAGGCAGGCTGCCTAATAATATATATATGTACATTCCTTTTTTTTCCCCCACAGCAGCCTAGTGCACAAGCAGGATTCTGTGACAGTACAGAACAAGGCCCTTGGGTGTGATTTTTCTTTTTTAGCAAACCCTGGAGCAGAGCTGCTATTAGCATGTAGAGTTTGAATGCCACAGGCAGTCTGTTGTCTCTTCCTGCTGAAAGAATATTTTAGAGGAGCAGCAATGACTCATTAATAGAAAGTATTAGTTGCAGGCAGGCAAAACTGGGTGAAGTTTCTTACTTTACCACAGACTTACTCTGTGACCTTGGATCAGTCCTCTGTTTGCTTATGAATCGGGAATAGCGGTGCTTTCCAAAAACGTCCTGTGGATAAACATACTAATGACTGTGAAATGCTTATCTGCTGTAGCAATAATGGGTAGATAGTGGTGGTATTTCTATTATACAAGCAGAAAGGCTCTAGACAGGATATGAACTGTAGTAGCCACACTTTGATGGAAGTAAGAGCTTGCTTAAAAAGACATTTAATAACTTGGGATATTGCATGATTTGCACTATGGTCATCTTGCACTTTATATTTTGATGTAATGTGTGCTTTCAAAGAGGTACTATTCCACACTGCAAATACTTTATGGATGGGGTTTTTTTCCACTTCTCTTTGCCTAGAACGAACCTGTGTGGTGTCCTCTTCCACTGCTAAGGAAACCTCGTGAATTTCTAATGTAGCAGATTATCCCCGATAGCTGACATCTCTGAAGTCCATGGTGTTTTTGCAAGGAAATACTAAAGGGAGTGACAATAAGTTCATTATACCTGTAATAAAAGGCAATCTTAGTTTTAGGAACAGTATTTTTCCCCTCACCTTATAGGATGCTCTCTGTGGAAAATCAGAATACTTCCAGTATTTCATAGGCAAAAACCTAAATACAGGAGTTCTGAAGCTGAAGGAGTTGACTGTCGTGGTTCACACACTGCTCTGAAGTGCAGCCTCTGCAATAACAAATGGAAGCAGCCAAGCACAGAGCTGGGAGCTGCTGCTGCAAATCCTGACCTGAGTGAAATAAGTTTTCTCTCTCTACAGTTTTGCTTAATACTGACTTATGCAGCTAGATTACTCATATTTTTTTAATATATTGTAGAAAGATACACCAGGAAGAAGCACTGTTTGCCTCATACCTTGGGGATTTTTTGAAAGTAATTTGATATATAGTTTCTCATTTACATACTCAATTTAATATAAAACTTCCATAATCAGATTAATATTAAATAGGAGAGCTTTTGTGTTGAGGAGGAGGTAAGCACAACCCAGTTGGGGTTGGTTTGGGTTTTGTGTTTTTTCTTCTTTTTTTAGTGAACCTGAAAGTTGCTCTGGTAGAATAGCAATTCATTGTTAATTCTTAATATGTAGGTGCCCTGGAAAAATCAAATACCTGGTTTCGTAGCTACCCTTAGGCATCTTTAATTTATGCAAGCAGGGCTCACTGAGTAACTGCTGTAAGTCTCATTGACCTTAGTAGGTTTGCAGAGGTCATGTTTTAAAACGGGTAAGTTGTGCTTGAACTATTTTCTCAGTAAGTATTAGGAGCAAGTGTTTGTGTACACAATTACATGCTTTTTCCAGTTCTCCATTACATTTTCTGTTTTTCTTTAGATTCTCGCTCTTCTTAAAGCTCTCATTAGGAAGAAACACAGGATTTTGAAAACAAGTTCCTTTTTAAGATCTGGCTATGGCTGAGCAGACTGCAAGGTTTTACAAACAACCAGAAAGGCCAGTGTTGGGTTCAGAGGAACTTGGCCAGCACAAGCTGAATGTACACGAGTGACATCAGCATTTTTCTGAGCCCTTTATGCTGTTCACTTGTGCTGGTTCCCAGCAGAGCCTTGTGTCTTATGTAAGCTCACACTGTACATCCTGTCCTGCTGTTCTCATGCATGATAATTCACTGGCGTTATCTTACGGGAGGGCTTGGGAGCTGCTGCCTGTCTCAAATGTCTGCATGCAAGTTTCCTATGAGCCAGGAGCATAACAGTGTCCTAGGAGACATCTGAGGAGTAACTTGGAGTGACACAGCTTGTCCCCTGCTCTTTTTGGTAACAGAGCTGTAACCACTGTGAAGTCATGTGTCACAGGTTTTACTGGACTGAAGCCTTCATCTGTATCATATGTAGATGGGCTACTAATGCAGTTTTGATGGCTGGTGATAAAACAGCCATAAAACCCAAAGGACTTAAGTGTCAACAGAAGCCTCGATAATACTAAGACTGGAAAATAAAGGCTTTTATTACACTGTCACTGCACACTTCTTGTTACAAGGTCTTTGGGAGGAATTGTGTCTTCAGATACTGATCCTTGAAACTTGTCCTTGCAGTTAGCATTTACTCATGCATAATGAAAGTACTGCCACTTGATGGGTGAAATTGAAACAAACCCTCCATTATAAACACTAAACCCAAACATTTCTTCTGTTTTTCTTGCTTGCTAAATCTAGCTGAAACTTGCTGGCATAAGTTCCTGAAGTAAAGCAATATGCATAATCTAGTTCTAAGTAAATGGAGCACCTTATTTGAACAGTGTCTAATGTTTCATACTTCAGTCTCTTTTGTTAGTGCTGTAGCTGTGTGAGGAAGCCAAATTCCTGATTACCTGTCTTGGTGAACGTGGTTGTCCTTGTCTGACTCTGTGGCTTGTTGGGAGCAGCTGGAAAGTTTCCTTAGGAGCACTGATCTGGCACAGCTGTGCACAAGACTGTGAGATTTATAGCTCTGCAGGGGAACCACCTACAGAGGGAAGGAGGGTTCACCTGGAGGAGAAGCACACCTGGAGAGAGGAATGCTGATGTTCCCTGTGGAAGTGAAGGAAATTTTTCCTGGGACTTTCCAGAGTGATCTGCTCTGTACTGCACAAAACAGGTTCTCGTAGTGGAGAAACAAGAGGAATGCAAGACTTGCCAAGGGGACTAGTTATCTGAAAAGGAACAGGTGCAGTCCTTAGATGCTGAAAAGCTAAACAGATTCCTTTAAGTAAGCTGTTCTTGCAAGTTTAAGGACGTTTATTGGCAAAACATCTAAGAGAAACTTGAGTTTTTATTTTGAGAAGGAAATTGAGTTATCACTATTACTTTTATTGACCAAAGATAGGGATGCATGGACTTTTCCTAGTGCTTTTGTTATTTATGGAGGATATGCAGATGTGTTTTAAAACCATATAGAGGAGAATAGGCAGCAACGAAGTTGTATTTTAGAGACTTGTAGCAGCTGTAAGAATAAATATCATTAAACAAAAAAAAAAAGGAAACAAACCAAGCAAACTCCCCCAAAAAACCCCAAGCTTCAAAAGTACCTTCATGTAGCACGTTCAGGATTCTGTAAATTATATTTTATTGTGTGACAGATACTTCTGTGAATATAAAGGTCCTCATATATGTTGTCATGAATCAGTAGCTTTTTTAGTAGATGTGGACAAATAAAATGTGGTCTGGATGCTTAAATCTGCTAAAATATTTATAAGAAGGCTGGCTCTTGGAAAAAGTTTCCCACCGGATGAAGTGGGTGTCAGGTCTAAAGGTCAGCAGCGGAGAGAGTAAAGAGAAGGCTCTTTTGCATTTATTTTTCTCCAAATTTTTCAAACAAGCCTTGTGTAAAGAAGCAGAGAATCTTTCTTTCTTCCTAAATTTCCAAGTGCTAAGAGGTATTTGCGGGTTTGTTCATACTTAAGCTGTTTGTTGGACTTTTTTTTTTTGAGAGGAAAAAAAACAACCTAAACCCTCAGTGCAGTTAATACATTCATGAACTCTTAGCACGGAAGTTCCTGGTGTAAATCATAAAAGCCAGATGGAGTTTTAAGTGACTGTCATGTACAACTTGGGGAATGAACATTCCTGATACTAATAAAAGGGCCAGATTGGAGCTACATAATTAATCCCAGCATCCTTTTCGGTGCCTGATAAGATTTGGCTGCAACAGCCATGGAGTTAATAGAGACTACTGTCAAGTACTATGAAGCAGTGGATTGTTTGCTGAAAATAAAAATACCTGTGTGCTTACTCTGGTATGTATCTTCTGGTGGTTAGTGCTCGGATTGCAGTTTAAATGGGGGAAAAAAAAGAGTGTGAGTAGTGGCTGACTTTGTCTTGAATCTATCTCCTGTCTTAAATATGAATGTAAATGTATTTATACATATATTTAATATGTATCAATTATCTGCATGCATGTTATATAAATATGAATGTTTTTAAAGCAAAAGGTAACTATGTAGGGCTTTTTTGAGTGTTACATGGCAAAACCTTTTCTAAATTGGAGTTGATTTGAATTGAAATGTAATGCCTGGGGAGCTCCAGGAAACAATCTTGCAATGAAGTTTATTCCCTCTGTGTAGCCGTGTCCTGAAGGAAGTGTGCAGAAAAGTGCTAAAAAAAAAAAGGCTTATGAGATGGCACAAAGTCTGTGTCAGAGACAGACAGGAGGAGGAGTGGGCAGATGGCAGTCAGTACAAAACACGTGAATAATCAGATTGAGAACAGGCTGAATAGACTGTCAGTGTGCTGGTTGCATGCTGCTGCATTTTGGGTTTGGTGAGCGTGCTGGGGATTTTTCTGTTGTGATCAGTGTTCCATACTCCAGAGAGGTAAAAATCTTCAAGCTAGAAGCATATTATGAGGGTGAAGGCATGCCCACCATTGTCAGGGGAACTTCAGGGATGAGGGAAAGGTCAGTGCTTTCAGAACTATCAGGACTGGGAAACATTAAAAAATCTATTGAGTTTGTTATTGACTTTATGTGCAAGTTTATTCAGATCTACATTTGGCATGCATGACATGGAATAATATTAAAATGATCCAAAATCTCAGTGCTGGAACCTGTGTGACAATAGATTTATTTCTTTTTCTGAAAAGGTCTGGAAGGTAGTAAGATTTACTCGTGATAAATTGTTTGCATAACTTAGTTTATCTAATTTATTGGAAAACTCTTTGGGTAGCTGTCTGGCCTGACTGTTCATTGCCTGGCTCAGTGGTCTTTTCCAGATTGTTGGTTGAATGCACTGCTGGAGTGTGGAACAGAAGGAAGAGCAGGAGGGATGGCTGCACTGGTGAATGATTGATCTCGTAACCCCTCGTGCAATGCTAAGGATTATTAAAAAAAAAAATTAATCCAGAAATAGAACAAAAAAACCCCTCCTGCCCTACTGATTTACTTGAAAAAGGTTATAATATCAATTTATAATAGTAATAAGGTATACATATGGAGGAGAGTGTGTGGAGATCCAGTTAATCAATAGTAACTTGGTTGTGTTTATATTCGTTTCAAAATATTCCTGCTTTTTTTCTTTTTCAGCAAGTTCCATAGGCTAAAACAGTAGTGAACTGGTCTAACTGGAGAATGCCCTACTTCCCAAGAAAGGGACATTGCTTTGTCTGAGCTGGCATTTGAATGGAAGGATCACAACACACCTTTCAGCTTAAAATTTATTTAGTACAGATAATTTTGCATGCCTGCATTATCCTTTAGTAGTACCAATTTGCTCCTTGTACACTGTCTTAGCATGCCTCAGTCTGAACAACAGCAGTAAAGAGTTTAACAGCACAAGAAGGTGGAGTAGATGTGGTCTGTATTTCTGCAGAAGTGAAGGTTAGAAAGATAAAGAGAAAATGATTAAAATGTTCACAAGAAGTGCCCTAGATAAGATTGTTTCGTGTCTGAGGGCATGATGAGTCCTGTGGGAATGAGGAAGCTAAAAGGCTGTTTAACTCTGATGTTTCACACTGAATCAACATGTTAGATATCGAAGTGATATTAGTGAAATTTATAAGAACGTGGACATTTTATGTAAAGAATACAGAAATAAAGTAAGTTAGTCCAAAGCAAATCCTTTGCTGTATCTGAGCCATGCAGAGAATGAATGTTGGAGGCTTAACGTGAGTATAATAAATCAAACTGCCAGCTGAGCCTCAGAGGGCTTTATTCATGCACTTCATTGTTCTCTCTGCAGATACAGCAGGGTTCAGCCAAACGCAGGGTTGTCGTTCTGCAGATGTTCAGAGTGTTTCCCAGTGTTCTGAAGACTGAGCTGGTGTCTGTGCGTTGTCCAAACTGCCCAGTTCCCTGCTTGGAGTGGCCATGCTTTGACTTTGGTGGGCACTTTTACATGCAGAAATCACAGCGTGAGTGTGCAGTTTTGGGTGAGTGGGGAGCTGTGTTGTGTACTGTTGATAACTCCCAGAAAAGGCTCAGATTTGTAGCTTCTGGAAAGTGCTTTTTGGCAACAGAAGATGCCCTGCTGACCCTCTGCAGCTTGGCAAAAAATGTTCCTGAGCTTCCAAAGCACCTCTCTCAGGGTACTTCTTGGGGCTGCTGGCACAGAGCAGGTTTTTCACCCTTCACCAAACTGTCTCCTTTCCCTATATCCTTAGTACCAGGCAAACAAAATAGTAAAACAGGAGGCAGACTTAATTTAATAAGATTGAAATGGGAAACAAAGGGTAAAAGCAGAACAGACGGAAAATTGTGTTCTGGTTTAACACATGGACACATCTGGTTGTTCTTACCTAGAGTTCTAAAGCAGATCTCTGCTGTTGGGCCTGACAAGTCAGTAGCAGTCTTTCATTAGTGTTAGCTTTAAGTATTCAAAGTTAAAATTGCTGAGTTTTTCGTCACATCTTCCTTTCTTTTACCTCACCCTTGTGAGGGCGCTGGCTGGAGATGGGCACCTTTGTGTTGAAAGAGTTGCTTTTTCATTTTGTCTGTATTCATTTTGCTGGCTGACTAGTCCATATTTGATATGCATCAGTATTTTAATGAACATGCTTGCAACATGCTCATATGATTAGTGTAATGTGTTTTGTTGACTCCATGTTTTCTGGGAGTATCTTGAGCATTTTATAGAGACCTTGTGATATTTTTTTTACCTCTGCTGATAAACTTTAATGAAATGATCTGATTATATACAGATCATGCTTGTAAATAAATAATATTTCTCATCTTCTCCCTAGCCTGCTTCTTCTGGAGTTTTGCTTATCTTAAATTATTGTTCAGTAAACTTACCCAGTAAAACTTTAACTTAAGAGCAATCAATATTGCACTTACTTGTAGAAGGACAAGTAAACACATTTTTTCCTATCAAATTAGTTCAAGATGAGAAATACTACAGCTAACTAATTTTTAATATTAGTTTGACAGGTGTATACTTTATCCCCGTACAACAAAGGCAGTGTTCAGGAATGTTTTTCTTGCTGGTGGTTCTGTGAGCATAACCCTTGAATCTCCCTGTGGGTCAAGGACAAATTTCACACAGCCCTTTGCAGTGGGATAACTAAGCTGTCTGCTGACAGGATCAGGTACTTTCAGGTCACTGGAACATTGGGAATGTTCTGGTATCAGGGAAGACAGCTTTTCTGTAACCTGCCCCTCATCTGTTCTGAATATATCAAGAGAGTATTTCAAGGAAATGCTGAGGAAAGTGAAGGTGACTTCTAGGGCTTTATGAAGATTGCTGTGCATATCTCCAGCTGAACGGAACTTGCAGTGTTCAAACTTACTAGCTGTGATACCAGACAGATTCTTTAACCAGGAAATCGGAGGGTTTTTTTGAAACTACTCATCTGTGTATTTTGACTTCCTTTCTTTTTTTGATTACTCTAACTTGAAAAAAGAGTTGCAACATCTGATCCAATGATTTTAATATTATTAGTTACAAAATAAACGTAGTAGTTGATATGCTCAGATATGCGATTAGGCATGATTGTTTGGTCTTGCATTCTTCATTTGATTTCAGCTTGCATGACTGCTCTGAGTTCAGAAACCTAATTAAAATTGTATGAGTTTTTTGATTTGAATATGGTGACTGGATGACTTGTCTTGATAAACACACTAGTTAGGTCAGGGGCTGCTGAGGTGATGTTTCAATTAAGAGTCAGGTTATGCCAAATATTAACTAGAAGCAGTAAAAGCTCATCAAAGTATAATGAATCTGTGTACTTAAACATTCCTTGGTTTTAACAAACTGATGAAAGTTGTGATTCTGTATGTTAATGTGAAGTTGCATATTGCAAGATCAGGGAGAAGTTTGGTTGGTTTTGTTGCTCTTTCTTACACAACATGAGCTTGAGTGTGAAGTTCCTTCTTGTACTAAATGATACCTGACTTCTTGCTTATATAGAAATTAAGAAACAAGACCTTTATTTGCACAGCTTGAATTGCTGTAATGTGTAATACTACTTTTAAATTTCTCCTGAGAGTATCAGACATCCCAGTAAAACCAAACCTCTGCTGCAATTTTCAAAGACTGTTAATCATTAATTTATTTTTGGTGGGTGCAGGAGAAGGGATAATGTTTTCTTAAGTTGCCTGCTTTAAATGAGAAGGTAACTACTAGTTTTCTGTCAGTTTACTGGTACAGTACAAATCTATTTCTTAATAGTTTAGACAGTTTATAATCTGCTGGTAACTTGAACTGTGTGGCACTTTGCTTCAGTCATTTATTCCCCCTCTGTAGAATCAAGTTATTTTAGCTGTCTGGTTAATCTTTGCACAGATGGAACTTACAGATCATTGGAGACTGAAGCACTGTGATGTACAGGCTATTGATAACTCTGTGGTGTTTGCTGTCTTTCAAGCTACTGGTTTAAGTTGTAAAATATAATTAGTTTGAGGTGTTGTACTTTTAAGTAATATTTTAGTTAAGTTGGTATTTCTAAGATTAAATATTAGATTTCACTTGTGAACAGAGCTTGACAGAGTTTGCTGACTATGATATTCTGTTTCTTGCATTTAAGTGGAGCCTAAGGCAGCTGACTGGCTTTATGCAAGAGTGGTGAGTTTTGGTGCTTGAGTTTATTGTATACAAATTACTGGAAGCCAGTATTTGCAGCATTTCCTTCAGTGTGTCTTTGTAGGTCCCATTGTACAGGTTAACTTTTAGCAATTTTCACAAAACCTACTTGTTCTAGATATGCTACTGCTGATGCTTTTTGCTCTAGCACCAGTTAATTTGAATGCTTCACATTGAAGGAAGATTACCAACTGCACATGAAATTGATTGTTTTTAATGGAATTGATTGCTCAGAGAAATTTTTTGCATGTTTTTACAGCATTTCTGTTGAGCTCATATGGTCTCTACTGAGCTCTGCTTGAGATGCTACAGTTACAGAATCACAGAATGGTTTGTGTTGGAAGAGACCATCTCGTTCTGACCCCCTGCCATGGGCAAGGACACTTTTCCTTTACACCAGCTTGCTCAAAGCCCCATCCAGCCTGGCCTTGAACCTCCTGACTGAGACTTTGAAGTTGGTCACTCAGATAAAGAGTAGGAACAGTAGGTGTCTCTAAAAATTGCCTTCAGTAACTCGTCCTGCATCTGCAGCTAAACACCTCAGAAGAGGCTGTGGAAGATAACTAATTACAGAGTTTAGTCAGTGTCCAAACACCTTGGGAGTTTTCTTCAGTTGCCTGTCCTACTTTATTTGGCTTTTAAAAAAGCAATTGAAGCAAATGGTAATGGTTGTGGAAAGTTGAGTGAACTTTTCAGTTCTTTCAACAGGTGAAGTAAGTCTTGAGGATTGCAGTATCCTTGCACTTCAAACCTGTTTCAGAGAACATTGTCTGGTTCATGAACTGAGTATGGCAGGATTCCTATGAAGAGCCTTATGTTTGCTTATTTTTTCTATTTTTGTAAACATTTTTCATATGCAAATATGGTGAAATGAGGTGGGCAGCTTTCATTATTTTTTTGGGCTGATTTGTTATGGTTGATGCCTAGCTTTAATGACCTTTTATTTCAGGCACTTATACATAAAATAAAATCTTTAGTCCAGAAACTCCAGATTTAATGACATTTTTGTGTGGGAGCTCTATTCTTGGGCCTGACTTGCATCACTCATGCTAATTCTGCAGAGCTGTACCCTTGACCTAATGAAGTAACTGATGCTGATGTGTCAGCAGCACGTGGGTCATTTCCAGTCAGTGCAGGAGGACAGAACCACATCCTTGGTTAGTGGTTTTCACCGATATTTTTCAGGAATATTGGTATTCAGAAATGTGTTATTCCAGCAAAATCTTCAGGGGAATTTTTGCCTGAAGTGATTTAAGATGCTTCTGAGTGCTCAGGTTTTTGTTTATTCTTGTGTTCTTTTGGTTTGCCTTGGCCTCCCCAAGGGCCGGGTGCTTTCGGATCTAACCTGCACTGTACCAAGTACTGGCAACTGGGGCATTGGGAACAGAAAACAGACTTGGGACTCCTTCCAGCATTTAGGAAAAGTGATTGCTGTGGAATTGCTCAGCTGATTTCCATGGAGGTGGAGTCTGCTGACTGCGTTTGGCACAGAAGCCTGTGGGAAGAGCTCCATGTTAATGTGCAGTGTTAACAAAAGAGGCTGAAGGACAGTGTTCAGACTTGCAGTGGGGGTGAACTTCGATGCAGAGAGTGAAAAGCAACTTGATCTTTCTCTGCTGTTTTTTGTTGTTTTTTTTCCAAATGTCAGGTTCCTCTTGCAAGGCAGGGAAGTATTGAAGCTGCATCTAAATGGCTGCAAAGTTAATATTCCCTTTAAGGAAGTATGATTTTGCCAAATTCATTTTTTATTGTTTAGTCTTTCTCCAAGATCTACATCTTGCTCACATTACTGTTCCCCACTGAAAATGTTGATACCAAATGTCTTAAGTGTTTCTGTTGTTTTTATGCAGCTGGGAGATGGGAATGTGCTGTTGTGATTAAACAGTTCACCTATCTTGGTTTAGCACTGTATTGTCACCACATCAGGCAGTCCTGGCCTATGCAGTACCTTCCTGTCAGTGCTGAGGATTGAACTGCTCTCCAGTGTTTGTGATCATCTGCCTGCTGTTGCAGAAAACTCATCTTTTTTCTCTGTTTTTTTTCCAGGATTATTTTGCAGCTAATATAGTGGTTATCCAAGTAACTTGCATCATGAAATCCAAAAATTCCTGGAGCAGTAGAGGAAGTAGGAATCCCTCAGCTGGAAGACAGAGAACATGACTACCCTTCTGTTACAGTGCTTGTGCCATATTCAGTTAAACCATCCTGAAAGTGTACTACTAGTCAGACTCTGTGGTGTGAGTATTCTTTTCATGGTTTTGGAACAGTCATTGGGCAACAGGCTGCCTCATTGAGATAATTATAAAGCAACACTAAGTTGCATTAAATGATCTTGTTGCGCAGTTGTTTTTTGTTTGAGGTACGATGCAGAATTTCAGCTGCATGTAGTTATTATGTTCTTGTATTGCTCTGTGTTTTGCAGAGCTAATAAAAATTGCTTCAAGATTAACTTGAGAACAACCGTGTGTTGTTATGCCCGGAATGCCTGTCACTGTAGGCTGGGTGCTGGCATTGTTTGCTGCTGATCCTGCTGAACATGCAGCTCATGTTTTGGAAAAATCATAATTGGAGCAAGTGCTTCTAGACCTCACCGATGGGTTTGGTTTGTGGATATTTAGACCTTAGGCAGGATTAGAGGCTGCTCTGAAGTGAGATACCCTGGGATATGTGTAGTTTAAATGTTGTCTTCAGCACAATGTTTGGTTTCACAGATCTCCCACTGCAGTACACTACCCACTCCTGTGGCAGAGGGTTTGTGTTTTTAGAGGAGTGCTTTAGTTAACCAAAAGATGCGAAAAGCATCAGTCAATGCAAGGAAGAGAGTTCATTGAGCTACTAATCTTGCTAAAATCGAGTAGCTCTCATTGTTAGTTTGGAACTTGGTGACAGCGTAGGAATTTCAGGTTTGCTGTACCAGAAGTACCCAAACCCCAGGATTTTAATATCCGGTAATGATTTAGGCTTCCCCATCACCAAGGTATTTTGTCAGTTTTAAGCATTGAATTGTTGCTTAAACTGCATTGTTGTGGGAATGAGTTGTAGGAACCAGTCCTTCTACTCCTAAGTTACTTCTAAACTGTTTGTTTACTGTAAATGGTTTAATTTTGATGATTACAGAAGCCCTGCACTTGTAGGGTGACTGAAAAATAGTTTGGGTCATACTGTCCATCTTCAGTATTTAGTTTATGATAGTTTGAAAAGCTGTATTCAGGATACTGGGAGGAAACAAAAATGACATTTGCTGGGGAAAAAACAGAGACTGAAAATCAGTGGTCAGTCCTTAATTTAAGGCATCCCTGTGTACTGCTTCAGAGTAACATTTTAAAATTTTCATGTTCAAAATAGTGTATTGTAGGAAACATTCTGCTGCCTTTTTCAGATTTGAGGGAGTTCCTGCATGAAAGCTAAGTAAAAATACCTTTCATATTGCTTGTTCTTTAATACACTGGCATAAAATTATAATCTTGAAAGGTTCTTTTTCTGGAAGAACATTGAGTCATCTACAGAGGTGACCATGGGTAGCACTTGGCAGCATATTTAAATACAGTAGGCTTAGGTATGCAACTTCTATTTTCTCTGTAATTTACTTTTTAAAATATTTGGCATCAGCTGATAAAAATAGTGTTAACGTGAAATATTTGTGATTTCAGAACTGTTGGACCTACTGGCAGTGGAATCTATTGATAGCACCTGGTTATTTATAGAAAAGACTGTACTGGTGTAATCTGTGGATAGTTCTATATCCAATATTGACATCATTATGTCTGAGGACAATTATATAAACAAGGCTGTAGTTGCTGGAGTATATCACAGGAATTAACAAGATTATGGAGTTGCAGGTGTAATGGCTGGAAGGGGCTTCTGGGGGTCTCTGGTCCAACCACTCATTCAAAGCAGGGATAGAAGTAGCACTAGGTGAGATAAGTCATGGCTTTGACCCCTGAAGCCATGAAAACCCCCAAGAACAGCAAACCCATGGCCTCCATGTGAAACCTGTGCTTGCACTTCACCACCCTGAGTGAAAAAGATTGTCATTGTGTCCAACCTGAAAGCTTTGCTTTCCTGCCCTGGGCCTGATGAGGTTTGTTTTGGCCCCACATTTGGGCTTATCCGTGTATGTTTATGTTTGTGGAAGTGCTGCCATTCGCTGTGTGAGCCCTCTCTTCCCTGCTCCTCTCCACTTTCCAGTGCCCTGCCAGTTTGCTGAGGGTGGGCTCTGCCCCAGTTCCTGGGGGCTGGTGAGTGTTTGGAGCTCTGGGATGGCCCCTGGAGTCCCACCTGGCTGAGATGCAGCTGGGTATTCAGCTGCTGTGTGACCCAGAGATCTGGCCAATTTTCCAAGCTAGTTTCCCTTCTGTTCATGGAGCTCTGGGCACCTCAGCTTCCAGGTGAGTCTGTGGTGGGAGACCTGTCCTGGAAGCTGTCCTGAAGTCAAAGAACGTTCTCTGGGCCATTCAACTTTCATCAAAACCCCCCAGAAGTTGGGTACTCTTGCCTTTGATAAATATTTGTTAACTCCTGAAGATTATCAAAATTAATTTCATCCAGACTTTCTCCATGTTCCTCCCAGAAGCTGATGGGACTCCATACTTTTGCCTTCTCAGGCATAGCAATGTTGGGAACTTCCTGTGAATGCCATGATGCTTTAGAGATATTGTCATTGTAGGTGACAATGCTCAGAGGCACATGGTGTGATTCATGGGGTGTCCTATGCAGGGCCAGGCACTGGACTGATGGGTCCTGACTGGATCCTGATGGGTCCCTTCCAACTCAGCATATTCTATGATTTGATGGATCTTGGGGTAATTCTGTGTACAACATAGAAAAAAACAAATTGAAATAGTAGTTAGTAAGCAAAATTTATAACAATCAGTATGAAAATCAAAAATTATTTTCATTATTTAGAAAAAAAAAGTCCTACTGAAAGTTATTTCTGTCTTCTTCTAAAAGTTGTATGCCTCATACTGTGTTAGTCCATTAACTAAATTTTAACTCTTACGTTGTTCCAAGAAGGGAAACATAATTCAGTTTTGTCAGTTACACACCTGGCAAATTTGCAAACTAGGAAAGTCTATTTTAATTCCTGTTTGTTATAGGTTATTGAAGGAGGTAGCTTGATTCTGGGGGAGATGGTGTTTGAGAGGCTCTGAAAGCAGTAATTTTCCAAGTCTATTTGTCAGATCTTACGTAAGATTGATTCTATAATATGGAGTTAATGTTTTCAAAATGAGCTGCTTGGCCAGCACACTGTGTCTGGTTCCAATTACTGTCAGTAAATCCTGAAAATTATTTTCTGAGAAGGACTTGGTGAAATCTGCATTTTAAATAGAGATAATCAGTATGAAAGTAGTTGAAAGGAGTTTTGTAATGTTTCATGCTGTATGGTTTTGGTTTTATTTTTGAGATTGTTGATCCTGAAGTGGATGCTGTGACTGTGCTGTTCTGGCGTGCACTGTTTCCTCTGTGGAAGCAGGATTACGAGTATGCTTAAAAGAATGGATCTCCTGGGTATTATTGCAAAACAAGTAATTGACTTGCTTTTAAAAAAAAACTTGTGCATAAGAACAAAGATGTTTTGTAAACCCAAGTGTTGTGCACTTATCTAATGTTTGTGACTTGCATGCTTGCTGGGTTGCACTTACTTTCTTTAGAAGTGATTTTAAAAAGTGTATATGCTCTGGGAGCAAGGTTAGGATTGATGCTAGTGTGTAGATTGCTTCTCAGTCTGATATCCTTCAGGATTTAATTACAGTGGAACAGTTGAGCCCTCTTTATACAGCAGGTATAGGTGGTTGTGACACTGTACTTTCAGCAGAATATACAGGCTGCAGCTGTAGCCTCTGGACTCTACTTTCAAAATTCAGTGTGATGATGCCAGGACTTGTCACATTTGCAGCTATACTCATTTGGAAGGATTGGAATACATTCACAGAGGATTATCCTTAAAATGTGAACATTCCCTGTGGATCTCTTGCTGCCCTGGCCCTTACCAGGTTCTGCAGCAATTTAGTAATTGCTGCAGACTTAGTTGTTGGACCCTGCTGTTAGCAGACTGTCCAAATGTGCCCTTGTTCAGCAAGGTAAGCAAAAGGACTTTGAATGTCTGCTTGCAGTTCTCTACTTGTTCCCTCACAGTGTTACAGAGAACTATTGTTGACAGCTGATATCACCAGAGAATTATAATTGCAAATGTGAGTGAAAAGTCATTAAGTAAAGGAGTGTGCTAAATGGATTTAAATGTCATTGATTGGAGTCTGGGACACCAGACTCAATTGATATCCACTCAAAAGAACCTCCAAACAACCAACAACGTACTTAACAAATGATATATTTATATAGATTTTTTGGTTTCTCTCTTTTTAGGGAGGTTTTTCCATCTGTGCTCAGCCATGTTTGAGTCAGCAGGTGTGGAGGACTTCAGTAGTGAACTTATTACAAATACTTCAATCTTTACCATTCCTGATATTTTTTAGCAGGCACTTCAGTGACCATCTATTAGGTGTATTTTTCATTTCTATCTCTTGTCAAGTTTAAGGGGTTTTTTTGTCCTTATGCTTCTGTCTTCTACTCTCTTAGGGCAATTAGATCACTAGTTTGAACTTTTTTTTTCAGACTGGAGGATCTTCTGAATCTTATGCTTTAAAGATGCCTTTAAAATGAAAGAGCCCAGTTTTTACAGGCAGCCTTGTCATCTTGGATCAGTGAGATTGGTTACCTTGGAAGAAGAAAAGACAGATTATGGGCCTATATTAGGAGTTGGAAGACTCTTCAGGATGACATGGAGATATGTCAGTAGAGGGAGCTGGAAATACTTAGTGATTTAATAGTTTATTATTAAATATCTACAAGAATCTGTCCCACATTGAGCAGTCTAGTTTCCCTGTAGATCTTTACCAGGAATGAGGCAAAAATTCCTTTCCTGTAAAAGGGACCAAAAGAGGTAAATTGCTGAAACTATGAAATTAAAACTATGCCATGGATAGCAGTAATGAATTATGTTAAACCTACTGAGGCTGTATTATCAAAATTTCTTGCTAACACTGAGGAAGGAATACTTCAATGGAAACTTGAGGGAAAGGATAGAATCTTTGTGTGAAATCTGGCCTAATACATTCATAGTATTCATCCTTGTCCTAATTTTGTAGTTCTGGTTGTTCAGGTTTCTCTTTTGCATTGGGATGAGGCTGTCCTGCTGGAAAAGCTTAAAATCTAGAAAGTGAAAATAACAGTGCATGTTGTTGTATGTCTTGTAGCAATATAAACTGGATGACTGTGTACTGAGAAAGAGAAATACAAGTAAGGGTGGTAATACTGTTTCTTCTTTTTTCTGTTCTTGATTGCAGGTTAATCTACTGTTGGGACTTTATGACAGTAATTCATTATGATAACTTTTTAGTGTGGTAGATGAGTTTTAAATTTTTTTAGCTCATTTTTAAAGCAAAATGGCCTTGAAATTAGCTACTTCCTACCTCCTGTGGTGACTGTGGAGATTACCAGTTACTGCAGAACTTCCCTGAAATAAAGACTTAATTTGACTGAATAACATCTTGGGTACGGTACTCCACCCAATGGAGAGCCAAGATGCTGTTCCATAAATAAACATATGGTTTCTTTAGGCTGAGCTGTGTTGCTCAGCCAGAGGAATATGAGACTCTGGTGGGGAAGAAGGGGATATCTAACTGCTGCCATCATTCTTAGGCAGAGCACACTACATTTAAAACTTACTCGAACTTTGCTCAGACTAAGGTGTGGGGCAATCTTGAATCAGGATCTGAACTTTATTTTGGCTCACACCATTATCCTTTTTTAGTAGTTTGTCCTCCTTTAGAACTCCTTTTGTTAGATAAAAATAATTGCCACACAGACTTCTAGTTGTTTGTTTTACTGAAATAATTACATATGGTGTATGCATCCAGCCCTCACTAAAATTCCATCTGAAGTGTGCTAGTAACATTCTACTTTCATGCTTTCCCACACATTTTTAAAGTACAAAGACACTTTTTTTCCTCTTTCTTTACAATTGGAAATGTTAGAATCTCTTTCATTGTGTTAGAATTCATGTCCCAGTTTAAAAGGTCTTTTTCCCTCTTGTGCTGAATTTGTTAGTTGCACTATGTAAGTATTAGTGATCAAAGGAGCTGAATGTGTTTTTCTGAAAATACCCAGGAAATGTAGTGTTAAAACTACTTGTGTACACTTCCTACTTCACTCTTAATTCCTCATGGTGAGTATTGTTAACTTGTAGTGCTGCAGTGAACTCTGTGTGGGTGTCAGAAGTTCACTGCAGTTCACAGTGGAAGCTCTTGATTTCCACTGTGAAGTTCTTCCTACTGTATTTCAATTCATGTGCAGTTCAAGAATCCCTTTAATAGTTAGGTTTTAATGTTTAATTCTCAGTTCTCTTCTGGTCAATATGCATGACTTCAAAAAAAACACCTCATAGCAACTGTGAGCATCTGTCTGCCTCTGTCGTTTCTCATCACTTTGTGCTTGCATCAGGCATCTGAGGCTAAATTGCTTTGACTGACAGATGGACTGACTGACAAGATCTTGGCTCCAAACACACACACAGAGCCTCATCAGGCTCCATTTACATTTCACTACTTTTATGTGGCAACTGAGGCTCCCAAATACAATGAGTTTCATTGGTGATGCTGGTTGTAGAGTGAAGAAATCTTAAGATGTGGGGGAAGAGAAGGAGGAAGTCTTTGGCTGTTTGCCTCCTCCCTGCCTCCTCCTCCCTGTCTTGCTTGACTTTTTGCTCAAGGTGCTCATGATTAATCATGAATTAATGGTGGAGGCTAGGGAAAATTGCAGTAAGTCTTGGTGATCTGCATGGCTTTGATTTGGAATTGGTGAATGAACACGAACAGTATTGTAATGGTGTCTCTCTTAAATCCTGAGTTTTCCATGAGGAAAATCGCAGGAGGGTTTTTTTAAAGTCATGCATATTGACCAGAAGGGAATTGAGAATTAAACATTAAATCCTAATTATTGAAGGGATTCTTGAACTGCACACAAATTTAAATACAGTGGGAAGAACTTCACAATGGAAGTCAACAGCCAGCATCCACAAATTTTCTGGTAGTTAAATAAGGATTTTAATTTTTTGTTGTTGTTTTGGAGTACTGACAGCTGAAGAACAGTTCCTGGGCAGGTGATCCCACGTTGCTGTAATAACAAAGAGGTAAATTTCAGGTGTCAGAAGGACTTTATGTAGTATTAAACATTAGACTTCATCTGCATCCTTCCATGTGTTCTCTACGTGTAGAGTTAGGAGGGGACTTCATACTTCAAAGAATAGTTTATTTCATTTAACAGTCTTTTATTACGGTTCTCAAGAACAGCAGTTAAAGGCATTAACAGAAGCCAGCAGCCAATGTTCTTCAGCTTGTGATGACATTAGAAATAAATCCTGGTTGTTTCCAGGGCTTTTAGTCTTTACAAAAACAAGAGGGCTGTGCCATTAAGGAAGATTGGAGTGTGCACTCTACTTTTTTGTTTGAAACAAAGAAAGTGGTCGGGAAGATAGCTGAAGATGCTTCTTTATGAATGTATGGCTTCAGTTTTGATTGAACTTTTCTAGAAATTGGTGTCTTTGAAGCATGTAGTTGTACTGTCACTTGTAACGCCTCTGCCTTTTTTAACACCACGTTTGGAAATGAAAATTTCAACTCCTTTTATACAAATATTATGACTTTCTAAGATGTTATGCAAGTATTTATAGTTGATAGTGAATTCAATAAAGCAGCAAGAGATAACCATTCTCATGTAGATTGACAATTTTGTGATGATGTACATGGTAAAACAAAACAAGGTTGTGGAGAGTTTGTTCTCTTTGGGCAGGTGACATTGTAGTAACCTTCATTATTCCTTAAGAAGTGCTAAAGGAAAGCAGCCAAAGAAATGGCTCATTGCAACTTAATGCTCAGCAGCCTAATTGGTCAAATACCATGTGCCTACCTCTGCATGAAATAGCCTATTTCTTTCCAATGTAAAATAGGAATTTTCAGTTTTGGAACAGCCTGAAGAGGCCTTTGTTGCAAATGACCACTGGCTTTATAGTTATTTATTCTCAAAAATAATGAAGGTCAGCATGGTATCCATAGTGACTGCATGCTGCTTCCTGTAATAACGAAATTCACTTACTAGTAACAACTTGCATGTTGCAGAGGGAAACCTTTCTTTGAAAACTGGATATGATTGGGTTTCTGTAACTTGAGAAATCTTGAATACTGCAGTTTTTCTTCAGTTTTAAACTGCTTGTCATAATTTCTGGTTGTATGAGTTGCTGTGGAGGTCTAAACAGAGAACAAGCAACCTTAAATTGCTGAAGTTTATGAATAATCTGGCACTGGAAAACTTGTGACTTGAAAAATTATTTTCATTTGGAAGTGATAAGGACTGCTAAATGGGGAATATATCATTCTGCTTGCAGCTCTGTTAGTGGGAGGAAGGCATTCTGCTATAAACTACAAAATTAAGCTTCTAAGAAGTATGTGAATGTGATCAAGCCAGAATGGTTGAACGCTCCCAATTCCACGGCGTGAAATCAGAGCATTAGGAGAAAGTGCAACAACTGACTGGGTGAAATGCTTTTAGTAAATGACTTTGGTGTAATGTACACTATTTCCTCTTTGAGTATTATATAGTGTAAATACTAAATTGTAATATTATAAAAGTTCTTTTAACTTAGAGAAGATATTGTTGCAGAGCTGAATGCAAGTCTTATGGGAGTTTTGATAGGCACTTGAAGATGGGGAGTGAAATGGTTCCATCCTGAGGTTGCTTTCCCTCTCACCCCATCCCTCTCCTTTAATGCTTACCCAAAGAGAGTGGGTTTGGTTTGGGTTTGTTTCAGTCAGTTGATTTTAATAGAGCTTTAAACTGATCAGGCAGGATTCTGACCTTGAGGGTAAATATTTTCAGAATTCTGTCAAGTTTCTGTTTCTGGTGTTTCCTCATTATGAACATGGCTTGTTTTTGCTTCTATCTTTAATTTTGCATGGAGCTGCATTTAAAAACAGAAATATTTATGAAAGGATAGCTATTTTCAAAAATCATGGGAAAGTTCAAAGTGGAAGTCTGTTTTTGAGAGGTCCAGGAATGAGCCTACAGGGAAGTAAAGTCAATATAACTTAATAATAATTTTATATCTATTTTAAATGTTTAAATGAAATATGTATTTATAAATAAATATAAAATAATATATAAATAAGAATAAATCTGTTTGAACCTAAAGACATCTTAAAATGCATATTGAGATTTTTTAATCTAGTTTTTACATTTAGAAGTACTAATTTAATGTAAGTTGTGTGTGAGTCTAAAACTGTACTTTCACTACTGAATGAAAAACTATGGTTTCTTCAATATTAGCTGCACAGTAATTGGCTGGAATGCTACAAAAGCTTGTCTTAAATCCTTTCTTTTTTTATTTCCCTCTCCTAGAGGTGACCAGCTGCTCTGCACCGAGGCCCTCTCAGTGATGTATCGTAGTCAGTTGCTGTAAACATCCCCGACTGGAAGCTGTACCAGCTCCAGCTTTCAGTCAGATGTTTGCTGCACCTGGCTATGCTTGGACAACAGCCGAAGGAGAAGTTGTCATGAATACATATGTGCATTTATATTTGTCAAGCACTGTTTCTATAGACAGAGATGAATTGCCTCCCCATGCATTATCCTGGCTGGTAGGTGTGATCTCCTGAAATCTAGTCTGAAATGGAGATCCAAAGCTGGTGCAGGAGTTGCTCAAAGCTGAGCTCGGTGCTGCTTTGTGGTATAAACTACAGGATTAGGCTTCCTTGGAATGACAAGTGGTGGTGAACATCTACAGTTACCCATGAACCCTTCATTGCTTTATCAATTGACTGTTTCAGCACCTTCTGTTATTTAGGGCTGTGAGGACATGTTATTATCAATGCTGTCAAATACTTAGCAGGCCTCATATCTGCTGTGCCTTGCTTTTTGTTGTTTTCTCTGGAATTCTGTATTCTGAGTCTCCTTGTGAGAATGTTGTGCCCCTAATTGTTTGTTAGCTGGGCATAACCCAAGACCAAAATAAAGGTTAAAAACCCATCACCCAGTCTGTTTCTGCTGTTCTCCCAGTCCACAGTGTATGTCCTTGTCTGTGGTGTGGTTTGTGCTGCCATCACCATGGTTTGCTTTTTGTGGAAATAACAGCTTTTGAAAGTGTTCCTTCAGAAGTAAGTCTTCAGTGGTTCAGTTCCTGAACAACTTCAGTCAGTCATGTCAGCAGAAACAGTATCTGCAGGAAAGCTTCAGCACTTTCCACTTTTCTCCAGCGGGATCTGCACGTGCTGTTGCTTGGATCTTGCCTGAGATTTCTTGCCTTCTTTGTTTCACTCTAATCTTCTATTTCTAAAGGGATGGCCAATGAAAGTAACTGCTGCTAATAAAAAAATACTCTTCCAATAATTTAGCTCTCCATTCTTTTGCTTCCCAAATTTTTATTTCTTTTTTATTCCCTAACACTTAAATGAAAGACTGTTTTAATTTAAATGGTGGTATACCAAACCTAGGTGTTTATTTGTTCAGCTTCACTATAGTGGTTCTTTAAAAGATTATTGTGACCAAAAATACAGATACTTTTAAAAAGTAAAATATTTTCTCCTCAACTTATCAGAATTAAAATTAGGAGGATTTCTTAGTCCTAGGAAGGCTGGACTAATAAGCATTGGAAAAGTAATGATTTCGAAGCTGTCAGTGAATGACCAGAGGTGAACCAAGGATAGCCATTATTCTGTGATGGTCCCATTGCTGTAACCATTTTGTTTCTTACCCTGTGTTCTGTCTGGTGACATAGGAACATGTGTGATGATAGAAGGTCATGAACTTATTTATTGATCTAATTCATTGCTAGCACCTCTACAAAGATTTAAAGTAACTTGCACACCTAATATAACCTTAGTTAAAAGAGCTTCTTTAAAACTAACTGTCTTATTTGGTTTGATAAATCATGGCTGTATATTTAGGAAAAAAACTTTGATGCAGAAGCTACAGAATTTGATTCCTTAAAAAAAAAAGCTGGTAGTTGTTTTCCAAGCTTTCTTTACTGTAAATATTTAGCATTTCCTAGTTCTAGATAGTATTTGGACTTAGAAGAAAGGAAAATGTTTTTGTTAACAAACTTCTTAGTTCAAAGTAAGCATATTATAATTAATCTAGTGTTCATTTTGGTTAGGGCTGTCGTAGCCATTCCACATAAATGCTGCCTTTTTTTTTATAGCTTAGCTCACATGCGGTTTGTCAGTCCAGTCTTGTGGAATTGAACTTGTGCATACCTTCATATTGTACTGGTGTCTAATCCATGTACTCAAACACAGATGTCACATGTCAGCACATGAAAATAATTTGAAGTGGCTTGTAACTGCAGGAAATAAATACATTTAAAAATCCACACTTATTTTTGTTGGAGTGGTGGTTTTGTTTGTTTGTTTGTTTTTTTGTTTGATTTGTTTGTTTTTTTTTCAAGTGTTTGAAATAAAAGGATCTGCTTTCTCTATTCATGAAATACCAAGTCCTGAACATCTTAACATGTCTCAAACATGGTTGTTGTTTGCAGCTGAAGAAGGTGAGTGTCGTAGTGTTGTCCAAATGTACATTTATGCCATGATTCCAGGTGAGCTTGCTGTACTGGGATATCTGGGAAGGGATGATGGGGGTTTGGCATAGTATCTATGCAGGGGGTGAGGAGTTGAAGCAACTGTTGCAGATTAAGGCAGGACAGGCTCACAAACACAGATTTAACAGGTCAGCCTGATGCCCAGCAAGCAAATGACCTCATCTTGTTCATGTGACGCCAGCGACCATTGCCTGTGGGACATGGATCAGTTCCTGGTGTTTTGCAGCAGAGGGAAATACCTAAATGAAAATCAGGCTGAGGATGCAGAGTGACACAGTGGCCACACAGCTACTGCTTTTGGGTGGCTGGCGTTAGTTGTACGTGCAGGTGCAAGGTACAGCTGCCTTTGGTGATAAAATCTTGTGATTAATACCGAGGTTGACCCTTGCTGAGCAAGTGGAGTGTGGAATGTCTGTGAAATTCAGTGTTTGGCTTGCCTGTGGAGTTCCTCTGAGCACTTTTTGTGACCACTTATGAGCAATATCCCAAAGTCTTCGGTGACTTTGCACTGACCTGGTTGAGCGCTGTCTTCCCTTGCTCAGAACTCACAGCTGTGTTCAGCAGAATTGCTTGAGCTCATGTTTTCCTTCATACAAAGAACAACTGTTAAAACATTTGGAGGCCTTCCCCCCTCCTCTATGCATGAAATAATCTGCATCTGTGATTCCTTTTACTCAGTAAAGCTGCAAACACCTGTTCAGAGAAGAGCTTGGAAGAGGCTCAGCTCAGCCTCTTGACTGATGGGGTTCATCGAAATTTTCTCTTCCTGCACTGCTGAGCTCTTGTTTGTTCAAGATTGGACATCAAATTAAACACACCTGTAAAATACAAGATAAAATGCTGAAGCTGAGGAGTGTTTTGTTCTTTTGCTCTTATGACTTGTGTTTCTGAAATACAGCTGAATGAAACTGGAGGTGAAAATAAGAATGAAAATAGTTGAAATAGTAGAAGTGCCTTAAAAAAGTTCTAGAGGAGAAATGGTAATTATTTTAAGAACATAAGACGTACAAATGTTGCAACAAGTGCTGTAAAATTTAACACTGTAAGGAAACTATGGAAATATAAACAAAGGGTTGTTTTTGCATGGAATGTGAGATGGACATTTTTGAGGACTCCCAGTTTTTATCACACCGTTATTCTCTCATATATATTTTAGAATTGAGTTTCAGTTTTAAAAATTGTTTGGGATTTTTAGAAGGTGCCTGTACTGAACTTTAAGGGCCTTGGCAGGCAAGTGCAATAGCATGCTCTTCTGCAGCGGCTGTGAGAGAGAAACATCTTATTTTTGCTTTTGGACCTCTACAGCGTCAGGGACTGTACATGGATATTACTGTGTTCTGATACTCAGAAGATTAAATGTTAAAATGCATGGATTGACTTCATAATATTAGTGAAGATTAGTAAGAGTTGCATGTACTGTATGAGTAGTGCAAATACACGTATGTGCAGATTTTTTTTTTTGATATCTTGAAAGGCACTGCTTTATTTATATAGTTCAGCTAATTTTTGGTTCCTGTAAACATCCTACACTCAGCCATAACAAGTGGAGGGGCTGGGGGGTGGATGTTTACTTCAACTGACTTGGAAAGGCAACTTTCCTCAATGGTCAAGTGACATTGGCAAGGGAATCCTATTTTTCAGTAGCATTTAGTATTGAAAGCACTAATTTCTATGGAAGCAGCATGTATTTCTAGAAATCTCCTCATGCCCAAATTATGATTCTGGCTATATAAAGGCCTGCATGTTTATTGGGAAACAGGCTATAACTGATGGGATCTATATCTTTCTAATTGCAAATAAACAGTAACAATATATCTTTGCTTGAAAAGCAACATCTCATACCCTGATGACAAAAATAATCTAAAACCTTATATTGAATGTTCACTTCTCAGTTGCAGCAGTGATTTATTGCTTATTATCTACTTGATCATTGTCAAAGGAGGAATAGATTTACAGGGTACTGCAAAAACAATTCCCAAACCAAGAGATCATTAAAGTAGTAAAACTACTAAGCTTTAACAATTTCTGTTGTCCTTTGTATCTTAAAAAAATGATAAATATCTTTGAAAGGGGAAATCTGCATAGGAGAAAAACAAGCATCTCTTGTTTTCCTAGTAGTTTTTCTTCTATCATATCTTGGAATCACATTCCTACTGCTGATGGATGTATTGTGAAATGAAATATGGCTTCAGCATTTGGGCATTATTAAGTACCAAAATCTTCTAAAAAAGAACTTTAATATTTTCATTCAAATGGAAGAATGGAGGACATGGAATTCCTCATCTTTATAAAGCATAAACTGGCTTCTTGAGGATCACTTTTACAATCTGGTATCCTTATTAATATTTGAAAGGCTCAGACTCTAATATTTTTTACTTATAATGCCAAATACATTGTAAAAATTAGAGGATTTTTCCTCATTTAAATTCATACACATGAGCCCCATTTTGCTATAGTTGAGCTTTTTGCTGTGCTTTTTTATTTTTGCTTACTGAGGTTTTTTTAATACGTAGAAGTCCTTGTGGGCAGGTGTTATGCAATACATGGCACCGGAGGCTATTGCATGGAAGAGAACACATCAAATTCTGTATCTGAAGATCACCCGTGTCTGTAGAACACTGCAGTGCAACCATGTGTTTGCTGTGTGTGCACTTCTGCATGTACAAAACTCTTCTGTTAGGTTTTTATTTGGTGCATCTGCTTATAACTGGTACAAAACACGTATCTCCCCTTGGGATGAACTAGGG
This sequence comes from Illadopsis cleaveri, assembly GCA_013399915.1. Taxonomy (NCBI): domain Eukaryota; kingdom Metazoa; phylum Chordata; class Aves; order Passeriformes; family Timaliidae; genus Illadopsis; species Illadopsis cleaveri. The sequence continues at coordinate 94,093 of VXBB01004920.1, read as the reverse complement.
AAGTATGAGGGGTGCAAGTTCTCCTCAGGAGAGATGATGTAATTAAGAATATTGAAAGCTTATCTCCAGAAAGAACCTGCATGCCTGTCTATTCTATTCCATTTCCCAGAATCAGGTGCCTCCTGGTGTCCTTGACTCTGCCTGAGAGAGCTTCTCTCAAGTTCTGCTGCCTTTGTTTCACCCATCCTGCGGTGGATTGCCACGCTCTGGGAATGCTGGGATTTGGCAGCTGTGCTGAAGTACGAGGAAAGTGCCAAGACAGAAGGATTTCCCTGTGAGGCTGTGACATCTTGCAGCTCTGCTGCCACTTGTTCTGTGGTGGTGAATGCTGACACACACTCTTGACCCATCCCACTGTGATTTCTGCCCTTGCTCAGAGGAAGGAACACACTGTGACTGGCACAGCTCTCTGGTGTCACGGGGAGCAGTGAAATGCTCTCACTGTCCTTCCTCAGGTTGGATCCTTGCCCTCACTTGGTGTATTGTGTGCACCACAAGCTCATGGAGCCACGCAATAGTGCAGTGACAAAAAAAGAAAAAGTTTGATGGCAGGAAGGAATCCTCAAATCAACAGTTACTGCCAACCAAAATGTCTAAGATGCATCTTTTCAGCCAGTGCCTCTATGTGGAGCTAATTTCCTTGGTAGCATGGACAGTGAGTAAACAATCTGAGCAGATCACATGTGGAGGCATATTTAGTGTTTCAGCAGATGGGGTTTTTTTAATGCATTTGAAATCTAGAATTCATAGAATTCACTATGGAAACTCTAGTATGATCCAACTAACTTAACAACAACTGTTTTTATTAAAGGACAGTTTTGACTGCTTTTGATGCAGCCCTTGAAAACTCATTAGGAGTGAAATGTAAATGTAGTAAACCAATAAGCCTATTGAAGCTTTAATTAATGTGGGTATTTGAATATTTGGGGTTTTCAAGAGTTTGAGGTTTTTGTGGTTCCAGGTTTGAGGACTTTGTTTAGCTACTCCTTGGTTACATAAGCAGTAGAGTAGGTTATAATGATACTGTATCAAATGATTTCAAATAGTTTGCTTTCTCCTAAGGGAGAAAGCACTGAAGAGTGTCAGGACCAGTATTGGGAGGGGAGGGAGAGAAGGGGTTGTTTGGTTTTGTTTTTAAGGGAGTATTTGATAAGAGAATGTGTACTGTGCCTGTGTGCACCCTTCCGTGGGCTTGGCTGCACTTGTGAGTGTTGTGAGTGCTGACCTGTTTTCCATTCTCTGAAAATCTTCACTTGAGAATCAGACAGAATGATTTTGGTACTGTTCCTCCTTGTTGAGGTAACGTTAGGCACTCTGGCTTGTCTTAAACTAAAACTAACCTTCTAGAATATGTGTTTGAGGATTCCAAGCATAAAATAACCCTGCAGAATTTGAAACTATGTTTTAAATAGTGCAGTTCACTTTTTTCTTCCATTCTGTTGGTGCTTTTTAGATAAACAGTGATAATCCCGTGGCGCCAGTGGTGGCCTAAACCAAAATGGGATAAATATCTTGGGCAAAGATAGAGTGTAAATGATTTATAAGATTGTCTGGAGGTTTTTTATAGATATGACATCAATGGTAAGTCACTTGACAGTCAAAAATTAAATTTCTCTTGAAAAACAGAGTCATAGTTAATGTGATTTTTTTTTTCACAGTAGTGTTGAAAATACACATTTATTGATATGTTTGATTCCTCCTGGGCTTGTGTTCTGCTAAAAATACAAGTATTTTAATAGATGTTCATTGATATTTGCTTTGTCTGTTTTGTTCACTAGGACTCACTTCCTTTTAACCAGCTATGCCAGCTCTGACCAGCTTAATTCGTGTTTTATAGAGGTTCTGTGTCTAGGAAGGGTACAGATAAAGTTAAAATTGCTTGAAACGTGAACTTAAAACATGATTTTAGAGTAGGTGAGTATGAATAGTGAGGGTCTTGCCTCTGGCATTGGGTTTTCTCTTTCTGTTAAGGAACAGCAGATCCCTCACTTGTCCACCTTTGCAGCCAAGGAAAGCCTGATCCGTGGGACAGTACATGGGCTCTGGAAGTGGAATGAAGGAAATGCAGTTTATGTCAGTCAGAATTGTTTGTTGTCTGATAACATCACTGTCTCAGCAGGGAATCATTTCCTGTAAACAATATGGCTTTATCTGAAAAATCTGCCATTTTAATAAAGTGAAAAATTATTTTTCCAAGCTTCACACAAGCCTTATCTTTGTCTGACAGGAAAAGGGGAAGCGGCAAGGATGAAAGATGCTTTGTGAACTGAGCTCTGTTTACTTAAGGCTATGGAATACATGCTGAAAGCATGTATGTTAAGTGCATAGCTTAATGCATTTCTTTAATAAACACATTTCCCCACATATTATTAAATTAGTTGAATTGTCTAACTACCATCTAGTGGAAAATAAGATCTGTTAACAGTCTTTTTCTGGAGATGTTTCACTTACTCTAAGCAATTTATAAGATAGCAAATCTCTAATCTGGATTGCAGTCCAGTGATGACAGTCCACAGAAGCTTTTTAACTCTGTGTGATGTCTCACCAATAGTTCATCCTATGAACTGTCTGCCATAGTGACTGTGGGCTGCTTCCTGTTTGTAATGGAGACAAAACACACCCAGGATTTCCACTGTCGCAGCTACTCTGGTTCTCTGGGCAGAGGCACTTCTTGGATGCATCCCTCGCCAAGGGGTTGACATTGGTCTGTCTCTGTCAGCTGGAGACACGAACTTTGTACCTTCAGAGAAGTGTTAATGAAATCTGGCTTCTGCAATGAAACAAAGATATACCCCTGACCCCTTCCCGCTTAAATTAGTCTTAGAAAAAGCTGGTGTTAAAGGATAGAGGAAAGCAAGAAGCAAACTCGATCTTATCAAAAGATGGAATCTTTGAGGGGCAAAGGAGAGGGAAGATAATTTAGTAGAGTTTTCAAATCAGAGGCACTAGTGTGTATGTTGGTTCTTTCTGTTCTGCAGGAATTTGAATGTGATGTTACATCTCCCACTAGTAAATGTATTTATATCTGTGTTTAGCTCAGGCATTCTCACATTAGAAGACTTAGGGAAAACTGAGTTAAGAAGTTGTGAGGAATCTCTTTTATGTATGTTCTTTATATAGCAAAAACTCAAAGAAGTTCAGAAAGGAGAAATCTGGGAAATTTGCACTTCAAAAAACCTACAAAACACCAATCAATTTAGTTGACCAAGAAGCATCATAGCATAAAATTTTTCTATTTGGAATCAGTGAATTCAGGAAATTGAAACGTTAGCCACTTCACATGCTTAGTAGCAGAAAATAAATATTTAAATAATCTTGGATGGTTTTTCATGGTAAGAATAAAGGTTTTGATACAGTTTTTCATTTTTTTAATACTAGAAAAACCAATTGCATGTTGAAAAATCAGAAATAATTTCCATACAGATGCTCATCTTAAAACTATTTTTTAAATTCATTTAGACTGCTTAAAGTGCAGATTTAAGGTATTGTACCATAAAACACACACACATATATATATATATATATATTGTAGTGGTAAGAACAAGTCAAGATCTAGTGAAGTTTTTCACAGGGAAATTCTGATAAGAATGTTTGCTTATTAATGCTTTGGCTGATAAGGCAGTAGTTAATATTGTGGGATACAGAATGAAGGCTGCAATTCCTTCCATCAAAAACATCCTTTTTGATGTAGATGCCATTTTAATTAACCATCCATGTGTGCTGCTGTGTGACAGTGACCATGTAGAAGATTGTACTGGGCCAAGCTCTGACCACTCACTGGCAGCTCCAGTTCTGGAGCTCTTGCAGACATGGCCTGCATGCATGGGAACCACAAGGGATGTGAAGGTTCTGCTGTTCCTTGGCTGGATATCTTCCAGTGTGTCCAGATGGGATATTGGGTTATCTTAGAATACCAAACTTTCCTGAATTTTTGTTTGAGCTGCAGAATTTCTGCTAGAAGAATAGGTAAGTAAGGCCACACTAAAGTAACAACTTGATCTCAGTGGCAGCTCCCATCTGTTAATTAGATTTGATGGTTATTCTTATGGCAGGGTAGTGCTGCTGATGTGGGACCATGTAATCTATCTAAAATTGTTGTGACTGAAGGCCAGATTCTGGCTCTGTTAAATTCCATAACATCTGAGTGACTTCACTGATTTCTAACGTGGTTTTTTTCTGGCTTTCATTAATATGAATGAGATTATAATCAGGCTTCAGTTATGGTTCAGAATATATTAGGAGATAATAAATATGAGCAAATGTAAACAGTCATAAAGCATGTGAAGTGTCCACAATACATACATGGATTTAATCATAAATGAGTTTTGCAAAATTGACAGCTGAGCTATGACGGGATGAGTAATTTCTCAGCAGAGTTTCCTTGTATGAACATAAAACCAAAACTCATATAGTTTTATTGGATGTTTAAGTAGTGTGTCTGTGTTACAAAAATAACCAAACCCATACCCTTGCCATGGTGTACTAACAAAAGGAGACTGAGCAGATGGTTTTTAGGGACTGCACTTCACATGTTATGCAACTGTGCTGTTCTTCCAGAGAAAGAGAAGTGGAGCAGAAAGAAGTCTACCTAAACCTTTAATGCTTAAACTTTCACTAATTGTTAACACAGAAAATGACTGAAGAAAGCTCCAAAAATAGAAAGAGTATTCAGGTGTGCAAGCTACAAAATTTATTTGCTTTTACCTTCCAGTTTGAACAATTATCTCATTAGAGAAGCAGAGTTACAAATTAAGCACACTCAACATGTTTTTATCAAGGAGGAAGAGAAAAGGAATAATAAATCGTTCTTGAATGAGGAAAAACCTTGTAGCATGGCCAAGAGAACAATACCAGACAGAGTACAGAGTTGCTTGGGTTTGAGATACTGCCCAATGAAACCTGAAGAGCTTACACTGGAGGAGTAATAAAAAAAATTCAAACAGCTTATTCCAATTAAGGAGTATAACTGGAGCCTCGTCAGCCCTAGTAAATGGTATTTATAGAAGTGAAGCCACCTTCTCTTAAACAGACTGCCTGTAGACTATACAATTCAGTGTTGTTGTCATCACATTTCAGTAGCTGGAATATTCAAAAGATGAGGAGTATTAGTGATTTTTAGGAAAACTGCAAAAATGTAAATGTTCCTTAAAACATTTTGTGGTATAATCTCTATACTACTTTCAAAATTCCTCTGTAAGAGAGAGGGGAAGGAGGAGTTGATTAAAATACCCACAAACACTGTGCAATGCATGTGTTTTCTTCCTTGTAAGGAGCAAAGAATGAATAGGTGATGACTGGACTTTTTGTCAGTCAAGCAATATTACTCTGAAAAAGGACATATTTACAGCTTTTCCCTGTTAATGGATTTTCCTTCTATCATCACTATTTATTATTATGTCAAAGAGGGTAGTATCAGGCTGAGGTAATTGTGGAAGATGAAAAGACTGATGAGGAATTCAATGGTAGTGATATGACACGGATCCCTTAGGTTTTTTCATGAGTAGGAATGTACTCCTTTAGAGTCTTGTTTATATGGGCACAGTGGTCCCATCAACCTCCTCCTATAGTCACTGGGGAATTCTGGATGCTTCTGGGGCCCTCTGGAAGCTCTAGGTAGGCCTGGATCGTGGCATCACAGAAGAGTTTGGGTTGGAAGGGACTTTAAAGGTTATCTGGTTCCAAGCCTCCTGTTTTTATCCAGTCCATCCATCCATCCCTCCATCCATCCAATCCATGTCTCTCCCATTTGGAGACAAGGATGTTGTGTGGGACAGTCTCAAATGCTTTCCATTAGTCCAGGAAAACGATGTCAGTAGATAGTGGTGGTCATTCTCATTTTCCTGGGAGGGAATTTAAGGTATGAAGTATTTAAGGACGTGATAATCTTGCAGAAAACTGATGAAGATTGAGAATTGTACAGCAATCTGCTGAAGTCAAACATATGATGCAATGTCTAATCAAATTACCATCGTACAAATCATGGAGGAGCTGTCAGATTTGTATCATTTGGGCATATCATGGTTGTCAAATGCCTCCTGTAGAGTTAATAAATCAAACCCAGCATGACGGGTGCTGTTTTTCCTCTCTGTTCCACTATCCTATAAATAGCTCCCTGTTCCATGAGAGCAGTGGCAACTTTCCCAGCAGGAATATGATAACAAAGATGTCTGTCTTCTACACTTCTCTTGTGCCTTTTTCAGTACCACTTAGTAGTGTGGAGAATATGCTACTTGTGCTATGAATTTACCTTTTTTATTTGCTGTGTATATATATTTCCTCTTGCCCTGAATTACAGTAAAGATGAAGAGAATGAAATCAGGGTGCTGTTTGGATATTGTGCTGCACTTTTTACACATAATCATAAATATAAATAATCTTCTGTTTTGACAGCTACATTTTGAAAAGCTTAAGGCAAAGTTTGCTTTCTCACATGAATTTCTATCTCAGTCCAGCTGCACAGTGTTCATTTTGTACTAGACTGAAGAAACAGCACATAATAGCATCTCTTAACTTTCATTTTTCTAATATAATTTCTTGTCTTATAGTTCCCTGTGTAAGAAAACAACCCCCATCCAAAAGTACTTAAAAGAACAAGGAAAATTGCCATTTAAACCTGCACAGTGTTCCAGCCTGTGCTGCTGTCTCCAGCTAGTCTGACATCACCTACTAAAGGAAAAACATGCTGTTCAGTTGTAATAGGATTAAACAGTATAAACCTGCAAGCAGAAATGTGATTAATACAGGATATTTCTGAGTCCTGCAGTGACTATATTGCTACACTGAGAAAACCAGAATGTTTATTAGAAGCGTTTTCAGTATGTATATATTTTTCTGAAGTTATTGATAATTGTTGCCTTTCTCTCAGGCCTGCAGGAGATAATTTTTAAATTAACTGTGCAGTGTAATCAGTATCAGTAGACTATACAATCCTGAGATGTCAAGAATTATGATAAGCCTCATACTAAGCTCTGGAGAGATTTGTAACTGTGTAGTTTGCACTGCCCCATTTTTATTAGCATTTTCATTATAAAGTTGTTACTGGAAGCATAAAGTTAATGTTCTGTAACAAGAAAACAGCAATTATGCAGTCCTAAACAAGAACTCAACATTAAACATGGCAGATAAAAATAACAAGCAGATACAGTTACTGCAGACAGATAATGTGGAAAAGAAATAATGTAGCATTTACAGGAAGGCAATGGCAACTTTTCTTCCTCAAGCACAAGGCTGGTTGCCAAACAACCCCCTATAATTTCTGAGTGTTCATCTTCGCATTTTCAAGTAGAACTTCCAAAAGTGTAAAGCATAAGGTCAAATTGTTTCCCCTTTGAAATCAATGAGAAAATAAAAATGTGATAAAAATATATGTGCTAATTAACTTTAAAAAATTCTCTTAAACCTGTGTAACATTTGAGAATGCTCTCTTCTGTGTCGTCCCCCAGAATCTATATTAAATGGATACTGCTGATTACCTCCACAGCTGTAAATATGGCTCAAGTTTTTCCTTAGTGGAAAAACAGTTTACAAAACCCAGGCAGAACTGCTTAATTACTTTACAAAGTTTAGTCTTTGCTCTCACTAAACAATGGTTCCTTTTCTTTTCAAAATAATGCAACACATCCATGGGGCCGGATGGGATCCACCCCAGGGTAGTGACAGAATGGTGGAAGAGCTCGTTCTGCCACTCTCCGTCATTTATCAGCAGTCCTGGCTGACTGGGGAGGTCCCAGATGACTTGAGATTGGCAAATACAACATCCACCTACATGAAGGGCTGGAAGGAGGGTGTGGGGAACTACAGCCTGACCATGGTGCCAGGGGAAGTCATGGTGCAAACCACTATGAGTGTCACCACATACAGAACAACCAGGGGATCAGGCCCAGCCAACATGGGGTCATGAAAGGGAGGTCCTGCTTGGCCAGCCTGACCCTCTGTGACCAGGTGATGATGTAGTGGGTGAGGGAAAGGCTGTGGATGTTGTCTACCTGGACTTTAGCAACACCTGACACCTTTTCCCACAGCATTCTCCTGGAGAAACTTGGGCAGGTGCACTCTTTGCTGGGTTAAAAACTGGCTGAAAGGCCGAGCCCAGACGGTGGTGAATTGTGACACATCCATAGTTGGTGGCTGGTCACTAGTGGCATTTCCCAGGACTCAGTTCTCGGTCCAGCTCTGATTAACTTCTTTATAGATGACCTGGATGAGGGGATCAAGTGTACCTTCATTAAGTTTTCAGATGGCACCAAACTCAGAGGGAGTGTTTCTCTGCTGGAGGGTAGGAAGGTTCTGCAGAGGGATCTGGACAGGCAGGATTGACAGACTCAGACCAACTGTATGTGGTTCAATAAGGCCAAGTGATGGGTCCTGCCCTTGTGCCCCAAGAAGCCCCTGCAGTGCTCTAGGCTTGGGGCAGAGTGGCAGGAAAGCTGACCAGTGGGAAAGGCCCTGGTGTGCTGGCCAACAGCAGCCAAACATGAGCTGGTGTGTGCCCAGGTGGGCAAAGAGGCCAATGGCCTCCTGGCCTTGTGTCAGCAATGGTGTGACCAGCAGGACAGGACCAGGGCATTGACTGTCCCCCTGTATTGGCACTGGTGAGGACACACCTCAAGTGCTGTGTCCAGTTCTGGGTCCCTCACTACAAGGGAGAGATTGAGGTACAGGCACGTGCCCAGATAAGAGCAGTGGAGCCAGGGAAGGGTCTGGAGCACAAGTCTGAGGAGGAGCAGCGGAGGGAGCTGGGGGTGTTCAGCTCAGAATAAAGGAGGCTTGGGGGCCCTTATTTGCCCTCTAGAGCTACCTGAAAAGAGGGTGTATCCAGATGGGAGTTGGCCTCTTCTCCCAAGTAACAAGTGACAGGAGGTAAAGGCCTCAAGTTGCACCAGGGAAAGTTTAAGTTAGATTTTATTGGATATTCAGAGAAAGGGTTGTCAGGCATTGAAACAAGCTGCCCAGGGAATTGTTTGCAACAAAATACAAGAAACTCAAATGCAGTAGAGTGTATGTGTACTGTGTAATTAATAAAAAACCCAGACAGATGTTTTGGGATTTTATCCATTCTACTGCAAGTGCACACAAAGTTGAAGATCTTTTATTTTACACTGCTTCTTACAATATTTAGCTCGTTATGAGTTCTGCTGTCCTGTTAGAATGCTTTATGCATGCTACTTCATAAAATACTAAAGTATTTTTGTCATGAAATATTTGCATTATAATAAAAATCAGGTTGGAAATTCAAGCACTGGAAGGTCATTAAATGTCCAAATCAAGGCTGTCTGCATCTGTCTGCTTTTATCCTCTGTTGGTATTTTTGTTGCAGATCCTGAGGTCACAATCACATAATTTACTGCTTTCTCTCACCAGACAACTGCCTCATTTAGGCAATTATTGTGTCTTCCCTCTACAGAGCTTTGCCTCATTTTGTTTTGGGGTGCTTATGAGACATTCATTGATTTGCTATTCAACAGAAATGACTTTATTTTCTCAAAATGCTCATGGGGGAGAAAAAAAAGGAAAGTGACACACTGAAGTTTAGGGTTAAGTTTCCCTAACTGGATATCTTCAATGTAAGACATCTAGGATAAAGGGGTTTAAAAGGAATTATCACATGGAAGCACAGATGCTAAAATTCTCAACTATAGAAATACATAAAGCTTTTCAAAGCACATTGCAAATGCCACAGTGAGAAAGCAGGAAAGGAGGAAGACACAATTAATGAACGTTGTTTTATATCATAAATGAACTCTGTGAGAAAAATTTGTTTCTAATTTCCCTTCATAACACCTCATGTTTACTTCTCAACATTTTTCAGCTTCTGTAACAAACGTGGCAGAGTCTTGTGTTACAGATGAGCCCCTGTGCTGTGTAGCCCTCATTCATATCTAGGTCAGGTACGTCAGCAGCACTGAATGAGTCACAGATTCTGAACAAATGCAGTGTATGACTGTGGGATGTAAAGATTCCCAGAAATAGCTTATGCAAATGGAAATGAAAGCTGTAAAAAGCACTACTAATTCTAACTTTTGATTGATTTTACCACCTTAATTCCATGGGGCTGCTCGTGTGGAACAGCCAAGCAAGCTGCACTCTTGTTTCTCACTTGGGAATGTACATCCTCAGTGAAGTGCTTTTCCTATTTGTGAATAAAGCCAAACCATGTAACTGGGAAAGTAAGTCAGCATGTGCTGTGCTCTCAATAAGGGCATCCACACTCCGTTCATGGATTCCAGCTCCAAATGCAGGCTGAAGATCTGTGCAATACTGAACTTGCTCTATATGTGAACTCTGCACTTTCTAGCACTCCATAGAGATTATTACTATTTATTATTATTATTATTATTATTATTATTATTATTATTATTATTATTCTACAAGACTTGGTTCAGGAGAAGTGAACTCATACCAACCAGGCATGGAGGCTATGAGAAGGAGCTACTCAGTGGGCTGAAGAGAAGGAACTGGGAGCTGTATTTGATAAACACTTGTGTGTGCAGGGGCTTGTCTGCAAGTGGCTAGAGAGACGTCAGGGGTGAGAGAGAAAGTACAGAAAGCATCTGGAAAGAGCACTTGAGAAAAACAGGAAAGATATTCCTGAATGAAAGAATGAAAACTGGGACTAGGACCTGAAAAACAACAAAAGGGGATGTGCAGGAGGGACAGGGAAAGCATGGGTGGTGTGGGCCTTGAGTTTTGTCAATAAGAAAACTGTGACAGAATGAGATGAACAGACTGGGATCAGGCTCTCTCTTGAGATGGGATGTGTTCATAGAATCACAGAATATCCTGAGTTGGAAAGGACCATCAAGGATCATTGAAGTCCAGGTCCTGCACAGGACAGCCCCAGGAATCCCCACTGTCTGTGTTCAGAGGGCCTCACAATCAATGCTGGTGATCCCAGTGCCAGGATCCCTGCTGTGTGCGGTGCAGCTGAACTCTGCTGGTGACGAGTTATGTGACTTTTAATATAATGCCACTTTGGAGAACTTGAGGGTATTTTTGTTTAAGCTGTGAAACTGTTGATTCAGAGCTGCAAAAACTTTGCTTCATGAGGCTCTGTGACCTGGTCAGGCACCTCAACAGTGATAGCTTCTCTATTTCTTTTCTGAAATCCAACAGACAGACTCCCCAAATATTTTGACTAGGCCAGGCAGCAAATCTCAGTGATTCCAACTCTGATTTGTTGTCTTAGGTAAAGAACAGGCCTTTATTAATGTAGCCTTTTAAACAGGCTTGTGATTGTGCAAAGCAGAACTATATGCAGTATGTGCATGTAAAAAGTAAAGGATGTGGCATGTCGATGCTCAACCAGTGGTTCTGTGTGAAGACAAGTGCTTTTCTTGGCAGGACAATCCACCCCACTTGCTGTAGTGAGGCTCAGTGACTCAAGGACCAGAGAATGTTCTTTCAATGCCAAGGTAAGGATGAATATTATTCATATCCAAAAAAGAGCACAGTCCCTTCCTTTCATGGACAGTGTGTGCCTGAGCACAAGTGTACTTTCATTTTTATTGCTCCTAGAAGTATGAAAAGTTCTCCAGAAGATATGTGCAGTGGGTGGGAAGAGGGGCAGAAATGGGCACAAGGAGTCTAGAAGGTGAAGAGAGCAGGTCAAGGCAGCAGGCTAAAGACAAGTCTCCAATGTTGCTTCTCATCAGGTCAGAATGCCCAGAAATGACTCTGCTGTAATATTGCTGTTATTTGCATCTGGCCAGAGGAGACAAAAATTTGCAGAGAAACAACTCCAGCCTCTGGAAAGGTCTGGTCTTTCCCTTCTGCCTTCTACTTGGGTCTCTAACGTAAATTCTAAAGAACATGTTTTCATAAGAGTTGTCTCACCTAGGTCATTGTGAGTAAGAGGAGCATTGATGGGGTGAACACTGGTAAAGTACAGCTGCCCAGTCTGTCTGCAGGAGGCTAAGGCCCAGCCTGGCCCTCACCAACCCTTCTGCACCTGTAGGGACTGATGGAGCAGAGCTCAGTGTAAGGCTGGTGGAAGTTGTGACACCAGCGAGGAGAGGTGACCTTTACACACAAATGGCTCTGCTGCCTCACACTCACCTTTTCATGCCCATAAACCCTAAGGGTGTTTGTTCAGATAGTTCTGCCAGAGTTACCTGTGGTGACATGGAGGACAAGGGACACAAACCCTGGGTCCCCATGATCTCAGCTCTTACCTCAGAGGGTAGGTTTAAATTAGGAAGAAATCCTTTAATGTGAGGGTGGCAAGACTCTGCAGGTTCTTGAGTCAATCAGACTCAAGAGTCACAGGGAAGCAATGGATGTCCCATTCCTGGAAGTGTTCAAGGCCAGGCACGACAGGGCTTGGAACAACCTGGTTTAGTGGAAGATCTCCCTGCCCATGGCAAAGGGGTTGGAACGAGATGGTCTTTAAGGTCCCTTTCACCCAGTCTATTCTATGACTAGCTCGTACGTATGTGCTAAAGTACCAGGCTCATTAAAACATATTTAACACAAAGGTGGTGAATTAAAACGCCTCTGGCATCCCGGGACTGTGTCAGCCCGAACTGTACAGCCCCGGCCTCCCGGAGTCCTGGGGCGGGCGGCAGGTGCTCAGAGGGGCATGGGGAGATGACGGCGGGGTGTCGCGGCTGTGGTGGGTGTCTCCTGTCGNCCGGGCGGGCGGGGGAGCGCGCACGGATCCCCGCGCGGCGGGCGTGGAAAGTAGTTCTGGCAGGAGTGTCGCGTTGCTCCTTCCGCACGACAAGTAGTTCCCACAGTGGCGGCCGTCCCTGCACCCATCGCCCCGCGCTGCCCGGTGGCCTGGGGGGCTGTGGGGCCGGGGGGCTTCGAAAGTCACTGGAAGACTTGGACAACCCGAGCCTGGGAGTCCTGCTATGCCCTGGCTGCCATTCCTGAGGCTGCCGCTTAGCAGCGAGTCGGGAACAGCTGGGAACGAGCAGCAGAAGCTGCTGCTGGTGCCGAACTGAAGCGTGGAGACCCCATAGCAACCTTACAGGATGTGAAGGGGGCCTGCAGGGAAGCCGGAGAGGGGCTCTTCATCAGGAACTGTAGTGATAGGACAGGGAGTAATAGGTACAAACTGAAAGAGAGGTTTAGTCTGGATATTAGGAAGAAGTTCTTTACTGTGAGACTGGTGAGACACTGGAACAGGTTCGTTCGGAAAGCTGTGGCTGCCCCAAGCCTGGCAGTGTTGAAAGCTGGGCTGGATAAAGCCTTGAGCGGCCTGGTCTAGTGGGAGGTGTCCCTGGCCGTGGCAGGGGAGTTGGGACTGGATGATGTTTGAGGTCTGTTCCCACGTCTTTCCATCCTCTGATTCCATGAGTCTGTGCTCACCTGAGTTTGAAACACCCATGAGCTCCTCTGGCAGCCGCTCTAAATAGTGTTAACAGCTCAAAGTCCCCACAGTTCAGCTGCAGAAGGCAGATGTTTAAGATGTGTTAAAGATGTTTCCACTGCACTGTCATCTCAGGCCTTTGTGTGCCTTGTATTGGCCTGGCTTTCATTCGACCAGTGAATAAAGTTACACAGAGGTGGCAGCCTTAGAAGTGCTGTGTATGTGCTTTCTGCCTTTACAGTCCCTTTGTGCTGTTGCACTACAAGTTTGTGATGTGATGTCGCAATAATTTAATGCCTGTTAATTACCCTGTATACTCAAATTTGGCTTCTGGTTGTCATTCCCTGAGTTGACTTCTTAATTTTTAGACTCCTGAGTTATTTTTACCTGTCCTACGAAGTATTGATGGATAGTTGACAACTCAAACCACCACTAAGGTGTAATAGCCATACTCTAAAACTCAGAAAGTTCAACTGCAACATGAAGAAGAGGAGGGAGTATGTTGAGGATGGTGCTGGAACAGGCTGCTCAGGGAAGTCATGGAGTCTCCTTACTGGAGACACTCAAAACCCACCTGGATGCATTCCTGTGTTGCCTGCTCTAGGTGATCAGCTTTGGCAGGAGGTTTGGACTAGATGATCTCCAGAGGTCCCTTCCAACCCCATCTATTGTGTGATTCTGTGAATTAGGATTTTATGCCAAGGAGAATTGCACTATCAGGAGAGTAACTGAGCAGCAGAATAGCTAGCAGGTACTGTGTTACTTGTGGACTATTGTTAAAACATTCCAGGACTGCTTTATATTCTGAGATCCAACTTTCAGTGAGAAATAATTCTCTTACTACTAGTGCTGCTAATAAATTCACATTTATTCAAGCACATTTGTCTTAATAAAAAAGTGTTCTGAGTGTGGTTGAACCCAGAACTGTCGTGAGTGTTCAGTATTTTTGATATTGCTGCTGCTGAGGTGTATCTGACCTCAGATTTCCATTATGACTGATTCCAAAAATCAGGTTCAGAGTGTTTCATACAGTGCATCGTGAAGTCGATGACTGATCACGTAGTTTGTGCTTCTGCTTTGAGGGGTTCTGAGTTGTTTTGGTGGCTGGTAGTGCACCTTACACATTTTGATATTGTGCATTAGCGTATTTCAGTGGAACCTTAAGCAGTCTTGTGTTTAGCCACATGAGGGAGATCTTAGAACATGAAAAGAAAAATGTCTTGCTATAAACATATCTACCATGGCTTTTTTATTTTTTTCCTTAATGATGGAAAAGCTATCCTTTTCTATGTTTGATAAAGTGATTATTCTAAACTGAAAGTAATTTCCTAGTTATTTGAATATCCTATTAAATCCATGTTATATCCAAGTCATGAATTTTATAGATATATTTAGCCAACATAAATATGTGGAGACAGTTGTCTTCCTTTAAAGAACTGTATTTAACTTTTTTTCCAGGAGAATTTGTGAAGATGGTGTGTGTAAAATAGAAAAATACATGTGCTTTTATTTGCCATCATCAGCTAAACTCCAGTAGTTTCACATGCAAGTTTCTTTTCACAAATACAGTATCAGACTGGTTAAATAGGTTAAATACAATGTATTTGGTTTAGGTGAGAGTGCCAGGGCTGGGCCTGGGTGAAATTCGTGGAGCTCAGCAAGGCCAAATTCCACGTCCTGCACCTGGGTTGGGCAATCCCAAGCACAAACACAGACTGGGCAGGGGATGGATTGGAGCAATCCTGACAAACACTTGGGGTGATGGTGGATGAGAAGCTGAACATAACCCAGCAATGTGCTCTGGCAGCCCAGAAACCAAACATGTCCTGGGCTGCACCCAAAGCAGGTGGAGGGAGGGGATTCTGTTCTCTGCTCTGCCCTGGTGAGACCCCACCTGCAGTGCTGTGCCCACCTCTGGGACCCCAAACATGGGAAGGATACTGTTTTAACAGCAAGCTATGAACAACTGAGCTATGTTAAAGTCTACATTATGCAGTGTTCTTATTGTGATATGCAAACTATAATGTCAGAAAGTATTGAATTATTTGGATTTTAATTTTGTTTCACTTCTGAAATTTCATGTGCCTAACAGCACACAATGAGTCTTTAAATAAAGTAGCATAAGAACAGGGCAAGCACACAGTGATACTTGTCCAGAATATGGTCTTAGACTTTCTTATGGGCTTTGCTGAGCCTCAGCCAGTCTCTATCACCTTGGTGCTTCCTGGTCAACTTCTAAGAATTCTGGACACCAAGTGGATGTGTACCCACCTTGGAGCTGCAGCAGCAGGGAGAGATCAGCTGCAAGGCAGGTAGTAGTTTCAGAGGGGCCATGTCCTTCATGAGAGCTGGTTTTGCAGTTCTTGATTTTACACTTGGCCTTTTCTCCAGTCTTCAGTTACATCCTTCTAGGAAAAAAAAAAAAATCAAAAAAATAAAAAATAATAATAATAAAAAATCATCAGATTTATTTAACTGTTTATGTATGGAACTGTGCTGTGTTGTTGATCTTCCTTATTTCTGTATCTTTTAAGGATGATGATAATTATTATTATATCAGTAGAGGAACAATATCCAAAGATGTAAGCCCAGTATGGATATTTTCTGGTTTTAATAGGTCTTTGTGTTGTAGGACCATCTCTTTCATAGGTCTATCTGTTTTACCTCTGAGGTTTTGTTTCTGAGGAGTGCAGTTCCTAGCCTTGTTTTGAGGCTGTCTTTAAAGTGTTTGCTATAAGTGAGAGATCTTTCACAGAAGACCTCTCCAAACCATTATAAAATGACAGCAAATTGAAAAACTTATTTTGCTATGGGCTCACCTTTTATGAAGGGTCTTTTTCCTATACTGATTACTTTTCATTGCACAGGCTCATGGGCAGGCCTGTTACTGTTGAGATTTTTTTAAATATTGCTACATTCTGCTTTTTATTTTTTAAGTTGATAAAATTACTCTTAATGACCTGCCTCACTTTGTTTTTACATGAAATTTGAGACAATTTGTATCTTCTTTTGCTTTCCTCATTTTACAAAACTTCTATGAAGATGTTTTCTTCTACTGAAAATTCATTTCACTGCTATTCAGCTGTGCTAGATTTTTCCTTCCCGTTTCTAAAACCTTCTTTGATGTTTAGCATCAAATATGATGCTTTTAAATAGCCTTCATGCTGCTTTCAAGGATTTAACTTGTCTTGGAAATTTTTTGGTCCTTTTTGTGGTTTGTTTTGTTAAAGATGCTTTTTATCTTTATGTAGTTTGCATTGTTGAAGTGAAACACAAACATTTGGCTCTTTATCACTCTTTTAAGAGGGCTTTTGAGTAGTACTTTAATCATGGTTACAGAGTAACTCTCAAATAATGTCACTTTGAAAAGGGTCCTGTGTTTTACTTCTGATAAACTCAAGAACTATTTCTCCTCATGTGGTTTCCCTATCTGCCTGCTGGGTGAAACAGTCATTGATGGTGTCTAAACATTTAATTTTGGCATCATGTCATGGCCTAACATTTAACCACTCTGCACAAGGCTAATTCAAGCCTACAATATATTGTTTCTGTCTTTGTAACCTCTTTTATCCCCTCCAGTGTGCCACAGTCATTGGTACCCCTGTGGTCAGGTTGTTCCTCGTGTGTAGTCCTTACACTGTACTTTTCTGTGCCCTGTATTTAAATTCCTCAGGAATTTTGTTACTTGTTAAAATAACCTGTTGATCAAATTTCATCCTAAGCTGCTACGCAAATACCTTATTTTTTAAAATAATACATCGTATTTAGTCCTCAATACTTTGGTAGTGGTGGTGACCCACTGGCATTACATCAATGTGTGTCAGAAGCTTATTTGAATGCATGAATGTCAGTAATTCTTATTTACAGCCAGACATTCCAACTCTGCCATTTTATTAGGCTTCTTGCATTGCTGGAGTAGTAGTTGGATTTATTTTTTAAAAAGCAACTACAAATACAAACCTAAGAAATTGTTTTGTTCTTTCTTGTAAAAAAAGTACTAATTTCTATGTCATCCTTCCTTTGAAAGTAGTCTCTGATTTTTACTGCTGCAAGGTGAATCACCTTTATCATTATGGTCTTTTGCGCTTGTTACCTACCCTTCTGTCTTAATTTAAAATTTCATACTCCCTTAAATTTTTGCTTGGGTAAAGCCTGACGCTCCTCTGTTTTTATTTCTCAACTCGTAATTTTCTGAGTTATATACAGAGCTGCCAGCTTAGTTTTGCTCACAATAGCTCCTATTGAATTCAAATCCCAGACACTTTAACTAGTGCACTTTTTTTTTCTTTCCAGTCCTAGTGTATTTTTATTGTATAGATCATAGAATGTCAGAATAGTTTGGGTTGGAAGGGACCTTAAAGGTCACCCAGTTCCACCACCCTGCCATGGGCAGGGGCACCTTCCACCAGACCAGGTTGCTCAGGGCCCCATCCAGGCTGGCCTTGAACACTTCCAGGGATGGGGCATCCACAGCTTCTCTGGGGAGCCTGTTCCAATGCCTCATCACCCTCACAGGAAAGGCAGAGATTTTAAACTATATTATTTCTTAATCATAAACATTCACAAATTTCAGTGTAATTTAGTCTTGTATGCAATGTCCGAGAGCCTCTACAGATGTAGGTTATTGAGTAAACCTCCCTTATGGCCTGGCTAGGAAAAATGGTGAATGTATATGACTGGGTTTTGCATAAAAGCATATTAAATTCTATTGATTTTAGCATCATCTTTTAGTTTTTGCAGGAATGCATCCTGTGCCGACATTACTGTAGCATTTTTTCTCCATGTAAAAATATTTTCTCCATGTCAAAGTTTGTGGCACTGAACTAATGATAATTTAATTGCCCTGATTTTAGTTAGTAGCTAAGAGCGAGAACAGTCATGGTCAGGGGCACCTTTTCTTTGACTGAATGCTTTCTGCAGGGTTGGTTTTGTTTGGTTTTGGCAGTCATTACGTGCTGGTGAATTAAGAAACTGTTGCTTACTGTTTAGAATTGCCCAAATTCAGATGAAGGAACCCCTAAAATATCTTTGGGTTCCCCACCTGCCACTTTTAGTATGGTTAATTTGTTAGTTTTGAGCACAGGGTGCTGGTGGTGCTGCTGTTCTAATGTAGCAAATAGTTTGTTTTATAGACTTTATATACTTCTTTTTTCTTTAACACTTACCAAGGATAATGCTTTTGATTTGGAGATGTGCTGTAATACTGGATATTAATTTCTTGATGGATCAAAATAGAGAAAACAGGTAGAAACCAGTATTGATTTATTTAATTTTGTTCTTTAAGAAATTAGAGAAATATAAAATAAGTTTATACCAGCATCTTTATTAAAAGAATGGTTAAAATGTTATGTGGCCTATAGAAAGTACATTTTAAGTAAAACAACAACAACAGCAGCAAAAAACAAACAAAAAAACAAACCCCTACAAAAAAAAATCACAAAACCAACAAACAAGTGTCCTGGAAGTGAAGCAATAAAAATCAGAGATAGACATGTTTGTGAAAATTTTGGATGTTTGAGATGGCTTTGAAAATGAAAAGCTTCTAACATGCTCAGAGGAATAAGAACTGATCAAGTATTGTTGAAGTATTTGACAGTAGTCCAGGATATCATCATTTCTTGTACTGTATTTGCTCATCCTTTTATGTTCAGTTGAAACCGTTTTATTACTAAGAAATAGTGTTGCTTGTCTTAACCAAAAATTTTTGGCTTTTTATGTGCTGCTTTCAATATTAACTGCTACCTCACATTTCATTGCTTCCACCTAAACAGAAAAAGTCTTGTTTATTGTTCTTAGACACTTCAATATCTTACATGTTCAACAGTTGTGTGTGAAAAGTTCTTTTACAAAACAAATAGTTTGTAAAACGTGTGCCCACTTTTTATTGTACTTGATATCTGTACAGAAACTGCAGAAAGAGGAAAAAAAAAAAAACCAAATCAAAAAGCTCGACAAGACCATGTCCTAGTCTGATGAATAAGGTTTTTAATTGCAGAAAGAGGAAAAAAAAAACCAAACCAAAAGCTCGACAAGACCATGTCCTTGTCTGATGAATAAGGTTTTTAATTGCAGAAAGTTCCTGTTAAGAATTTGATGGTGATGAAGCAACCAAGTTTGTTTCAGCTCTGTATTAAGTTTAGAAGGAAATAAGTAATTATTCATATTCTGAACTTCATTGCTGCATATTTTAGGAAGGTTGACCAGATGTGTAATTATTGATCCTATTAACTTTTTCCACGGGCCAACAAATATCCAGTGACTTTTTATTTTTGTATTTAATTGTGGAGTTCTAATTCCTTTTAGCAGCTGCAGAACTTCAAAGACACTTACAGAAGTTGCTAACTCTTGGCTGCTTTGAAAGGAAAGGTGAAAATTTTTGGATCCATTAGAATGATTTAGGGTATATATATAAATACAGATTTGTGTCCTTGCACTGTGTCCCTTGTAATAGTAGTTATTAAAAGTAAAACAAAACAATACACAATGCTGAGCCTTCCTTTTCTGCAAAATTAAAATTTTTGGTTACCTGCACTAGGTTTTGTCATACAATGGTTGAAAGTACATATGGCAGTAATATATTCCTTGATTCCCTTAAGGTACTGTTAATTTCAGTGATCTTTCCAAGTGCTTCTTTCTTGCCCCTTCTGGTTTATGCTTTGTGAAGGGGATTGGGAATCAGGGAGTCTCCTTCCTGCTCTGCAGCTTGCTCTTTGCTTTTAGTAATCTATTTGTCAAACTCCCTTTGCTGTAGATATGCTTGGTGTGAAGAAAAAACCCCTACTAATTAAGCAATGTGCTGAGGATTTTGGAGGAATTAGAAAAAAAGGCTTTGCTTACATTATAGCTCAATTTTCCACATAGTCAATTAAGAAGAAAATTATTGGTATTATTTATTTCAGTGTATATTTAGCACAGTTTATAGGGGCAAACTGAAGATAATGAATTACCACAAACATGTTTAGTGAACAGAATGTCCCAGATTGGTTTTGGCTGAATTTCCTGATGTTTGTGTACCTGCATACTTGATTACTGTTCCTTTCTTTGTCTGCATATTTAATTAGTGCCTAATTAATTGCTCTGTTGATTTCCTACATAATTAATTATTCACTAATTAGTCATTGATTCCATGCATAGTTAATTAACTTACTCCTTATTCGATTTTTACACTTAATTGACTATAATTCATTGCTTTATTGCTACACTGCCTAATTAGCAACTGCATAATCAATTATTGTTTGCTTACTCCATACTTGTTTAGTCTGGTGATCAGCAGAGTTTATCCTCTGCTCTCTGACCTTCTTTTCCAGTCATTCTTCCTAAAATAATCTCTTTACTCTTTTTGGTTTCCATCCCACCTCTGTGTAAAGCTCATGCATCTTCTGTGTGTTGTCCTGGTGTTCCCTGCACCTTCACTGACACTCACTGTGCTCTGCCACCTGTGCTGTTCAGTTCTGGGTTTGGGTGGCCTTGGTAATCAAACACTTTTAAACACCCACAGAGGCTTCTGGGGATTCTTCTTGCCCCTCCCCAAGTCCTCACTGGGAGGAGTGAGAGATAAAGTGGTGTGTGAGTACCGATTGCAGCTGTTGAAGGAGGAGACAAGAGACAGAACACTGAGGCTGAAGTTCTAGGGAAAACAGCCAGCAGGTCAGGAAGCAGAAACAGTGACAAATAAAACCTCAAAACAGAAATGTCAGCTAAATAGTGGAATTTCAATTGGTTAAATGTTTAGGTAAATGTTCATAGGTTTTATTTTGTGTTTACGTTTTAAGAGTTGTTATCTGCTGGGTCAATAACAGGCTTCATGCCCGTAAAGAAAAAAAAAAAGAGAATAATGCCAACTAGAGCAGAGCTAGTTCAAAGGAACATTTCAACATAGTGCAATCAAAACAGAAATACCTGTGTGCTCAAGACAGCAGAATGCCTGAGAAGGAACCCAGCTGAGCCCTAAGAACATGTTGATTGTACCATGCACTTACAGAGCTGCTTGTGTGGAGTGAGAGGCTATTTCAAACAACAGGAGCAGTATTGGAGTTGTTTTTTCAGAGATGTTTTGAAAGAGATGAAGGCATAGCCTGCCTGTTAGTTTTGAGCTCTGCTTTTGTTACATTTTGAGTGCAAATACCTGTAAAAGAGACACCTTAAATAAAGATTTTTTGAGTGGGGTGAACTATACAATTAGTGTGTCTTGAAGGAAGTGGGATAATGTTCAATAGGGGAGTGCTTAGGTTTGTTTTAAAAATAGGTCCCAAAATACATCTTGCCTCTTCTCTTATCCCCACATTAATCCCAAAGATCACAAACTATCACTTTATTTCTGTACTTACCCACTGATCTCTGGTTTGACTTGTACCTTTAGAACTGCTGCTTGTTCCACTTTGGTTTCAGTGGGTTTATGTCCCTAATTTTCCATAGGGAGGTGGAGGGAAAATAGCAAGTGAAACCAATCTCTGGGCCAGAACATCATACATGTAGCTGGAGAACAAGTGTGCTGTTAAAATTGGTTCCTGGTTGTTTTTTGGTTTTGTTGGACCTGGAAGAGAGTAGGGATTCTTCAAAAATCAACCATTAAACAAAAAAACTGCAGTGTTAGAAAACAAAGTCCTCTGAATTTCTCTGGCCAAAATTTTTGAGTTTTTTTTAAATCTGGGATTATATTATTCCTTTTTTATTGGTATTTACTTTCTTGAGGCTTTGCTTTCGCATCACACTTGGAGTACCTGTGAATTAAAAAAAAACCCAAAACCATCAAGCTTTGCCTAAAAATTTGTGTCAAATTTTTGTTTAAAGCATTGACCAAGGGAAGTTTTAATGACATTTTTCATTTGCTCCTGCTGTTTTGACTGTTTTGAAGGTTTTTAGTTTGTTTTGGGGATTTTTTTTTTTTTTTTGGGTGAGGGGGTGGTTTGGTTGGTTTGTTTTTCTTAAATCAACAGGAACTTTTCATGGAACTTGATGAGGGTGTCATGTCTTACATATAATTTTACCACATGCTTGAAAATATATGAAATTATAATGATGTTTGAGGCTAGAAGGGGAAAAAGGTCTTAATTTGTTCTTCTTCCTTTTGTGTCACATTAAAACATTTCTAAGATTTCAGCCAGAAGAAACTTTTTGCTCTAGAAGGATCTAGCTAAGAGTTTACCCATTTCTTAATTGAATTCATTTGGGGATGTATTATGAATGTGTTCATTTAATGATATAACATTTGTCATTCCACCTCATTGCTGCCTGTTACGTATCTTAAGAAAATTATAGTTACTATGTTGACTGAACCAAAATCCCAGTAACTCATGGTAACATAAATAACTTACATTTGAAAAGACTAATTCCTTATTTTTAAACTTGTGTTTTTCAGGGAACAATTCCATCTTCATGTGTAAGCTTTGTAACTTATTTTCACCAAATAAGTCCGAGCTGTTGTCTCATGTCTCCGAGAAACACACAGAAGAAGGGACCAGTGTGGATGACATTGTTATTCCTCTCCAGCCTCTAACAGTACCCACAAACACAAGCAAAGATGGAGAAGGTACATTCATAAATTGAGAGGAATGTAATTTTCAGTGTTACATATTTCTTTAATGAAACCTGTGGTGTGATGACTCTGCATTGTGCATAGAATGGTTTCCATAGTTTGTTTTTATAATAAGCACTGTCCAGCTGCCACCCCAAATGTCATTCAGCATGGAATAGATCACATGACAGATATGGATAAACTCAATATGTCTTAGGGAGTGATGACATTGGTTCATTATTTTTTAATGTCAAGTATAGCAAAGTTTGCTTCCTACAGCTTTAATTTGAGCACTGCAGTAACAGTGGGAAGATTGTCTAGCAGCAGCAAAAAGCAATCAGGACACCATAGGTGAGAGTGTGTCTTGAGGCTTAGGTGTCCTTTTTGAGTTGTCTAACTTGTTTGTTGTGATTCAGGTAATGTTAAAAGTTCTATTCCAAAAAGGAAGTGGCACAATTCATAATTTCTGACTGTGTTTTGATAGTGATGCTGGTAAGTAAAGCAATCAGAGGTTGAATTAGTTACACATAAAAATTTTAATGTGCAATGGAAGAAGTTAAATTCATTCCATTCCATTTTTAACTGATCATAATTGCCATCCTTTGGAATAATAGCAATGGGTTAAAATTCAGATTTTTAATCTTCTTCTATGCCCTTACTAAGTAATGGATTTATATTGTTGCCAAACCTCTTATTTAACACAAATACTAGGATTTTTCTATCATTATAATTTCTAGATTTTAAAAACTAGGATCAACTGCTCTCTAATATCATACATGTAAGATTTTTTTTGGTGTTAAGATATGTATGTGATGTTTCTTTGCTTATTTACCAGCAGTAATTCAGTAATTATATAATTCCATCAATATAAGAAGATATTTCCAATAATGGTCATGTAGTATTTCACTAGGGCTGCTGTGTCCTCAGGTGTCTGGTGAGGAAAAATCTCACCAGAATATTATTTCACACAATGCCCCAGATTACCAACATATCACATGATGATGAATAAATTTCAAATCAGTTTCCAAAATGTCATTTTAATTTTATTTTCATAGCACAGAATTAATTCCTTGGTCATGCAGAATGCGTTTTCCTTTCTCAAATCTGGGTTTCCTGTTATCCCTTCACTACATAGGTTTCTGAGCACAATGAGACTGGTACCTTGTCATATTCTTATTCATTTTAGTAAAAAGACTCTTCTGTAAACTTCCCTTTGTTAGGAGTATCTGCACTTTGTGTATGGTATGTGTTCAGCATGCATTGTACATTTATGAGGATATTTTGTAATTACCATTATGATTTGAAGCTACAGAAATTAGACATAAATAGCTTTTAGGAAATCAACTCTGCAAATCTTATGTAAAATAAGATACATAACCTTCCTAAGCTATATATTCATCATTTACCTTTCTCATTATTGTTGGTGAATACTTTTATTCATCTCACGTGTTCATATGGTGCTACCTTTTCAGGTTATGTAGCCCAACTCTTTGCCATCTGCTGTCAGTAAGAATGTCAAGGTAAATTATTTTTCCGTAGTTTTCAAGTAATATTCTAGGCATTCTTTAGCATTTCTCCTTTCCCATCAGACAGATTGTTGGAGAAGAGGGTTCTGAAGTCCCATTGAATTATTTTCTGTGTTCTATTGAAAAAAAAGATACGGTATTCTACAGTTGAACATAAGATTTGGTAAGAGTTCTTTCAAAGCATCAATTATGCAATTCCCTCCTGCTATGGAATCTGCAACAGAAAAAACTTAGAAAGTTTATAGTATACAATTATTTTTCAGCGTACCAGTCTTTGTAGTAATTCAGTATTATCACTGAAAGAAGAAGTAATTGGTGAATGACAGTCTTAGAAATTATGACTTTTAGTACTTGGTGACTAATAGATGAACCTCTTTTTGTCCTTTGAAAGTGTAATTTCTCTTCCAAGTATTGGTAAATACGGTAGCTAGTCTACAACTGGTATAGAAGAGTGAATGCTGAGTTGCTAATGGAGCTCTTTGTTGTGCCTGAGTAATAAATTAATGATTTTATAAGTACTGGGGACAAGTAAAGTGCTAGGCATGTAATATTTGTTTATTATTCCACTGTTATTTTATTTACAGTGCTCTCTGCTGAATTTTGTTTAGTCATGCCACTTCCCCATCGTTTAGCCATGATCTGTTTAGAGTTGATTTGTCCTAAACATTTTGGTACGACCATGTTAAAATTTTTTTATCGAGTGGGACCGAGAGTAGCAGGGAGATGTTGGTGTTACACATCTATGCACAGGTCACATCTGGTCCAGCACTGGAGTGTGACATCTTTCTTTAGGAAAAGACAGGTATTTACCTGGTAATTGTAGTCATTCATACTCAGTTTAGCCTTGGGCTTTTTATAATTCTTCACAATGATCTCCATTTCCTTCTAAGTACTTGTGAAAACTCAGCTTTCTTTTGCTTCCGCTTAGTCATATTGGTGAGGATTTGTGGGACAGCATCAATGGCCCTGGCTGCATCTGTTCATACTGTTACTACCTGGTGGATTGTTGTTTGTTTCAGGCTGTACTGGATTATGGGATGCATGGCTCTGTTGGTTATGAAAACCTTAAAAAAGTTGCAGTCCGAATATCATAATTTCCTCCAAGGAGCGCAGCTCACTAAGGTCACTTAAAACCACGATGTGTGCATCAGCCTCATCCTTGCCTGAACACAGGATGCAGCCAGAGCCTGCATTCACCCCTGAGGGACAGGAGGTGCTGCAGGTGCCGTGATACAAACACAGAACAGTAACAAAATAAGGCTGGGGATGAGATTTATATCCGTGCATTTGTGTGACACCGTGTGCAGAAGATTCTGAATACAGCCATGTGCTGTTGTAGCTGATGAAATGTGAGCTTTTTATACTGACATTTGAGGAAGGATTCATGTTGCATAATGCATCAACCTGTTAAAATATGGTCAGGAGGTTTAAGTGACATTTGCACAAGCGTTATGTGACTTCTGACAAACTTTTTGTATTAAATAGATTGATTTGGAGAAGCTTATGTGAACAATTCCTATGAAGGAACAGTATAAAAATAGACACAGAGTTTATTTCATTTCTCTCTTTTTGAAGTGTCTTTTTTATGTCTTGGGTACATAATTATACAGCATAGCACAGAATGTCTTCCCTGGATATTACCATTGCTCATCCAATAGCAGTCAGCATAAAGATTGGTTTCAGTCAGTGTGTAATGAGTGCAAAATCCCCAGAAATAACTAAGTTGTTCTTGAGGGAACAGGATCTAAATTCAAAATCTTTCTAATGACCAATTTAAAGCTTCTATTTATGACTAAGCATCATTGAAATAAGTGATAGGGGTTTTTATTATTTATTTACTACTTTAGTTTTAGTAGTTAAAACAGATTCTTTTTTCTAATAAGCAGTATTTGATTAACTTGGTTGTGTACTGGCAGATGAATGACAATGTTCTGCTATTAATTTTCTGTGTGTTGTTGATCTTAGGTGGTTTGAGCTGGAATTTGTATAATGCAGTGTGAAGGGCTCACTGGGGGCAAGCTGGGTAGACAGACAGCTGGAATTTGTGGTTATGTGCCTCATTAAAAATTTAATTCTGGCATTGTTAACTCTAGCTTGAGATAAGCTCTGTCCTGGAAAAAGGAAATCAAGGAGCAAGGAAAAGAAATGACTGTGGCAAGCCTCAGAAGTTCTGGTGATGTATCAATTGCTCACATGAGCCCTCCTGTTCCTGTGTTTGTTGCTTCCTGCCTCTTGCCACCAAACCTTTTAAATGGTTGAGAACTGCTGTAAATTCTTCCAGTGGTGGAAACATTTAGTAGTGTCAGTGATAAGAGCTGCAATTTTGTAAGCCATAGCAGAGGTTCTATCACCAGCCATCTAAAGGAGCAGTTTTCACATTTCCACTTGCATGCGAGATTTTGTTTCAATTCCTTTCTTAATGTGAAAGTGTTGTTCTGTTTTTCATTAAATTTGCACTAAAACAGTCAGGAAGAAGCATCTCTTTGACCTGATTTTTCTTAATTTCATTTTGTTGAGTTATCTGATGATTGTATTGTAAAGGAATGACAAGAATATCATACACAGAGAATATGGTGGGTGCATTCATTCTTCCAGTCATTGGATTTAACTGTTTTGTAGTACCAGCATCCACATCTCTATTCCTCATATTGGACAGTTAGCAAACTGTGGCCTTTTGATGAGTTGATGTAAAGATAATTGTTGTCGGGTTTATTTTAATTGTTTGTTAATTTCTTCAACTCAAGTAGCGATTGCTGTGATGTATGGATATCAAAATAACATGAATGGTAGCAAAGAGAAGTTTTGAGAGCACTGAAATCACCCCTTTCTTTTTGGCTGATAATTGTCAAGACTGCTTTTGCTAGGATAGCTGAAAGTTCAGGACACTGGTGAAGGGTTGAAAAAAGTCATGAGAAACAGTTGCTTTTTTTCAATTCATAGTAAGGTTTTTTGTCAGTTTTATTACATTTATTTAAGCAGACAGGTATTCAGTCACTCCTATAAGTGGACAGAATGCTTTCTTTTTCTTTTGATAGCAGTTATATGGTTAACTCAAAGCTGTGGTCTCTGAATGTGGGGTTTTGTTTGCCTGGTATGTTTTAGGGAAATGCTCAATTGGTTATGAATGACATGATGCTACCTTTTCCTGTTCTCCTGCATCATCTCCTTTTAAGATTCCTTATTGCATTTATTTTTCCATATCCTCTAAATCAACCAATTCAATAAGATCTTTCGGCACCTGTGCTTGAAAAATTTTTGTGATTTGGGTTTTTAAAATATTCTCTCTTTTCATGGTTTTTCAGACTTCTACATTGTAAATCTCAGTTTATCAGTATTGGTCATTCTGCAGCAGTGATGAGCGAAATCTTAAGCAGGAAATACAATTTATGTTGTCATGCATTTCTGTGCACTGCATGTCATGGATTTCATCAATATTTCCTTTACAGAAATACGGAAATGTAAAATTCTATTGTATTTATTAGGAGTTGTGCATGACTTATGATTTTAATTAAGGAAACATTTTTTTGCATGACTTCTGGAATTTATTTGTTACCAACAATTTTTTAATGCCAGCTTTTGGCTAGAAAGTGCTGACAATCAAGAACCACAGAAAATATTAGGGCGTTATTGTTCACTATATTAAAAGGACAATGAGATTTTGGTTCTTAAACGTACATTGTTTTCCTCTTATGACATCTCAATGCCTGGATAATTTATTTGAAAATGATTTAAATTCAAAGGCTTTTCGTAGTGTTAAAGCACAGTAGAGCAATTTTGAAGAATACATATGTTGATAGAGTTATAGTGTAGTGTAGAAGAGTGCTTGCAGTGTAATTAAGTAAAACTGTGGCACTTTGACATCTGCTGATGTCAATGCCAGCATGTGAAATGCCAGCAAATACCACAGCTTGAAATAAATTTGTGTGATGCTAACCTTTTTTTTAGCTTTTGGGATAACTTCCATCAAACTTCATTTGAGGCACCTATTTTTCAAAGATCAGAGGGATATTAGCTAATTAGCTAATGGAATTTAATTAATTTACTTTAAACTTTAATTTTCTTTTCTAGAGCTTCTTGTAGCAAAGAGGAAAAGGGGCAGACCAAAAGGGTCCACTAAGAAGTTTTGTGTGGATGAAGATGTGGCAGAAAATAACCCTGTTCCAAGCAAAGAGACTCCAGCTGGGACAGAAGAAGGCCCAGAACCATCTGAAGTCTCACCAGGCAGCCTGGAGTGCAGGAAATGCAATCGGAAATTCTCCAACACACGTCAGCTGACTAAACACATCTGCATTATTGTTCTAAATGAAGGAGAAGAAGAAGGAGATGGAGGTAAGAAAACACCCAACACAAATATCTGAAGCCGGTTGTGGGACAGTGTGTTCCCTACCATGACACCTGGCTCAGGATTCCCAGTGCTGGCTTTAAATGGAGTAGAGTTGTCTGTTCCTTGAAGCACAAAAAAAGCAAAACTGAACTTAGACAAGGTATTTAAACTTCTTTCAAAGTGATCAAAATGTTTATTACAGTAATGATTGCCTTACAACTCCCTGAAATGCTTGTTTTGCATTAGGAGTTGTTCTGTTTGTCATAAAATGAACAAACTTTATGTTGTAGTTTTTGAGTGAGAAGTGGTATAGGCCATGCAGGTGAGTGTCACATGTAGGTGAAGAAGGATGGTCCTGTATAGGTGTTTCTGTCCTGTGACTTGGGAAACCTGAATTCTGTACTCTTCTTTTGATTGAGTTTGCTTTTCTGGATGGCTTCTTCTACTGTAAATAAAATAATGTCAAACTCAAACAAAGGTTTATGTGAATGACTGTGTTTGGCATAGGAGAGTTCAGTGTTTAAATCTAGCTTTAAGATTGATTTGGATATATTCAACCTCTCAAATTTTTAGTATAAAACAGAGCAGAGTGAAATTATTTTCAGTTGTAAGGAGCCTACAATGATCATTTCATCCACCTGCCTGACCAATTCAAGGCTTACTAGAAGTTAAAGCTGCTGCTAAAGACATTCTCCAAATGGTGTCTTAAACACTCCTTGGCCTGGGGCATTGAACCCCATCTGTTTAAAAAGACAACAGTGAATATTTGCTTATAGTAGAGCAGTTGAAGGGACATACAGTAATCAACTCCTCTACCTGCCTATTTAACTTCTCCCTACAATGAATGTCACATACATACAAAGCAATGACTTAGTCCAAATTACCTTAACCTTATGTGAGGTTAACCTTTTGTTGATGGTAAAATTCAGGTAATTCAACAATTTTCTTGACCTTTTGTGTTGATGGTAAAATTCAGGTTTTGCTTTTGCTACAGTTGCTCAGTATGATATTGTGGATTCTGCTTGTAGACAAAATTAGCCATTGATTTTTTTTCAAATTTTCTGTTGCTCTTTCCAGTCTGTCATGATTATACACAACTAATAGGACTGTTTTATTTTCATTGATATGTAGAGTTTAACCTCCATGGCAAAGCTTAATTAAAATAAGCTTAGAATATGTTGACAGAGCAGAGAAACTCTTGATGTGATAAAGTACCTGGATATATTTTATTGTCATCAGTGGTACAATTTTTCAACTACACAAAATGACATTTACTCCAGCTGTCTCACCTCTGACATCCCAAGTGTCCATGCCCTTTGCTGTTTGTGTGTGCTACATCCAGTGTTAATGTTTGCATTATTTTAGAAATGTTGCCCTTTCTAATGTCCTTTTAACATAAACTCTCAGGTCAAAGTATAAACTCAAATTACCTGTTCTTGACCTGTTAGTTCATTAGAGCTCCTAAATCTTATCTGCATTGGTTTCTCTACAAAAGACACTGGCAAATTTTCCAAACTAAAGTGCTTATCCTTGTTCGTAAAGAAAATAGCCTCAGTTTTGGGCAGATGAAACATTTTTTGTTTATTCCCTGGTAAAAGCAAAACAGTCAAGTGAAGTCAAACAGTCAAGCAACAAATGACTTGGAGTCACCAAAACAAAGGGTTCCAATTTTTGGAAGCTTTCTATCTTGACTGCTAACTGTGAAGGTATTGGGGGCTGGTTTTATCCTGAAGACATAATTCTTCCTTGGAATACATCTGGGAAATTCAGTCTTCAGTTGTCTACTAGTTACTGTCCCATCACAGGAAAACTTTTCACTTCTGCCTTTACCATATGAACTGGTTTGAGACAACTTTTCAGTTTTTGAATATGTAGATGAAGTAGTATGTACATTATTATTTTTCTCTACAAAGTTTGAATAGTCAGTAGCTCAAAACTCTGTGGAATGCGCAAGAACAGTATGTTCCCCGCCTAAGGTTCTCTGTAATAGTCTCTCTAATATTCCCTATAACATTTTGCATAATCACAGAATCAGTAAGTTTGGAAAAGACATCCAAGGTCATCGAGTCCAACTGTTGACTCAACATGACCATGTTCACCACTAAACCAGGTCCCCAAGTGTCACATCCACAGACCTTGTGAATGCTTCCAGGGATGCTGAGTCCACCACTTCCTTGCACAGCCTGTTCTGATGGTTGATCACCTTTTCAATGAAGAAATTTTCCTAATATCCCATCTGAACCTCCTCTGGCACAACTTGAAGCCATTTCCTCTCATCCTGTCCCTTGTTACTGGGAGAAGAGACTGACCCTCACCTGGCTCCAGCCTCCTTTCAGGCACTTGTAGAGGGTGATGAGATGCACCTGAGCCTCCTTCTCTCCAGGATGAACACCCCCAGCTGCCTCAGCTTCTCCTCAGGCTTGTGCTTTAGACCCTTCCCCAGCTCTGTTCCCTTCTCTGGACCTGCTCCAGCCCCTCCTGTCCTTCCTGTAGTGAAAGGCCCAAAAGTGAGCACAGGATTCAAGGTGTGACTTCACCAGTGCTGAGTACAGGGAGACAGTCCCTGCCCTGGTCCTGCTGGCCCCATTAATTTTGATACAAGCCAAGGTGCCCTTTGCCTTCTTGCCCACCTGGGCACATGCTGGCTCATGCTCAGCCACTGTTGACCCACAGCTCCAGGTCCTTTTCTGCCGGGCAGTTTTCCAGCCCTTCTGCTCCCAGCCTGGAGCACAGCATGGAGCAGTTGTGACCCAAGGGCAGGACCTGGCACTTTGCCTTGTTGAACCTCACACAGTTGGCCTCAGTTCATTGATCCAGCCTGTCCAGATCCCTCTGCAGAGTCCTCCTGGTTCATACCGTGGCATGAGGTGTTTTGTTTTGTTGTTCTCCTCTTTTCTTAATGTTTCCTTTATATTATGGTTGATTTTTCTGACTCCTGCTTACTATTGAACTTACATTTTCAGGGAAGTATTTAGAAATATAGACAGATCTTTCTTGTACTTGAAGAGTCAATTTAGAACCCGTCATTTTATCAGTATTTTTTTTTCTTGAGTCCACTGTTGCAAATTTTCTTACAGCTGGATGGAAGATTTTATTGAAGGTCTTTGAATCTTCCAGAAATATAATATCTGCTTCTGCATGTCAGAGAGAGTTCAAAATAGATGGCTTAAATTCACAAGGACCTTTGGCTGCAGGTTCTTCTCACTTAGTCTTTGACATTTTACCTAGTACAAACAGGTTGTATTTTTTTTCCTTTTATCTATGTATTTTCCAACTTGAAATTACTTTTATCTTTAATGCTGCTGAGATGTTTCTATTGTTTTAAAGTTTATACCACTTTCTCATGTTTTTAATTTCTTGCAAAGCTTAGCATTCTATGGACATATGGTTAATAATCAAATGTTTTCACTTTGCATTGTGTCTGGCTGCAATGGAGTTAACTTGCTTCATAGCAGCTCACATGATGCAGTATTTTTTATTTGTGACCACAATAATGTTTTGGCTATTGCTAAAATATGCTAAGCATGAAAATATTGAAAAGATATATATATATATAGTTATTCTGTATGATAGTCTTTATTCATAGAAATCTAATATATGTTTTGAGCTGCAGCTCAAATATTCATAGAAGTTTCCAAGTAATAAAATATTTTGCTGTCTTTTATAGGTCGACAAGAAGAGTGTTGAAATCCCTAGCATAACAGATATTTAAAATAAATAAATCATTAGAAAACTCAAGTTGAAACTAGATTTGAAGCTTCATTGAAACTGCACATGTATTGGTCAGTGGAATAACTGGTAAATGCAGTGTTCTGCTGTTCCTTGCTTCTGTAATTAGTGATCTGCATTGAGCTCTGAGATCAATGACTCATTGATAGTTCTCCTGCTCTTTCCAGAGTCACCAGGCCTTGCTAGTTACTGATATCCTCTGTGCATCTAATTTCCTTTAAAGCATAATGATTGCCTTCACCTTGTGGGCCCATTCACTAAAACAGAAAAAAACCCAGAAAAAAACAAAAAAACCCCAACCCACCAACCAAAAACAAACAAACAAAGGGCGACTTTTTTCAAATCTGGAGGGTTGACCTTGCCTGGACTCCAGGATGCCCAGAAAGCAGCTCCTCAGCTGGACTAGCAAGAGAAAATATAGCAAAAGGCCTATGGGGAGAGATCACTCACCAGTTACCATCACAGGAAAAACAGACACAACCTGGGGGAATTGATTTATTACCAGTCAAATCAGAGCAGGATAATGAGGAATAAACCCAGATCTCCATCAGAGAAGCCAAACTCCATTCCCCCTGCTGCCAAAACAATGGCCACACAAAGCCAATACAGCACAGGATTAAAAAATGTCCACTGTATTTCCAATTTCCCCATGTACATGCTTAGTAAATATATTTTTTCATAGAGGGCTTATTTGCCTAAGCAAGTTGCTGTTTTGTAAACCAATCTGTGTGTACACCTATTTCTGTTTCTTTTTGGTTAAGCAAAATTAACAATTCTGGCTAATGATTTGGATCTGACTGGCAAGATACAAGAGAGGACATTTAATGGCCAGGGAATGGCATTTGGGTGGAAGAGAGATTACAGTCCCTTCTCTGGAGTGAACCATTGAATCCTACTGAAGTGAGAGCCTACATATATCTTAAAGATGTCACTTTTGGCCTTAGTTTAAAATGGTTTTGGCATCAGCTGGATTCTAATTTAAATTCATTCTTCCTGCAAGTAGGATGTCATTCTCTGCAGAAGAAACAATTGCCTGTGTTAAAGTGGCCAGTTCACTTTCTTTTTTCCAAGCTGCTCTCCTGCTGCTATGAAATATCACATTTTAGAGGTTAAAAATTAGTAATTTGAATGAAGGGCAGTTTAAAAACATGCCAGTTAAGGCTGTGTAGCTATGCCTGCGCAATGTACATCCAAATACAAATGTTGAGAGCAGTCCCTTCAGTTAATGACTCCAGCAGCATCATGGGCCTGATGAATGATGCAGTTCACTGGAACTCTGGAAGCCTGATGAATTCAGAGCTGGCAGAAGCTTTGCTGATGAACAGACGGGACCATTTGTTAATCGTGTTAGCTGCAGCTCAGTTGTGTTTCCTGCACAGACACAAGGCGGCGTTTGACACGCCTGACGCTGGGGAGGGGAGGTCAGGCCGTCCGTCTGTTGGATCCAGGTGCCAGCTGACAAAGTGCTGAGCTGACTGCTTAGCAAGGGAGCTGCAGAGTGAGACAGTTTGTCTAAACAAACCTGTTCAGGAGCAAGGAAAGGCTTTTACTGCCTGGAGAAACTCAGCTTAGCTATTCAAGTGGCATATACTCCATTTTCTCACAAATCATCTTAAAATCATCCAAGGGTGTTCCTTTATAACCCGTGATAGTTATTATGCAGCAGAACTCTCCTAGTTGAGATGGACAAAGCATTTGTTTGACACTCTAATCCATGATCCTAACAGTGAAGGAATTTTTTCCAGGAAGGCAGATAAATACTGATGAGATGGCCACATACTATAGAAAGGCTGTTTGAGCCTTATGGTCAGAGTTGAAACTCTTTTTCATTAAAACATACTTTTGTCTCCCTTTTAATCCTTTCCTAAAGCACACCTTCCACTTCAGGGTATTTTTTTTTTTTTTCATGTAGAGATAGTTCAGGAACAAAGCAGCTGTTGTTGAGAGTTAAGGTGTTTGTTCATTTGGTGATTTGATAGGGAGTGCTGGTTTGAAGGATTTTTAAGTCTCACATTATACACAGACCACAAAATAGTTCTCTTTGTAGCAAAAAGTGTTGGCAGTGTGTGCACCCCAGCTCCTTATGAAGAAATTGTTTCTGGAAGATGTTTTTTCTCTCAGACAGGGATAGAATGGGGCTACTGCCACCAACAGGCATCAAACTAGTGAATAAATTTTAATGTTGAAGTATCAGAACTAGGTCACTGTAGAGAGAT
>VXBB01004920.1:0-59452 GCA_013399915.1 Illadopsis cleaveri | reverse complement strand
TTTTAAAGATTTTTTTTTTTTTTTTTTTTTTTTTTTTGATCAGGTGTCATGTGAGGGTGAGAATGTTCTTACAGATCCTCAGCACTAGTAGCAGATGTATGATCAAGAAATCAGTGGAGTTTTCTCACTGTTGTTTCTCACCAATCTATGTGTGGGCTTTTTTTGTGTTAACTGAGATTGCACGACAGTAGCTTCCTCACACCTTTGCTCATACTGGATATAGTCCTTCTTTTAGGAGCTGGGTGTTCTCAGCTTATATGGAGAAAGCTAAGATATTTGAGCCATATAGGAAGTTGAGATTCTTTGTTTGAAGTAATTACCAGCTTTGGATTTTGTATGAAAATTTTTTTGTATGGCCATAATTTTTAGTGCTCAGCCTACATGCACAAATATTCCATGCATATGAAACAGCACCATTTTAACAAAGAAATATTTTTATATTGCAATTCTGTATGTTGTTTTTAAGTAATTTAAAGTAGTATTTGTGTTCTATTCTGAAAGCAGGGAGACAGTCAGCAATATTTATTGTAACACATCTCTTCACCTTGACCCTTGGTTGGACTGAAAGAACTGCCAAACTGATCTGTGTGACAGAGGCACATCAGGAAAGGAAAACAGTATGAAACATTTGTTGGCTTCTTATTGTGGTCATAGTTATTCACTAACATGGATCCCAGACTAACTCAAATCTGTGGTTCTCCTTTTTTAGTAGAATTCCAATACTCAAAAGTTAATAGAGTTGCATATTAGCATGAAAAGGTAATAAATGGTTTTGTTATTTGTCTTCAGCTACTTTACTTCTTCATTAAACTGATGAATGGTTAGAATCTTTCTAATGGTTAGAAAGGAGATCTTAGGAGTAAGGTGCTTGGATTCTGTTCATGTAACTACTAGGAATACATGATCCTTAGTGAAGTGGAGAAAATTGTGTTCTCCTCATCAGAGCTTTCATTCCAGTTTAGGGTTCTGGATTTCTTTTAGCTAAAGCATGTTTTGTCCATAGGTATATAAAATCTTCTGGGGTTTTTTCCTATTGCTTTTCAGTTTTGCTTACTGCCCACTGAAAAAAAGCAGAGTAATTAACCCAGTATGTGAAGTACCCTCAGGGAAGCAATTCAATAAGCAGGTTACTTTCTCAGGCACATGGTGTGGCTCTTGGGGACAATCCTGTGCCAGGCCAGGAGCTGGACTCCATGATCCTTGTGGATCCCTTCCAACTCAGTTTATTCTGTGTATTCTGATTCTATATGAGAAGACTTTCTTGTCTTGGTAGCCAGATCCTGCTGAGAAATTTGTGATGATTCATTTTATTCTTGCTAATAAACTAACAGAGGCTGTTTAATGAAGAAAACGTGAAAATGTGTGTTTGTTTCGTAGACTCACCAAGGTTGGAAAAGACCTGTAAGATAGAGTCTGACTGTTTCCTTCCACCTCTCCTCAGCACACCAAAAGAAACCACTGCATAAGCAGGTTCTGTTTTGTTTGAAGGGGATTTTTCTTTATCTTAATATATCCCTTTCAAGTATTACAGAAAAATATCAGTGTTAGAACTATGTGCTTTTAGTATCAATGAATAATTTACAACTATATTAAGGAGTTAAATGGGGACATTATGAAACTCTTTATACCTATAAAGCAGCAATATTTTCCAAAATCGTAGAAGTCCACAGAGAAAAACCTAGTTGAGAAGAGGCATAGATCAAGAAATTTTTGTAATGAAATTGAAGAAATTATTAGTAGGTGCTGAAAAGCTGGGGGCTCTCCAGTCAGAGGAGCTGGAAGCTGGGCAGAATCATGGCTGGCTGTGTTTGAATTCAGTTTGCTTTGTGGTTGTTCCTTATTCTGGAGATTCTAAATATGAATTTCAGGCTTACAG
Organism: Illadopsis cleaveri; assembly: GCA_013399915.1. NCBI lineage: Eukaryota > Metazoa > Chordata > Aves > Passeriformes > Timaliidae > Illadopsis > Illadopsis cleaveri. The sequence goes on along the minus strand of VXBB01004920.1, from coordinate 57,576 downwards.
TTTAATATTAAATCACTGCCAGTTGTCAGCATTCAGATTTCTGTCTCAGGATGCCTGAGAAAGCAAAACTTCTTCCTGCACACCTTGTTTCCTTCTGGTTCTGTGTCTACTGAAGGAATTGTGGTTTATACAGGTTATGTGATCAGCCCTACCCGTGCTGCTAGGGCTTCTGCTTGTGCCCTTCATTTTTGTAAGGAACAGCCAGGACACTTCAAACCTTTGCTCCATTACAGTCAGGCCACAGAGACAGTCTTTGTTTCAATCTCAGCTGAGTATTTACAAAATGTTACTGGAATTAAAACAGCCACTTCCATGTTGTATATCTTTTCACTCCTTCTGCTGATTGCCTGTCAGAAACAAGTCTGGACACACTACAGCTTGGCCCTTACTGGTTTTTTATTTATATTTTGTTTCCCTATCTCATTACAGCAGCTACAGCATATTTTGTGTGTACATGGAATTACTTACTCTGGAGATTGAATCAACTGATGTAGATTGAGAGAGGAAAAAATAAAGAAAAATTCACTGAGTTTACTTATAATTTTCTTCCATTTGTTTCTTCTTTCCTTGTTCATTGCCTCTAGCACATTTGCATAATGCCTTAGTTTGCTGACTTTGTTTTTTCCTTGTCTGCATCTTCTACTGTTTCATCTCATATAAGAAATTTTATTGGTATACACTTAATAGTTCTCTGTTTTTTTATCTATGCTGCTAATTATTTATTTGTAAAGAGTCTATTGGATGGTTTTGTTTGTTTGTTTGTTTGAACTTTTATTTTTATTTTTTAGAATTTCAGTAAAGGAATTCCTCATTTGCCTTAAGAAATCAGCTGATTACTGGCTATTCATTTTTATCTCACAAGAGTGTTTTGCATACAACTGTTGTGTGACTCTCTAGTTAACAGGTTGAAAACGTATCCAGTTAAGGAGGTTGAAGTCATTCTGAACAGCAACAGGGAATGATTTGGAAGTGCAGGCCTTCAAAATGAGGAGTTACATGTTGGGAGTTAGGTTGAACCAAAGAACTATTTTGAACCCTAATTATTCTTGAATCAGCACTAAAAAGAAAATTATGTTTCTGGCTGTTGGTTTACAGTAACAGGAGAGGAGGAAGGTCTAATCCAAAGACACTGTCAAAAGACTTTCCATTAAATAAGATTGATAATGAAGCCAGTACTAAAAGAAATAATCCTAAGATTGTCAGAACAATTAAATATGGAAAAGAGAAAAATAAATTGCTCATTCATTGCAAAATCATGAGAACTTTGACAAAGTTTGTAGCATTTTCACAGAAATCCACAATAATGTGAATGAATTTAGAAACATGTTTCTGAGAGTTTATTTTTTAAATATTGATTTTTTTCTGTCTTGTTTTCTTTGTATAAATATCATACTAGATTTATTAAATAGAAGGAGAAAAAGTTCCCCTTTAGGGACCATGCAGCACATCTTGTTTTGATAATGTCTTTCTTTCTACTGTAGCATAATTTTTCTCCCCATTTGTTCTTGAATGTTAGTGACTGTGTTACCTGCATTGCTTTTGTACATAGTTACCTTCTTTTTGATGTTTGCTCTTTAGGTAATGATTCTGACGTTGACCTTGACAGGAAGGAAGATGAGCGAGAAAAAACTCCCAAGAGGCCCAGAGTTCAGAAAACAGACAAAACAGCATCAGCTAAGGAGACTGAACAGGTTTCAGGAGCTAAAAATCCTATTATAAGTGTGGTTTTGACAGCCCATGAAACTATTCCAGGTAATCAAAATCACCAATTATGTAATAATTTTTTTAAACTATGCTAACACTGTATAAAATACTCATTGGTCTAAGACCAAATTGGTTAGAATATTTAGTGTATGAAAAAATATTTAGCATTATTTGATTATCTTGATACAGAATCTCTGCATCTGGCAGCTACATAATTGTAGAACTTCAGTCACATTTCTGCACAGGTACAAGAAATGCTGGACCTGGCTGTAGTTAACCTCAGTTACTGCATTAACATCAGTAATGTTTAGTCTGTGAATAGTTTTAAAGAAGAAAATTATATAACCCTGACCAGAGAACAGAAAAGTGTTTATATATTTGAAAATGAAGCTCTACATAATGATTAGAGGTTTCAAACAATTTAGTTAAAACTAGATTTGCATGTGACTGTTTATATAAACCATGAACTGGTTATAAACCATTAACCATTCTGACTGACTGTCAGAATCCCTTTCTGATAGTTTTGTGCATTATTTTCAGCTTTGTGGTTTTATTGTTCTCCTTTTCGTTATTGCTAACATTTATGAGTGTTTGTTTTACCTGCAACTATCAGAACAACTTTAAGGTCTCATTTTGTTGTTGTGGGTTGGAAGCTAGCAGCATTCTCTGTGTTGTTAATAGCTTTTGATACTGAGATCTGTGATATGCTGGTTCAGGGGCTCATGGAGGTGTAAGTGGGGTCCTTTAGGTGTTACTTTATGGATGTAGGCAAACCTCCCTTCCTCAGGGCTTTTGGAAAGAGCTATAACTGGAGATTCCCCTCCCCTGGTGCTAAACTTTATTCACCTTGTAAGAATTTTTATCTTACACCTTTACATTTCTGGCAAGGATTAGAAGAATTTCCAAGAGAGGAAGGAAACACATGGTGGATAATGCAATCCAAGATCCATTTCCTTACAAAACTGGCCTAAAAAGACAAATGGAATAATAGTAAATATAGATAATAAAGCAAATGTGGGAAGCATGTGATGCAGGAGGCGAAATGTAAATCTAGTGGATATTGTTGCCTTAATTACTACCTAGTAAATTTTTTCTTTGGACAGCCAAAATTTTTGGCTTTCTTGCACATATGCTTTTTGAGGTACTCAAAATAGTAAAATAACTTAAACTTTGGAGGTACTTGGGCATAGTACATTCAAACATTCAGAAGGCTTTAATGAGCCAAAAGGATTTATGGTCAAGTATGAACCTGCAGCAGTTTTTAAAGGTCCTCTCATCTATTTGACTGACTATTAATAATCTTATTGCATTCAAGTTCCCAGCTAAATTATGTGTAATAAAAAAGTCAGTACTCTTCAAAAAGTTATGAATTGTCACCCAACTTTTCAGAATTTGGAAATTCTAGAAGACAAGATAGAAGTGATTAATTCTAAAGATTCAAAGGAAAAGTATTTCATTTAATGCAATCATGGTTTAATTTATTTTTCATTGATTTTTCTTCTATTTTTTTCCATTAGTTTCCACAATCTAACTATATCTTAATGTCACTAACAATTCTTATACAGTTCCCCTGTCTCAGTAATACTTAAATGTGTGGAGTTTTTAATAAAGATATTTCACAGTCTTTTTCACGGTCATTTTTCTGGAGATTTATTATGTGCTGAAGAAATGAGTTACTGCTGTAGACTGTTGTTGAAGAATATAAATAGATAAAATAGTTCTCCCTTCTCTTCTGCTTTCTGTGTACTAGATGATCTGTAAAGTTAAGTTGAAAATAAAGTTTGAAGTTCCTTAAGCACTATCTAAACTTAGTCCTTTCTCTGCAAGCATTAACAATCTGTACCCACCTGTTACCTAGTTTTGAGGGTGCATGGAAATATTTTGTGTACATTACAGTAAAAATTCTGTTGGAAGATTTCAGATGACAATGGGAAAAATAGAGAAGGCCTTATGAATTAGCTGTATTTTATTCCCAGTATTAAGGAACTACTCAGACTGTATTTTTCACCTCTTAAATAAAAGATTCTTTTGGAAGCATTGCATTAACACTTTGCTGTAACTTTGCTAAACACTAATGAGGTTTATAATGCTTTATATAATTTAGATTATGACTACATTGATGTCTTCAAAATCCCTTTGAACAAACAGGATCAATTAGTTTTTAACTTCCCAGAAAAGACATTTGGGCAACTTTAATTTTCCCCGGTGTTCCTTTTCTGTAATGTTCCCTTGGGAGGCATATGAAAGGTAATAGATTTACAACTGTAGAAATCTGAAAGCTGGCATTAACCTACAGAGTAAATACAGTTGGAATAAAAGTTGTAGATTTTTTTAATGCAGGCCTTGAAGTTCCTTGATAGGAATATTTAGTGTATGAAAAAAAGGCTCTTGCAGAGCAAGGCCAAGCACAGGGTCCTGCACCTGGACATGGAGTGGTAGGAGAAGGGAAAACAGCTTCAAACTGAAAAAGGGTAGTTTGAGAGTAGATTGTAGGAGGAATTTCTTCACTGTGAGAAGAAAGGAAAGGAAAAGGCATGGAAAAATTTGCTCAGTGAATTTCTGGATGCCCCATCCCTGGAAGTGTTGAAGGCCAGGTTGGATGGGGCTCTGAGCAGTCTGGTCTAGTGGAAGGTGGCTCTGCTCACAGCAGACAGATTGGAATTAGATGACCTTTAAGGTCCCTTCCTACCCAAATCATTCCATGATTCTATGACTGGAGAGTTTGGAGACCTTGAAGAGAAGGAGTGCAGAGATCATGAGCACACCAAGGTGTCAGATAGAACACAGGACAACTTTTCATAAGCATCACAATTAAGAGAGGGAATAACTACAGTTGTATACACTTCTGAAAATTGTTTTGAATGGCAGATACTTTTTTTTATAGTTTGTTTTTAAGAACAAGTGAGTAAATTCAGCAAAGTATTCCATCTTCTGGGTTTTTAATGTATTTTTTCCCATGTTTAAATTCTGTAAATTATCAAGGTGTCTAAAAGCAATTTATTATTCACACTCAGTTAGTTTGATTCAGGAGAGATGTGAACATTTAAATTATTGTTTTATGTAAATTCTGTAATATTTTAAAGACTCAGCTTGTTGCTAGGAGATTTGTTTTAAGTTCCTGTAAAGATGGTCAGTGGTAGATTGTTTGTTTGTTTGTTTGTTTTCAGGAAATACAAAAATAGCATGAAGTATTCAGTTTCTTGAGAATAATTATTTTTTGTTTTCTAAAGGAGTTGTTGTTTTTTTTCTGCTACAAATTCTTAATACAACACTGTGAAGGCTTTTCTCTCCCTGATTTTCCCTGTCCATAAAAGTCCAGCTGAGTTCTTGTGCTACTATGTGAGAGGATTCTATCTGTAATCTATGAACATTTAGTTCCTTCTTCCGTTGAAATTTTTGGACGCTGGGGAAGAAGTGAAAGAATGTCATTTTGCTCACAGTTCTGGGACTGACTTAGTTTAACTGGTGGCAGTCTTCCTAGCTGGTAACAGTCTTTTTTGTTTAAGATAATTTCTGTTCTGTAGCTCATGGAATGATGGTTGTGGGCTTATGACACATCTGAATGGATTTAATGTCAAGCAAAATGAGCCTCCTGGGAAAAGGGGGAGGATTGGGACTACCCCTTTTCAAAGTCTCTTGGTCAGTAAGTACAGACTGCTGTCACTAGCAAGTGCTGTTCTCCAACCCCATCTTTATGTCCTTCAGATCATTATGCCTGTTGTTGCACTGCTGTAGTAAAACAAACTAGAAAATTAATAATTAAGTATTTGCAGAAGGAGGGATATGGTGTAGATTTTAGGCAGATCCCTTCTCTAATCCTCTTCATGAACTCCTGTGCTGGTACTTCTCAGGCATCACCAACACGTAGTTGAATGGAGGGCTGGAGAAAAGATGCTATCCTTATGCTGACTTAAAGCAAACGTTGAATTAGGCAGGGTTAGGAAAATGAAACCTTTCCCCTCTGAATGTGAGCAAGTGCTTATGTTATTGTGGATTTCAAGGTTGATTTAGTTCAGCTCTGGTGAAAGGGGGAATCTTCATCCTCCCATACATGGGTCTGTGTTTCTATTTTTGTTCTAAATTAAAATGTGTTCAACCTCAGGGTGACCTAACCTACACAAATATTAAACGGTCCTTTTGCTTTTTTTTAGCTTTATTTTGAGGGTTAAAGATAGGTTTGCATGGAGAGCTTTGGGATTATGGGTAGGGTTGGTTTCTGATGATTTGACTTTCAGAAGTGTCTTTCTATGGATCACACACGTTTGGAGCACGTTTCACAGGATATTGTGGAAACTGGAAAAACACATTCTTTCAAAAAGAGATTGTAAGAAACAAATATTCACTTCAGATCCATAGCACGTTATTTTAACTGTACAGATAGGAGTACCTGCATTATGAAGATTTTTTTTAAATATACTCCAGCTAGAGTCCTTTATATAGCATCTCTATAGAAAAGAAAAAAAGACAGCTATTGTGTAAAGTCTCATGGATTCTGACAGCTGTTGAGCTGATGTTTGCATCTAGATTATCATATTTAATATGTATCAATTAATTTGTCTAAATCCCATCTTGAATGCATTTATATTTTCAGTCTCTGTGACATTATACAGTAATTGTTCAGTAACTTAATTATATGTGGGGTGAAAATGCATATTCCTTTATTTTGTTTTAAGTCTGTATTGAACTAGTTTTTTGTGGATTGTGAGATAATGATTATTCACTTTTTTTTTCACAGTATTTCTAATTACTGATTTTTTTCTGATATTTCACTTTCAGTTACCTCTTTTCCAAGCTGAAGGTCTCCAAATTCTGTATCCCTTTCCCAAACAAAATACTTCTGATTTTGTATTTGTTACTGTTTTCTGCTTCTTCTTTATCATTTTTGTGATCTATATTTGAAGCTTTAGGACGTTTGCAGAATTTAGTTTAATTAATAGGAAATAGGTTGATGTTCTTTCCTGGTTTATTTCTGATCCATTTCTAATAATTCTATTACCCTTCAGACTGTTGATAAGTATTGGAGAACTCTGTAGTGAAGGGCAGGCTGCTTTTCTAAGGGAAAGACTGGAAGAGGCTGGAGGCCATCTCTGAATTTGAGCCAGAGATGAGGCTCACTGGGTAATGCTTATCTGTCGAAGCTGCTGTCAGAATGTCATGAGAAACTCAAATCTTATTCTTCTGAAGGCAGATTTACTTAGGTGATATTGACTGAAAAGAGGAAAGCAAAAGGCATAAATAAGGTCTAGTAAACTAAAGTCGATTCTGCCTTTAAAATAGAGATATGATAGTGCTGGAGGAAGGATTTTTCTGAAAGAAATGATCAGTACAGTAAACTTCCTCTTTTTTTCCCCCTGATATTTATATGCTTTGACTTCTTGAAATGATTGCCTAGGGAAACAGGAAAACCTTTATCTTCCTTATTGGCATATGATATTTTTAATGAAAAATAAGACCTTGTATGTGTTTGCCTTTTTCTTAGGCATTTCCCTAGCCTGAATATTGTGGGCATTCTTTTGGGATTTGGGGCATGTGGGGACTAGGCTGGATAGAGCCTAGAAACCAAATTTCTCACTTCCTGGGCATGTGCTGCAGTCATTAGTTTGTGATGTAGTGGTGGTTGCTGTGGCTGCTGGTCTGTTGGCACCTCAGCATCCCAAGTGGCTGGAGACATCTAATGTTTCTTAGTGCTTCCCTGTGTGTAAGGGTGGAAAGTAGCAACCTCCCACTAGGGGACATGATTGCCTTTTGTGAGCAGGTATTTCATCAGCATGTCTGAAAATCTGAATCTCCCTCTTCAAGTTTTTAAAGTCAATTTTCTCTTTGTGAACTGCATAGGTAATTTAGAGGCAGTAACACGAGGATAACCTTGGAGCATTCTGCCCACTCAAAGTATGCAAAATACTGGTGAGTTAGTATTTATCTAGAGAGTATATATTTAGTTCACCCAATTTAGGTGATTAAATTTTTATAGTGGTAGTATGAAAGTCTATTAAACAGTTCAGCAGTCCTTTTAGGAAATGCTCAAACATCCTGAAATGCAGAAGGGCACAGAGGAGAGTAAGTGTGGAGCATTTAATGAGAATTTTTGTCTCTCAGTCAGGAAACAGGAGGCCTGGAACAGGCAATCATGCATATAAAGCAGTTTGAGGCCTATTTTCTTTAGATTGAGTCCCTCTAAATATAGAATTCACTTCTATTTTAAGTATTGAAGTATTAGAACACTTTTCTAGTGTCTATTCTGTTACCTTTCTACTGAACCCACAGACTGAACCATGGCTCCTGTGCTGTAATGACAAGGTCTCATCTCACTGAACTGCCACAGTGCAATTGGGGAGATGCAATCCTGTGGACAACCTGGCATCTGTGGGAGAGGGAGGAACAGGAAGAGTAGAAGTTGTAATGTTCTGGCAACATTTAGGGTGAAAACTTGGAATCAGTTCTGTTGAACCTGCAGAATCTTTTACACAGAACTAAAAGCATTATTAAAAAACAGTAGTCCAAAAAAGCTGGTTTTAGATGCAACCAGTTTAGTGAACAACAGAACTTTTACAGTTTAGTTACTCTGTTCAGAGTTGGCTGATGTCCAGTCTGATGGGAAAAGCTTCATTAGCTCTACATATTCCCAAACGGCCTCTTCTCAAAATATCTCAATTTCCTAGTTACAATCACTCAGAAGGACCCACAGAATCTCTGTTTTTCTCCTTGTTGTCTACAGCACTTTCTTCCTCCATGTAATGTCACTAAGTCTTCCACACCTGTTATTGCATAACCCCCACTGTGGTCTCAGAGACTTTATGTAAATAGTGCCTGTATTTTATAAATAATATCTTCAGGAATCTGGGCTTAATGCATTCAGTACAGCCCCTTCTGCTCCCGATGGAGACTGAGAAGTGCACATGGAACATGGAATCAGAATATCCTGAGTTGGAAAGGCTCCACAAAGATTGAGTTCAGCTCCTGGCCCAGCACAGGACAGCCCCAAGAATTACACCATGTGCCTGAGAGCATTGTCCAAAGATTTTTTGAGCTCTGTCAGGCTTGGAGCTGTGACCACTGCCCTGGGAAGTCTGTTCCAAACATACTCTTTTATTCTGAGGGATGGCAATATGCCCCAAAATATGAAGAGTTTAAGGAAAGGATGTACAGAGTTTTAAATATAGACTAAACTATCTTTTAGACTAAACTTTTCCCCAGCCTTTTTTGTGCAACTGATTAAACAGCTTGGTGTAACTTTTCAAAGGATGTGGTATGAGGCAGAAACTGAAAGATTCAAATTTTATTTAGAAGATTTACAATCTTTTAAAGGTGGAAATATTTGGATGTAGGATCTCCTTGTTGCAGGCATCAAGCACCATTAATAATGCTCTGAACTATCAGTCCTGGCAAGTTATTTAAGCAGAACTGTGGTCTAAGTACTGATAGTTTCTGCATGTGTCCATCATTAACAACAGGAACTAAAACAGTCAAACTTAATGATTACAGAGCTTATTGTTTAATTTACACTTTTATATTATAGACAATGCATATTTCTAGTGTGAGATTTTTAATGAGAATTCTTTTCATTCTTCCTTTAGGAGCCAGAAAAATTGTTCCTCTTGAGGCTTCTCCTCATGAAAGTGAACCCACAACTCCAGACACAACAGTCCAAGACCCATCACAACGAAAAGGATATCAAGAATATGCCATTCAGCAAACCCCATATGAACAGGCAATGAAAACAAGCAGGTAATTTTGAAGTACTTACATTTGTGTTCATGCAGAATATGAATGAAGTGCTTCCCCATTTGTTTTCATGAAACTGGGGTATTTTTCTGAGACCTGTAAGTAACGGAGCAGCTGAAAATTAACTATAAATAAGTTGCATAATTTAAAATGCCTTTGGAGAATACTTTTTTTTAACAAACTGAGCATTTCTGTTCATTTTGAATGTCTAGGGATATTTTGACACATTATATTACCAAGGTTCACTACTGTAAATATCGTGTTAAATATACTGTTTGTTTGGGTTTTTTTAGGTTGGGTCCAACTCAACTGAAGATTTTTACATGTGAATACTGTAATAAGGTGTTCAAATTTAAACACTCCCTCCAAGCACATCTGAGGATTCATACAAATGAGAAGCCTTACAAGTGTTCTTACTGCAGTTACGCCAGTGCCATCAAAGCCAACCTGAACGTTCACCTGCGGAAGCACACCGGGGAGAAGTTCAGCTGCGATTATTGTACCTTCACTTGTCTCAGCAAAGGCCATCTCAAAGTCCACATCGAAAGGGTTCATAAGAAAATTAAGCAGCACTGTCGTTTCTGCAAAAAGAAATACTCGGATGTTAAAAATTTGATCAAGCATATGAAGGAAACTCACGACCTTCAAGATAAAAAGGTGAAAGATGTTTTTGATGAGCTCCGTTTGATGACACGGGAGGGCAAAAGACAACTTCTCTATGACTGCCAAATCTGTGAGCGCAAATTCAAAAATGAACTGGACCGGGACCGTCACATGCTTGTCCATGGTGATGAGAGACCCTTTGCTTGTGAGCTCTGTGGTCATGGGGCCACTAAATACCAAGCCCTTGAGCTTCACGTTCGGAAGCACCCTTTTGTATATGTGTGTTCTGTGTGCCTGAAGAAGTTTGTCAGTTCTGTGAGGCTCCGTGCTCACATCAAAGATGTGCACGCAGATCTGCAGGAGGATTCTGTTTTTAACAGTTCTATCAACCAAAGCTTCTGTCTGCTTGAGCCAGGAGGTGACATCCAGCCTGATGCCCTTGAACAGCAGACACAAACTGCAGATGTCACGAGTACTGATGCTGTTAATGCCCCACAGCCACCTGCTTCTAAGGGTGAATCAGCAGCTGCAGATGTAAACCATGATGGTCAGCATAATGGTGATGTAAAAATTGATGCAGTCCTTTCCTTAGAGCTGGAAAACCCTCTGGTGAAGAATGTGGCAGAGACACTGTGTCAGACAACAGACGTAGCAGTCCCAGACATTCAGCCCTGTGCAGCATCAGATTGCTTCCTGCTGAAAAATGGTACTGCTGGCCCTGAGGAGTTAAAAGGTTCTCCTCCAAATGAAGAGGAAGTTAATCAATGCAGTTCTGTAAACGAGCAGGGTGAAGAAATTCATCTTTTACTATCTGAAGACAAAAGTTTAAATGTGAATCAGAACAACACAATGACTGAGAACCTCCCTGCCCTTGAAGAGCGAATCCAGCCTGTTCCACCTGGTGAATCAGAAACAAACAATCTATCCATTCAAAATTCAGCAGAACCCACAGACCCCTTGGCAGCAGCAGAAGATGGTGCAGCCACCAGCCCACAGGCAGCCTCTTCTAACACAGCTGCAGCCAACGGGGGGAGTGGATCTGTGGCCTTCATGCAGATCTTGGACAGCTTGCAGAAGAGACAAATGAACACTGAGTTGCGTGACAGGATAAGGAAGGTTTATGGAGACTTGGAGTGTGAATACTGTGGTAAGGAGCAGTGGAACTATGTTTGGGGTTTTTTAAAATCTTATGCAGTGAGCTATCTTTTTCCTGCTCCTCTGGTTTACAGTGTTTGATATATTTGTGTGTCTTTGTGGCAGTGTTAATTTTGTAGTTCAGTATGGATTCTGGGGTCCAGTGGGATTTACTTTCTGCTGTACAAATAATGTCAAATGAGTCAAATCTCCTCAAAAAAACCCCACTAGTGGAATATAGCAAAGCAGTGCCTTGCAAGGCTCAATTGAGATTTGAAATTTGATAGAATTAGCTTATTTCTGTCCACATGTGTCTCCCTAAGTCACAACTTTCACTGAGGCAAAGCACAGCAGATTTAGCCATGTGATCAGCATTACTTCAGTCCATGCTTTAATGCTTGAGCTTCATTATCAGCTTAGTATGAAATTCAGTTTTTTTCATATAGTGTGGGAGGATGTAAAGTAATATACATTCTGTACAATATAAACATATATACTGGCATAATTTTGTGTCTTGTTTTGAACTAGGTTCTTTGAGGTGAAAATTTTAATTACATGGTATCACATCAAGACTATCCTGATTGTAATTGTTTGGGTTTTTTAATTTATGGAACTGGGAATAACACACCATTCCCACTTACTCTAACTGAAAAAGTTTGTGTTTACATAACTGTAAAGGAAGCAGTTTGGGATATATTTTGTAGGTTTCATTCTTGAAAAGGGAAAGGAATCAAAGTCTGAAAAAACAAGTTTTTGAAACACCCTAACATTATACTTTAGATGGATTGCTCTGAGCTTGTTGGTGCCATTATGCCAAAAAGGCTTTTAAGAAGGAGTAACATGAAACATTTTGACAGTCTCTTTTAGTGTACAGTTGCATTCAGATTCCTTGTATAAGAGAACAGATGTAGAAGGACTTTTTCTTTAGGAAAAAGATCATCGATGTGTATTAAAGCTGCTCTTGTCAGGCTGTTTCAGGATGCATAACATGATCTTTTTGGACAAAGGTGGATTTGTAAACATATTTTCAGTAGTGAAGGGTTTTTAGGCAAGTTTTCATTAAAGACAAAAGGGACAGGATTCAAACAGTGTGTTTTGTCCTGAAAGAAAATCAGTTATTTTTTTTGAATTTTCACTGGCAATTGTTTAGGAATTACTTTCTTCATGTCTAATTTAATTTTCAGGGAAATTGTTTTGGTACCAGGTGCACTATGACATGCATGTCCGTACACACACTCGAGAACATTTATATTACTGTTCCCAGTGCAATTATTCTTCCATCACCAAGAACTGCCTTAAGCGTCACGTCATCCAGAAACACAGCAATATTTTGCTGAAATGTCCAACAGAACATTGTGACTACTCCACCCCAGATAAATACAAGCTCCAGGCACACCTTAAAGTTCACACAGATCTGGTGAGTAGCAAACCAAATGTGTGTTTGTCTGGATTCAGTGTCTTCTTCAGTGTCGTGTATTCTGTGGTAGTACCTGGAGACTCCAAGACTACAGCTCGGGGTTCTTACCTGTGTGTTCTCTGCACACTTCTGGGAATACCTGACTTAGAGCAACTGGATGTTTGGACCTTCTCAGAGCTGTTTCCAGGAAAGTATGTCTGTATCCATTTTCTCTTTGGGCTTCCCAGAATTTTCAGATCCTTTGGGGTTTGAGTGAGTAGAGTAAGGTTGGTACTATTACTTCATTCTGTGAACCTGAATTCCCTTCCTTCATAAATTGATGGCTTGGTAAAATGAAAATACGTTCTTCTTAATTACTACTAACAAAAGATATTTAAGTTATTGAAATGGATTTTTTTTCCCTAGTATTTCCACCTCCTTGCAGTTGAACATCTACCATTTTCTGTTGTGTTGATAGAGAGATCATGTTTTAAAGGTTCCTGTCTTGTTCAGAAAGCCCTCCAGCTCAGCGCCATGTGCTAAAACCAGGTCTTGGTAGGCTATTGGTCAGTATTTCCAGAAGCTGAAGTTCCTTTATAGGTACTTGGAACAGAACAACACTTCACCTCCTACTCTTCTTAAGCAGTTACTTCTGGAGAACTTTAAAAGGAAACAGAAGAGATGACACAAAAAGGAAAATTTTCCCCCCTCGTGTTGTCCCCTTCTAGAAATATTTGAAATGGAATCTGAATTTGTTGTGAAAGGTGCAGAAAATTCACATAATAGACATTCTTTTTGGATGTTTTTGAATTTGTGATGTTTACAATGCCCATCTGATATCAAAAATCTGTGTAATTGGTGTCAAGGAACACTTAAGAAAAACAAGTCTACAATTAGCTCTCCTATATCCTTCCGTAAGTACCTGTTTTTCAAATGTGATGAATGTCCAACAGCTCCCACCAGGAAGATCATTTTCATAATTCTAAATAGAAATGAGAAAATGGATTTCATAATTAAAACCATTGTGACAGCAAGATCTTTCAGAAGCATGCTTGATGATGCTTACTGTCAAATATATTTCTTTAAATGGATTGAAAAATTCATGTATTAGAATTTACTTAGTAACTGAATTTGGCAATTCTCATATTAGTCTTTGTGCCCACTGCTTGGTATATTTACTCCATGCATATCTCACTGAAAAGGACCACTTCTTCAAATACATACCTACACACAGTTAAATGTGGAAATCTACTTTAATTTTAATTTGAAAAATCAATTCTTAATAAATATTAAAATTAAAACTTCTCTGGAGACAGAAGATACTGAAATCTCAGTTCAGTTCCATGTGTGGATGCATATCCTTCATCACTTCCTTGCTGGCTGCATTTCAGCTGGATCCCTGCATTATTTGTGGAATATAAATGATGGATATTGAAAAGCAGCTTTCCCTTCATTCTTGTATATACCACTGTATAGCCACCCACCTTACTCTCTATGCAGCACCCAAGTCTTGCACTGAATTTGGGATTGGTTATTCCCTGACAGATGATGGGGAGTGTGAATGTGCTGCCTCTCACCTTCTGTATTTGTTACACATTGTTGTTCCAGGGAAGATTTTTACCTTTGAAGCCTGGGAACTGAGGTGTGGCTTGATTCAAAACCAAAACTTTGTATATATTCTCTGATTTTCAGTACTCCTCTTTTTCTCCTAGGGTTTTTATTGTGGATTTTTGATGTTTGTTGGCATTTGTTGAGCTTTTCCAAAGTTCAAACCGTGACATGACCAATCACTTCAATGTCATGGGACCTAGGAAAGGGCTGGGCAGTTTCAAATTGCTTTAGTGCAGTTTATATTAGGAATGAGCTCATGGTAACATTAAAGGGCAGGGTGTGGAATTAAACAATGCTGATGTAGGTACCAGAGTTTATTTACAACTCCCAGTGGCTTTTGCCATTCTCAGTGTGTTGAGCAGATAAACATCACAGAGATGATTTGTCTCTGAAAATATTTTAAGTCTATGTATGCAATTGATATTGCAACATTAGCACCTCTATAAAATTGCAGTTCAGACTCAGAACCACCAATTGTTATTAGGTGCCTACATCTGCTTTCATGCATATTTTGGGATGTAAATTATTCTTGTCTTTGGAAAGATGCTTAGAAATTCCATTATGCTGTTGACCTTTCATGTAATAGCATAGCTGTCGGTAGGATGTGAGATGCTCAAGCTCTGATTGCTTATTTGCCCTTCCTGAGGAGAGTAAATTTTCACATGGTCACTGGTCTGGCTGTGTTACCTCTGCCCCTGGAGCAGTGCTGCTGTGCAGTCAAGAATGCAAGGTACTGCAAAGGGAAGCAATTAACAAAAATATCTCTGGTCTAATGATCAGGCACGCAGTTGGAAAACAGCTTTTGGTCCTAGTCCTCACTTCCATAATGAATGTCAGCTTGGCATTTGTTTTTACTAATAGTTATTTCCTGAAAAAATGCTTAAGTACTGTATGCAGGTGCTTGCCATTTTGTGAACTGAGTTCTGCTTCTTGCCAGACTTCAGAAAAGTCTGTCTGAACATCTGCACATTTTTCTGTAGCCTCCTTCACACGTGTGCACAGCTGTCTCCTAGGTACCTCACATCCCTTTAGCTGAGTTGCATTTTAATGAGACATCAGTTTATTGCAGGAATCTTTTGGGAAAATTTTAATTTGAACATCATGAAAACTAGGATGAGGATTTCTGGAGGTCTTCACCCCTCAGAAGTGTAACTCAGGGGTCTAATTCTGATCTCATGGGGGTTAGAAATTAAATTTCTGTTGCTCTGAATAGATGTAGGAGCAGGCTTTGGCCCTCTATTCCTCTACAAAATTATGCAGTCAAATACTGTGTTAATTGAGTTGTAGGAACTTTTCCTGGAAATGTTCTGTGAGTGTCAATATTTAGTAGAGGGTTTTAATTTTAGTTTTTGTGACTGTATACTTGTATGCCTATCCCTTGAAGTATCTTGAAACACGTGCCTCAGAGAAATGAAATTCTCTTCAGAGCACTATAAATGGATAATGCAATATAGCTGATGCTTTCTTAGTGCAATTTTAATTCATTTATATAAAGAGAGATGCATTGTGATTATTATGTAAGTGGCCTTATTTAATAACAAAACAGCATAAACAAGAAAATCTGTGATAGCATTAGACTAATTTATTTCACTAGGTTTAAGAATGCTTACGTACCTAATTAAATTCCTGGTTTATGGAACGTAAACAACACTTTCAGTGAAAAACCTACCTTTATTTAGGAATTATTGGAAGTTTCTTATGTTTTCTCAAATTGGCTAATAGGGGTGTTGAGCAAATATCAGGAAATGATTGACTTTGAATTTTAAATACCTGATCGGACTTTGCAGCTGGTCTCTAACAAAGGTAGATCCAGCTCTCTCCATGCTTTGCTTCTGTTCCTGTCCTTCAAAAAAACCTTTAAAGGCATTTAAAAGGCAGATATTCCAATAAGGCATAGGAAAAATAACTTTCATTCTTACCAGAGGAGAACTTGCATGCTGAGAATTTGATTCAGGTGTTACTGCAACCTCAGCCTTCAAAGGGATTCTGTCATCACCTATGGCCAGAGCACCTGAAGAGCTGGAGCTGTGGTGTAGGGGATCTTCTCTGGGGCTCTGCCTTGTGGTCTGACTGCTCTGAAATTTGCAACAGGGCATTTTTGAAGGCTGTTTTCAGAGTGATGGGATTACATGAAGGGCTCACACAAGCTCTCAGGGCAGCAACAGAAGAACACTTAAGCATTCCAAGCTGACAGCATAAGCTCCAGTACTCTGTGCCGCTGGCCTGGATACCCAGCAAGGAAAGGTTTGGCTTCAGCTGGGAGCTCTCTGTGAGAAACTAGAGCTTGACAGACACACTTGGAAGGGAATCAGTGCTCCTAGGCACGCTCTGTTACACTACAAAAGATAACCCTTTTGAAGATCCCTTCTGCAGAACTTGGTGTAGATAACTTTCTAACAGCTTGAAAAAAGCTGTTGCGATTATTTCATTATTGAAGAATTTTGTTACCATCACCTTGTGGAAAGATATGTTCTCAGCCCCCATCCATTCAGGTTGGTCTATAGCTCTTGATGCATTTACTGATTATTTTGATTTTTTTTCTTTAAGACATAGGCTTATAGTCTTGTCTTCCTCAAGAATATTAATAGGAATGTAAAGGTGTCACAGTTAACAGCACGTCAGCTGAAGTAGTGTGTTTGTAGTGGAGTGTTGATTTTTTTTTTTCTTATTTGGCATTTGTCTCAGTGTTCTGGTCACACTGAGAAATACTTAATTCAGTGAGTATTGAAGACCAGCAACACCCCACTGTACATTAAAAGGATACTATTTTTTTCCTTTATTTGTTGTATATTTTGAAATCAGATGTATAGCAAGTTTAAGGAACAGACCAAGATCTGTCAACAAATTTCAGCTCAAGAGCCCCAAATGATACTGTGTTGTTTTCCTATATGTGCCAAATTATGAGTGTAATCATACAACTCTGTCTTTGAAAAGGTGCAAACATTGCTATGGGGTTTTGTTATGATCAATCTACCAATCTTTAGTGGAGTAAGTGTTCACATAGAAATCCAAAATCATCAGTAGCAGATTTCTGTTACATCAGTTGAGAGACCCTCATTCCGCAAATTAGCAGCTCTTTTTCAAGGTTTTGTCAGCTTTGTGGGCTACTTGAATCTCTTCCAAAACAGCTAGTATTCTATGATGTTCCTTTTTTTTCCCTTAAGATTCTTAGGGCTTGAAATGATAGCCCCAACTCCATCTTAGCAAGGTACTGTCCTCAGGGTGGTAATCCTTGGATAGCTGCCATCCCCAGTCCCTGGTGCAGGTTTTCTCACAGGAGCAAATGATTATCAGCTCAGGAAGAATTCTCCTTGTGCCACTGCCACATTAATGGCAATGAGAGCTCCATATCCTGGTCATGGGAGTATTTATTGCTATTTCAGCTCAAGTGTTCTAGGGCTACTGCTGGATTTAACTTGTAGGTATGTCAACACAGGGATTTGTTTCTCAGAGGTACATGAGACTGACTGCAAATGCTGCATCATAGTCCAAAACCTGACTTCCATGAAAACCCATCAATTTTTGCTTTCCTTTCAAGAGAGGTGTCAGTCTGCAGCTGTACAACTGCAACATCTGGACAATAATGACCTCCTTGTACAGCCCTCCTTGCTATTCAGAGATGCTCTTTGGTCAAAGGTCAGAAACTGGTAGAGTCCAGGACCCTTAGCCTCCTGTGATCTCCAGATTTCTCATTCATAACACAAGAGTCTGTCTCATTTTGATCAGTAATCTTCCTTTCACACTCTTCAGGAAGTATTTCTGTCCTCCTGAAATAAGTAGTGAAGTGTCCTGTGTCTTCAGCTCATCTTTTCAGAGATCTCTGATAGGTGGGTAGCTGCACCTCCCCAATCAGGTAATTTGTTGCCTGGGCACCTGCCCAGCTGTCAGGACTAACTAGACTCCCTCCATCTGTGGTTTTGATAATCCACTCACAAATTAATCCACTCAGTGCAGAGGTGACTGTGACCCACTCATTTGATTGAGCATGCAGTGCCAGCAGGTACTTCTGGAAAGATCAGTCTCTCCAATTTATATTATGACTGTCAAGATTTAATTTAAAGTGTAAGGGAGAAAATTCCTACATTTCTACATGGAGTTAGATGTATTGGTAAAAACATGAAAATTACAATTCGATTAAAATTGCATAGAGGAAGAAATTACATCAAAACTCTCCAGCTGAACTGGATTGATAGTTTTAAATCTGTCATAACATCAGTGACACTGAGAAAATCCACAGTAGTTTTTAAGTGTTTAAATCAAAATAGTAGAATAAGACTTTAAATGCTACATAAAATGTTGAATATTTATAAAGTAGTTAGAAATGTAGACACTGAATAAGTAATGAAATCTGTCATTGTTAACTCTGCTGCTCGATTTCAGGCCACATAGTGGTGGTTGTCTTCAGAAGGGTAAGATCTGATCCTTGGGTTTCAGAAGGGTGGACTTGTGAAAAAAAAGAAGAAAACCCCCTAAATATTACTGCTTACATCAAATACATTTTCTTCTGTTATGTGACTTGATCTTTTGACTCCTGATTTTCTACAGAGTCAGTCAGAGGATAATGCTTACATTTATTGTGCATATTCTCATCTGCTGTAACTTGGAGCCCTGTATTCATGAGAATTAATGATGTGCTTAGAGTCTTTTAATATTTCTCCTTCACTTATTTCACTATAAATACATTCATTTTTCCCTTAAAAACTGAACCTTGAATTATAACTTTGTTGAGAACCATGTATTACTGAATAATGACTATAGTGATTATACCAGTAGACTGAAAATGCAATCTCTTTCTTTCTCACTTAAGGATAAAAAGAGTTATTCCTGTCCTGTGTGTGAGAAGTCATTTTCTGAAGATCGACTTATAAAATCTCACATCAAGACAAATCACCCTGGTAAGAAAAAAATCGAGGAAGATTTCTCAGTCTATTGCAATAAATGGATGAGGGTTTAGAATGAGCAGTGTAATGTGATTATATTCCTAAGAAAGAGTCTATTTCTAATTCAGCTGGTTTAGAGTAAGAATTGTGTTGGTTTTGCAGATGTTAGACTTTAGAGTCAAAAGTGTTACTGTTTGAGCATGTGTATTGTGGAGTATGTCAGGTAATTGTGGTAAGAAATCTGTCTTCATCTGGCAAAGGGTGAATTCAAATTAAGCACTGGGAAGTTTGGGATCAGGCATACAGATATCTGGTAGCAACCCAGGAAATGTAAAATTCCCACAGGCCTTACATGAACTGACAGGAATGCATTCAGGGCTCATGAATTGTCTGTAGGTGACTGATGTGAATGCAGAGCTGGCCCTGGGGGTCCAGCCCAGCCCATGGGCTAGAAGCAGCTGGGATTTGCCATGGCCAGTAGGAATCTGGAGCTGGCAGGCCTGGCTGGATCCAGCAAACTGTTCCAGATTCTATTTGTACCTTGAATTCTGATGCCCTGATTTATCAGTGCAAGTACAAGGTAACATGAATGTGGTGAGTCAATATGCAGTGCCTGAGTAAACAATACTTTCTCAGATCCTGGGAATTTGATGAGAAAATGCTGGTGTGGGGACTGATTTAAACCTCACTGATGTGAACTCAGCAGAGCCACACTGGTGTGTCCCTAATTTCGTGCTTCTCAGGATCTGTGTTATGTTGGATAGAAAGCCCTGCTGCTACTGCAGAGGAGGGAGAGGTGGCACTTTCATTAATTCATCTACAGTGCTCCTTATCACCTGACATAATTGGATACAAAGAAGGAAAACACTGGTCATGCTCAAACTAAGTCTGAGGAAAAAAAATCCAATTAAAATGATGTAACTTTCCTTGTCTTGTCAGATGTACAACATAATAGGTAAAGCAGTAGTTTATCTTCTTACTGCCACTAGATAGTGCTAGACCCGTGTTTTAAACAATTTCCTTCACTTTAATTTCGTCCTTAACTCCCACTTCAGCTCTTTGGTTACTAAACCTCTTTATTTGCAGACCACTCCAGAGCAGTGTGGTTGGAGGGCTTGTCGTACGTCAGAGGACATGTCTGATGCAGGAAATTGAGATGAGAAAAGGCTTCTGAGCTATACTGTAGTCAGGAGGTATAACACCAGTAAGCATAGAAATTGAATCTCAAGAACTGTGCCTTTAAAGCCTTTTTGCTGCCTCAGGCAGGGAGCACAGGAGACTTCCCTAAATAACAGGACCTGTGACCTGGCAGGACATGATGCTCTGTGCCCTTATATGTTGCCATCAGCCTGCACTGGTCCACTGACTGCTGAATGATCAGTGTATGCTCTGTCTGAACTCCAGAAGTACCAGTTAACTCTGGAGCCCTGAAGTATTAAACTCATGGGTTTAAATACTCCTGAACAATTCATGTGGTATCTGAATCCCTCTAAAAAAGCACAGTGTAAAATTTTTTATTCAAGTGGATCTTTTAAACTCTTACAATAGAAGAAAGGTGTAAAAAGAAAATCTGCACTATTATTTTGTGTTTTCATTTTTTGTTCATGTGCAAAGAGCTTAAAGGCAGAATAGCAGATTTATTAGATGTATCTCTGTGGTACTAAAGAAGTACAACATCTAAGATATGCCTATGCAATAGTTATGCAACAACACTCTTTTACTATATGGAGGAGTATTAATGCACAAATCTTTTTTATTTCTCTGAATTTTCTTCTTGTAATCAGGAAGAAATCCTTTATTTGTACGCCATACTTAATTACAAGTCAAATAAATGTGAGGGGTCTGATGGTATAAGCTATTAAATACTGCAGTGGCATGAGTGCAGTTGTTTTCAAAAATGTAAATGAAAATGACTAAAGATGAAAGGAAAGATGAGTACTGTTAACAGGAATTGAATTTTAAAGCAATATATCAAAAATTAATTTAAACTGAAATACTTTGGTATTTATCATTAAAATGTTATTTCTAGAACTCCCCTTCTCCTTCCTTTCTTAGTATCATTCAGCATGCCCCACTCCCTTGTCTCTTCTGTTTCATCAAGTAAAAAGTATGAAATCAAAAAGTACTCCTTCCTCTTCTGTATTTGCAGAGTTGAATTTTGGTCCCATAAAGGCCATGAGACCAAAATCTCCATAGATTTTGGCAGAGCAGTATTTCAAACCAAAGAGATAAGAGAGCTTGGCTTTATTGCTCAATGATTTCTGTACTCAGCAGTGAAGGAGGAGTCTTGGGTTCTGGTCCCAGCTCTCAGAATTATCTACCTTTCATCCACTGTCTGATTTAATATGATATTTTTAATAGTTCTGAGACATGAGAGGCATCAGCTTCCATAGCTCCCCACTGAGCAAACATCCTAGCCTGCAGTCATGAATGCAGGATCTAAACCATGAAAGACAGATGAGGGTTCAGACTTATGGCTGTATTTTTCTTTTTTTGGTGCCTTAGAACTTATCTCTGCTCAGTTCATGGGCTTTTGTAGTTACCTTTTGAGGTTGTTTTCCCTGTGCATATGAGTTCAGGCAGGATTTTTGTGATTCCATTCTGGGACCGATCATCAGGAGACAAGGTGATTTTGGTAAAAATCTAAGTTTAGACAGCAACTTTCAAATTTATAGAATTTGGGGCATCATATATCACCAGCTTTCATGTCTTAAGGTTTAGATTGCATGAGTGTTGTATTTTTATTAAGTCAAGAGATAGCATTTCATCCATCTGATGTGCATTGAGCAATTTGATTTATTTTTAAAAGCATCTGGCAATGTTTTCATTATGCGTCTGGGCCACTTTAATTTAAACTTCATTATTTTGAACTTTTTCACTGTGACAACCAAAACATTATCTCATATGAAGGAAATGCACAGAATTGAGTGTGTCTAGTTTGAATAAGAAAAGGCCAGGAGAGGAATCTTAATTGCTGTCTTCAGCAATCTAATTAAAAAGAAGACAGAGGGAGATTTTTCTTGGAGCTGTACAATGAAGGGCTGTCAGTTGAAACAAGGAGATTCTGACTAGAACTGGGAAAACAGTTTTGACTGTAAAGATGGCTAAACACTGGAATGGGCCAAGAGAGGCTGTAGAATCTGCATCCCTGGATGTTTTCAGAACGGGATTGGATATGACCCCAAGCAACTTGATGTGACTTTGAAAATGGAACTGTAAAGTTGAACCTGCTTGGAGCAGGTGACCTTAGAGGTCCCTTCCAGTCACATTTATTCCATGAGCTTGGCTTTTCCTTTAAATGCTGATTATCAGCATTCTGACCACTGTAGCTGTGGCTGAAGTGAATTGTCTTCAGATCCTTGACATCTGGAAATCTGGGGTGAAATCTTGAATAAAGCTTTTGAAAATAATGAAAAAAAAAAGTGCCAATTTAGTTTATGGAGAATGGTCACAGTAATAAAATGATCTTTTGTGCCAGTGGCCCAACCAAATTTTTTTATATTTAAAATACTACTTTTTTTTTTTTTAACAGGCAGTGAGGACAGTGTGTTCACAGATCAGGAGAGAAAGGACAGAGCATCCTAGAAGGCCTAAAGGAAAAAAAGGTCTTTGTGCTCTTTGCTCAAGTCAGTTTTGAGTGGGAGTAGGGGAAATACAGCTTTTAAAGAGTTGGACTGAATCAGGATCTAGTTGTTCAGTATTACTTACAAAATAAATTCCCTCGTGTCCTTCTGGTTCTTACTACCTTTTGAATTTCTCTCAGAGGTTTCAATGACTACTATTTCTGAGATTCTTGGCAGAAGAGTTCAGCTGAAGGGACTTATTGGAAAACGAGCTGTGAAATGTCCCCACTGTGATTTTTATTTCATGAAGAATGGATCAGATCTTCAACGTCATATTTGGGCCCATGAAGGTAAAACTTTGGTTTTAAGCTTTTGGGCATATAATGATTCTCATATTCCACTGCAGCTTTGCTGACATAAAAAAACAGATTCAAGTTTATTTCTATACTCGTATGCAAAACTTTAAGCTACATTGGCAGTTAATTAATTAGTTTAATGGATTCTGGATCACATATCACTCTGAACTTCACACTCAGAACATGAACAGACAGTTTAAATGTTTTATATAAATTAATAAAATTCTGATGCATTTTTTTTCCAAAAACTCATTCATAAACATCTGTAAAGTATTCTATGTGAGCAAGGAGGATTGAGTTAAATACATGCTCAGTATTTTAAAACAAGTAATTTTCTGTATCTTCTGATGAGTCTCTGCTGTCCAAAAATCTTTGGTCTGGAAATCTGTTAGTAAACCTGTTACAATCCAGTTGCTTTGATGTATCCATATAAATTCTGTGAGTATTTTAATTAAATCCTGAAGAGCATGGCAGCTAGCTGCCACAGACACTAACCAAAAATCCCCTAAGATCAAAATCCCCTAAGATAATTCTCATCATATTTATGACTTTTTAAGGAAGAAATTCCAGTAGTGTGGCAACACGTGGATTCAAAAATGCCTCAAATTTAAAATCTTTAGACAGTAAAATCTTGTGTCTACCCATTCTGTATATTTTTATGAAAGGTTGAAGACAGCTTACATGGTCTTCATCATATCAATAATCAATGGAACACATTGTCTATGATTTTAGGTTCTTTAGCCATCCCTCTGCATAAAGGAGATAATGGGATTTGGTATCTCCAATTGATATCTTGTTTCCAAAGTGTTCCTTTGTAAGTAGTTCAGCACATTTTTTTGAATGCTCTAACTGTGAACTTTCCTGCCTGTGTAGCAGAGCCGTGGCCTTTCCAGTGGCCTTTCCTCCATTAAGGAGTTTAGGTAAGGCCGAATGTAGGTTTGAGAAATTCCTTGTGTATTCCGTAGACAGAGTTCTTTTTTTTCTGGCTGGAACTGGGAACCCATGTCATCTAACTAGCAGGAGAAGGATGTGAATAGAAATTTCTTCCCCAAATCAAAGTGTGCAATCAAATCTGCTTAAAGCAGACTGTAATTCCTCATGCTTGTAAATCTAATTTTAAGGTCACAAGTATCAATCTAAAATGTGCAGACCCTCATGAAACTGTTGAACTACTCTGCCAGTTCAGATTTATTCAGCTTTTCTTTGAAGGATTTACTTTGTTCTTATAGACTTTCTGTTAGATGATACACTGGGTATTTCTCTGTGTGCTTTGGACAGTTTGAGGGAAGTGAAGTTTTAAGTGCTTGTATCTGCCTGAACCATTAGCAAATCTGACACTAATTAACAATCTAACACAGCTTGCACATTTAACTTCTGCTTTCATGTTAATGACTGCCTAATGAAGCAGTCCTCCTTACAACAGATTTCTTCACTGTTGATTGTAGTAAATGGAGAATTGTAGTTACCTGAAGACTCCTGCAGGGAGACACCAGCTTGGTATCAATGTAAGCAGTTTGGATTTTACTTCTAAATGAAGGGTAGGCATAGCAAGGCCCAAATATCAGTATTTTCCTGGCTAAACTCAGTACCTCGCTTCAGTAGGGCAATATTGTGAAAGAACTCCTCCTTTCTCTTAGCAAGTTAAGTGAGGCTGTCATGAGCTCAGCATCATTTACACAGAAGCTATAGATGAAATCTCATATTTGTGGAGATCCAAATTTTGAAGTGTTTCTCTTTTTCCATGTTGCTCACATGATCTGAAATTTCTTTCAAGCTAATGTCCACCCTCTCATGGAAAGGCACAGCTTGGTTGTTTCATGGTATATTTTTTCATGTTTAGGTGTCAAACCCTTTAAATGTTCCCTCTGTGAGTACGCCACTCGCAGCAAGAGCAACCTGAAAGCCCACATGAATCGTCACAGCACGGAGAAAACCCACCTTTGTGATATGTGTGGGAAAAAGTTCAAATCAAAAGGCACTTTGAAGAGCCATAAACTCCTTCATACTGCTGATGGTAAGTGCATGTTTATTAAATCTATTTTAGGGCAATAAACATTGGCTGTACTACAGGCCTTATTAACAAATGCTTTTCAGTTGAAAAGTGTGATTTACAGATTTTGTTTTTTCCCAGTAGACACCATTTGGGAAATAATTCAAAACCTTCTGAAGTAATTTCTGTGAAAGACAGACAGCTGTTTCTGAAATATTAGGTTTCTCTGAACTTTGTGTTGGCTTTGTATGCCTTCCTTGTTCTTCTATTGTTTATCTCAATAAAAATTTCAAATTGCAAATAGTTCTGTGTTTAAGTCTCTTACTGTTTTATTCTGTGAGAATATGATTAGAATCCTGGTGTCTAATCAGCCAGGGGCCAACCTGGGCACTTACTCTCTACAGTCTCACATGCAGCCCCTCAACTGTCCTGCAATTTTAATATTTCTGTGGTGATAACTGAAAAAAGCAAGATGCACATCCAGAAAAGTATCCCATTTTATATCAGATTTTAGAGCACTACAGTACACTATTATTCTGTGATTATCATATTGAAGTAAATTATTTAGCAGGATAAGTTGTACAGACCTTCAATATGACTTAGTAGCTTGATCTTTGTTACTCATGCAATTGTGTGAAACTTCATTTCACTTTTTATTGACCATTTCATTTACGTTCTTTTTTTTTTCCAAATTACATCTTCAGAGAAAGCACACAATGCTCTGTTACATTTTTAGAATATATTTGAAGTTTCTGTGTCAGAGATACTTTTAACTTATGTCTGTGTGTTCAAGTGAAAGACTATCTCTTTTACATCAATATGCTACATCTTATAGTTATTGTTTTATTACTAAAGTTATTGCAGAAATGCTATGTGTTAGTAAATCACTTGTTATTGGAAAAGTACTTTCCAGTATTTTGAAATAACTTGATCAGTAACAAGTAGATCTGGCACGTGCATCTAAACTTAATATGTGAGAATCAAGATTTTACTTACTTTACTTTAAATGCAAACTTCTGCTGATTCCTGGCCAGGAGAAGGAGGCAAGTTGTTGTATTTGAATGAAAAGAAAATTTCAAGCATGATCAGTCTATCAAGGAAAAGGTCTCTTTCTATGGCCCTGTAAAAAAAAAAATTGCTTTCTGGGGTTTCATTTCAAAACTTTCCTGTTTTGTTTTTACCATCTGGCATGATCAAAGAGTGAAATTCAACAATGAAAGCTGAATTTTTCACCTGTGTGTTAGTTAGATTTCCTGAACAAATCTATGTGTGTGTAAGTTATTACTGCAATTTATCTGAGGCTGCTTTGAAATTTGGTGTTGTTAAGAATAGCACAATGCTTGAGCAGAATCTAGCCTTGTCTGGATTGGCTTTGAAAGTGTGAAGT
The DNA here is from genome assembly GCA_013399915.1 of Illadopsis cleaveri. Classification (NCBI taxonomy): domain Eukaryota; kingdom Metazoa; phylum Chordata; class Aves; order Passeriformes; family Timaliidae; genus Illadopsis; species Illadopsis cleaveri. The sequence goes on along the minus strand of VXBB01004920.1, from coordinate 31,230 downwards.
TAGCCTTAAACATTTCAATCCATGTGAGGAACTGTGTTCTTTTATAAGTTACTGCTAGGTCAGGCTGAAACCTTGGCTCTAGAGGCATTGTTATTACCAGAGGCCTTCTTTATCTTGCTTCAAACTCATCATCTTCTGGAATAACTCCAGTGACTTCTAGGGGGAGGTGTCCCAGCCCATCACAGGGGTGATGGGGGTTGAAACAAGATGACCTTTAAGGTCCCTTCCAACCCAAACCATTCCATGACTCTCTCTGTTCCTTTTTGGTGAACGTCCATTTGTGACTGGTACAAAAAAAATCCAAGACTTAGGCTCTTTTGCCTTGCTTTTCTCACTTCCAAAACTGTACCAGGAAATTGCCAGTACCTTTGGAAGGTGAGTTTTACCATTGGCTCCAGTGAAGCAGGATCTCACTGTCTGTGGAGCCTTAAGTAATTTTTATCACTAATTCCACCCCAACAAACTCTTCATGCATTTCAAACACCTGTGAAAAAAGAGGACATTTGTCACCAGAAATGTGGATTGTCAGGGGACTTTCAGCCTCTTGAGTGACAGTTCCTGTTTGCCCAGTGTCCCTTCCTTTTGCAGTGACAGCACTGCAAAAGTTCTTAGCAGCACACATCTAGTGTTCTTCAGTTATTTCACAAATAAGTGAATTTGAAAGCTGTTTCACTGTTTATGAGTCCTGTCTTCCTGACTTATGAATCCAAGCAATTTTTGTTCAAATATCAGAGCCCTGCAAGGTCAATTTAAGTCGTGGAATATAAAGTAGTTTTATGTCTGATTTATTCTTTTCCAAAAGACAGACTTCTCAAGAGTGACATGATAGAAAGCAATTCTGTAGTCCAGGGTCATTGCTGTTTGTGGTTAGAAGTAAAGCAGAAAGTCTGATTTTCATTATTTTATTTAGATACCAAAAGGTTCTTTTTAGCCGTGTTTTATAGAAACTTTCACACTGAGTATAAAATGCTTTTGCCTTTTTCATCAGCATCTGGAATCTAAAGCAACCCCATCTCCTTGTGATAATACAGAATATTATCTATTCTGGTTCTACTTTATTTGGTTCTTTTACTTTTGGAGTAGTTTTTAGCATATCCTTATTCCACATCAGTCGAGTACAATTTGCCAGTCATGCACATTTAATTCAGGAATGAAGCCTTGCTGTATTCAATGTACCTTGTAATTTGGCTGGAGGTAGCAGGACTGATAGAATCTTAGGGTCAAAGTAAGGAAAAAGGAAGTGTGAAACCCAGAGAATAAAAGGAAGGAAATTGTGTTCATTTAAATCATAAGGGAAAAAATAGTTTAGTGAGAGAGACTGCTTTGAGGGGAGAATGTGTTTGAATCATAGTAATTCAGTGCTTGGGACAGAAATAACTAAACCCATGTGAACATGATCAAACATTGGTGTTTTAAGGATTTCCAAGTGTGCTTTACAAATAGCAAAGTAGCTGTGCCTGCAGTTGTAAATAATGGATTTGCTTCTTCCATTTCGGGTGCACTGTAACAATTCATTTTCTTCTTTCCCAAGTGACTATCCCAGGAGAATCCAGAGCATTTAATGCTTGTAATTCAAAGATTACACTCAAGCCCTTTTTCCTCCCTTATTCTGCTCTTGGCTCTATTTAACCAAAATTTTGCAGAGCAAGTGCCAGACTTCTCATATTGTTCATTGCTCATTCTTAACATTTTGGAATTTATTTTTATAAGGAAATAGAATCAGTAGTTTTCTGAACTTAGAGAAAATATTATTCCATTTCCTATTCCCATTTCAGGAAAGCAGTTTAAATGCACAGTGTGTGACTATACAGCTGCCCAGAAACCACAGCTCCTACGTCATATGGAACAACATGTCTCTTTCAAGGTAAGAAAACTAAAATCATAGCATAAATCGAAATAAAAATCGTAATAATAAATCATAACTAAAATCAAACATAAATCTTGCTTAAAGTTATTAGGAAATACACAGAACTTTAGATAACAGTATTAAAACTGGCACATTTTCTTGTTTGATGACAATTAATGGTATATAAACATTTTAATATTTTGGAAATTTTGACTTTATATTCAGACTTTTGAGATAGGGTTATTTTGTTCATGTCCGATTTGTAATTAGTAGTTTTACTTGACAAAAATATCTGTATGTTGCAATATGAAACAAATGTATTGGGTTTGATTGTCAGTCCTTGAGAGTGTGAATCTAATATGTACCTTAAAATGTCCTAAGGAGGTATGAAAGCAAATCCCCCATATCACTGTTCATTGCCCACCTTAATTTTCCCTGAAATTTGCCAGTCTCTTGCACTATAGATGAGTTCATATACTTGAAGAAATTTGAAGAGAATTAATTTTAAAACACTGCATTTATCTGAAATATGCATTGGAAAGAGTTTTGAAAATTGTTAATGTTTTTATGTAATATTTAGAGATACAGTTTATTTTAATAAATGGTAGTATGTTTTTATTTCTGAATTTCACATTGGTTCTCAATGTGATAGATCCTAATGTAATGTATTGTGAAATGTTATATTCAGTAAATAGGAATTATACTGGTTTCTTTTCCAGAAAAGACAGTATTTTTTTTTTATGAAAGCGTTCATTTTAATGTGAGGCTTTATCTTAACAGTGAGCATATTTCTTATGGAAAACTTCATACTATTTTCATATGTAACATCTTTCATTATCTAACAGTTCATTTTACTTCTATAAGGAGTACACTGCAGGCATTCTTAACAAGTACCATAAAGCAGCAAGGCAAGCAGGCTTTTCAATGATGGTTTAAGTTTTGGAAGACAAAACAAGTCATCTAAAGAGACGATACAGTTTGAACAAATAATTTTTCTGTCTTAAGTATGTAGTTTTGCTCTGGACTTACATCTTTAAAGTTTTTTCTGTAAATGAAAATACATAATTTTCCTTTTTTGATGGCTGAAGTGATGAATGTACTCACAGTGCAGTTCTTGAAAAGTAGCTGGTTCTGACCTTGGGATCTGCCTACACGTAGGTCTGGCTATTCAAGACATTGTCAAGAGAACTGAACACTGGATTAGATCAATCAGGAGTATTTGTTTAAAGGAGTTCAAAAAAATGTTTGCCTCCTTCTAGTACAGTTGTTTGCATGCTTATCAGACTCAGAGAAATGTCACTACCTATGTGACCTAATGATCCATTAATCCATCATATTTCCCAGCTCCATGAATTTGCAATCCTGCTATCCAAAAGCAGGTAACATGCATGTCTTGCACAAGTGTGTCTGGATTATTTTCTTTAAAACATGACAGTTTCAGCAATTGAAGAGAGTAATGCATCTCTGAAATATTGAGTAGCTGAATGTTACAGTACCCTCTGAAGCATAAGGTTACAGGAGTCTGAACATCACTTTTCTTCCTTATTTTTGCTATTTGGAGCCTGAAGGAAGATCATGAGCAATGAGCTTAGTAGAGTATTCTAATCAATGTACCCTGACTGCAGACATTTCCATGCTGTAAATTCAGCTTGTAGATGAACATCTCTGTACCAACCATTTTCTGCTGGGGAGCTTTAGGTGAGGCTGCTGTGGCTGAAACATTTTCCATCCTATTCTGAGGTACTTGACTTTTCCCTGAGGACTTTGGTCAACATCTGTATGCTTTTACAGAACCTAATGGTTGTGTTAAACTTCCTGTAACTGATACATCTCAGTCAGAAAGTTATTATCAAAGGTTAACTTTAAGCTCAAATGTTTGTTCTCCTTTTTTTTTTTTCTTTAAGAATCTGTCTTTCTGTCACTTGAAGAGAGATGTGTTCTTAAAAAATGAATTAATTTAGTTGCCAAAATCAGCTCACCAAATGGTCAGAGAAATGCAAGTGCCAGGGAAAGATGAAAGAAAAGGGAAGAGGGAAAGGAGAGGAAAAAAGGAAAAGAAGGGAAACCTGTTAAATTAGATTGGCTGTACAATCATGTTGTACTTTCAGTTATTTAGTTGTCTTGCTGCCCTTTTTCAGACCAAAGCTCACAGCAGCTGTGTCATACCACAGTCAAGATTCTCCACATGGTCAGACCTGTTATCATCGATTATGAAAGCGCACAATTTACTGAGTTACAAAAACTGGGTAACAATAGTATAATAGTGAGAATACTTGTTGTCTTGCACATAATAAAAAGTACCAAATTTAGGTAATGTTTAGTTACAACCTCAGTTTATTTTGGGTTTTCGAGGGTTTCCTTGAAAGATACCCAACCCAGAAACGAACATGGTTTCTTGGGATCAAAACATTGCAGCTTAGACCTGTATCCTGAGGAGGTGAGCAAATATAGTCCAACGTTTTCCTTTTTGCTCTCAGCCCTTCCGCTGTGCACATTGCCACTATTCCTGCAATATCTCTGGTTCCCTGAAGAGGCATTACAACAGGAAGCATCCTAATGAAGAGTATGTCAACGCAGGGTCTGGGGAGCCTGCAGCTGAAGCTCTTATCCAGCAAGGTACATCTCTACCATATGCTATTTGTTGTCTTGGTTTTTTTTGCTGAAGCAAACTTGGTGTGAAGATAAACTTTTGTGCAGTATTTGTTCTTCAGTTTATTGAGTGTTATATGATAAATCATTATTCCTTTTTTGTGATTCTGAAATGGCCACCTTTTACCCTTCATTCAGTGTCCTTTGTTCTTGGTTTTTAAGGGTGTGGGAACCACAGTTTTGTTTGACATTGCCTGTTCTATTTGTTGTTGCATACATTTATCATTTACACTTGTCTCTTTTTGTAAGTCAAGTATCACTGTATGTTGAAATGAATGATAAATTTCTAACATTCTGCTGATAAATTTCTGTGACAATTCTGCAAGGTTGAACTCAAGGTAAGGTTGAGCAAACATAAGGAAAGAGACTGAAGCGTAAATGGCAGCAAATTATTCCCCCACTAGAAAAATCTGGGGAGAAAAGGAGTACAGGTAAAACAGTTGAGGAATTGTTATGCTCAGAATCTTGTTTGTGGGCAAAGGAAGCACACCTTGTCTGTGTAAGTGAGCCAGAAATCTATTACAAGTATAACAGAAATCTTAAGAGTCTAATTTAAGATTTGTTTGATTCCCTTAAGTAGTTTGGCTATTACAGACTGGGTAGATGAACCAAAGCAAACAACTGATTATACAATCAGGTATGTTTTTGGGCGTAAAGCTCTTTCAGTTCTAGTGCCTGGTGTGAGGAATATGGAGCAAGACGAGGAGAAAGCCAGATTAAATATTAAACTGTGTGGAAAATATTTTAATTATTGGTAAAATTAAGTTTCTTTCTTTGTTACTGATAATTTTAGAACGTGTTTTCCCTATTTTTTAATAGAAACTAGCAACAGTTTCATCTTTTGGAATGTTCAGTTTCTGATTTTGTTGAAGATGAATAGAGACCAAAATAATGCTGTTGTATTAGATAATGAATTAAATGTAATTCTTCTAAGATTACATTATTTCTAAATGTTATTTCGAAATCATTAATCTAACACATAAAATTTATCTATTGAAGGCTTTAATCTATGTTAAAATACTGAAATCATGACACGGAGAAAGATAACTCAGTCTGAGACTCTCCCTTTAAACTTGCTCGGTAAGGGGAAAAAGTATAACTACAAGAAGTAATCTGAGTCTGTGTTGGTTTTTTTATAACATTTCTTTATTTCCAAAAAAGCCCAAATAATTTTAAAAGTAAATATCTGTAACAGGGTAGGAATATATAGTATAATTTTATGATTATTTTCTCAGACAATGCAAGTCCATGGGGAACCTGCAGTTGTTTTAAGGAAGTAATATTTGCTTGGTCAGTACTCAGAGCCTCTATTTTGTAGTCAACCAGATTAAGGAAGAGCTCTTCACTATGGGGAGCTTTGTTTAACTTTCCAAATATCTGAGCACTGCAAGGAATCATTTGTCTGTAGCCACTCTTAGGAATAGATATGAGAGAATGAATTCTCCTAGTATAAATTAGAGATCATACTTGCAATGTTCGGAACAAAGAAAATTAATCTTACACTGATTAGGCTTTCCTTCCCCTTTGGGAGCCAGATAAATGCAGTTCTGAAAATAATTCTTTTCCACTGAAACAAAAGAACAGTAAAGTTGTTGAGATGCAAGAGTAGTCTTAAAACGGAGACATTGCAGTGAGATGAGAGAGAAGAGTCTTTAACTTTTTTCTGTGATGGATATCCTTTTCCCACCACATTGGAACATTGGACAGGATGAAATTTAACAAGTTCAAATGTCAGCTTCTGCCCCTAGGATGGAGTAATGCCTGGCACTAGTCTTAGTGGGGAGGTCAGGCCTGGAGACAGGGATCTGGTTGGCAGCAGCTTTCCAGGAGCCAGCAGTGAGCCCTGGCAGCCCAGAGGGCAAATCCCATGTTGGCATGCATTAAACACAGCATGACCAGCAGGAAAAACAGAGGATTTTCCTGCTGGGCTCAGCGCTGGAGCCCTGAGTGCAGGGCTGGGATCCACCAGGCAAGGATATGAAGGTTCATAACCAAATCCAGAGGGAAACAAGGATGGTGATGGGGCTGGCAGACATGTCCTGTGAGGAGCACCTGAGGGCTCTGGGGTTGTCTGGTTCGGAGGAGGCTGAGGGGCAACCTCATTGCTCTGTAACAGCTTCCTGAGGGGGGAAGGGGAGAGGGAGCTGCTGAGCTCTTCTCCTTGGGATCCAGTGATAGAACACGTTGGAATGGTTCAAAACCATGCCTGGCAGGCTTAGACTGGGAATTTGGAAGCATTTCTTTACTGAGCGGGTGATCAAACAGTGGAACAGGCTTCCCAGAGCAGTGATCAGTGCCTCAATGTCAGTGTTTAAGGGGCATTTGGCAATGCCCTTAACAACAGCTTAAACTTTTGGCTATCCCTGAATTGGTCAGGCAATTGGACTAGGTGGTCCTTGTAGGTCTCCTACAACTGAAGCAGGCTATTCTGTCCTTTCCATCTCTGGCATCCTTCTTTCTCTTCCTCTCCTTACACAGCATTTATATTTCCTGTGCTGACAGCAGTGCTGTGCCTGTTTTTCCACATTCACCTGTGAAAAAGTCAGGCATTTTAGAGTAGTAATGAGGCATCAAATCCATGTAGGAACTGTGAAGTCAGTCTCTTCTCAAGGCTCTGTATTGAAGAAAGCTGTATTAATAGGTGTAATTTTCCCACATGCAGCTTCCTTTGCCAACTCAATTTCCTGTTCTGTGATGCATCAGATGGATCTTGCACCTAGGCTCAAAACAAGACCAGAGATTCCTTATCATGCTATAGAAACATTTTTTTTTCTCAGCATTTTGGCATCTCACGGGGTGAAGAATGGTTACTTGTGGGAGACATTTGCATCTGGAAGTGATAAACATGAATCCTATTGAAGTTAATAAAAGTTTTCCCGATTTGGAAATCAGAATGTCACCTGTATTTGGTTCACACAGCACAAACAGATTACTGTGGACACATTATGCAGTATGACAAGTAAGTCATATTTGTCATATATGACACCTGGGTGTCATACAAGGAAATAAATGTTAGGAAAAAGTTTACTGTGAGGTACTGGAAAAAGTTACCCAGATAGATTGTGGATGCCCCGTGCCTGGAAGTGTTAAAGGCCAGATTGGGTGGGACCCTGAGCAACCTGGGCTAGTGGAAGTGTCCCTGCCAGTTGGCAGGGGGGAGTTGGAACAAGATGATCTTTGAGGTCCCTTCCAACCCAAATCTTTGGATGATTCTATGTGTTTCTGAGCTGCTTGGGCCAGAAGTTGCACCTTGCTGTCTGACTAGCTTCTATTTAGTTTCAATTTACTCTATTCATAGATCTGAAAAGCAATTTTGGAAAATTATTCATGTATTCATATAAAGGAAGAAGACCTTTCAGGCCTGACATTAAACAAATCCTTTGAAATGAAGGGAATATAGATGAAAAGGAAAAGGAGAGAGTACCAGCAAGCAAAGAGGCTTGAAAAGAAATTGAGAGGGGAAAGTAACAAAGATTAATATCTAATAAAAGCTGTCTATATCTATTTGTATTGTATTCTGCTTGTTCTAAGTTACCCACTGAGCCCAGAGTGAATTGCCTCATACTTGCTCATCTCCTCTACTCTCAGCTGGTTTTTGACTGCATTGCAGGCACCGCAAATAAATTTAATTGGAAATATTTATATGGATGTAGACTGCTGGACTGTACTCAAGATTCCTAGAATGAGCTTATAAATAAATGAATGATTCACAGAAGAGGGACTGTGTTCATTGGAGCAACTGCATTGCCAAGGATAGACAGCAGCATTTAATTTCTGGGCTTGTGGTAGAAATTGAATTCACACAGGATCAGAGAAATGCTTGAGATTTTGCAGGGTGTGTGTATGTGTTTCTTCGTTTAAGTAGAAGTCTGAGATCTGACATTTATTTTAGTATTATAAAGTAATAAAGGAAAATAAATAGCATAAGAATTTGATATATTCTGCAAAGGGGGCAAGAATATTATGCATTACCCACTAGTTTTTCTGCAAGGCCTTGTCTGTGTGCTCATTTGATGGCTTATTTGTAGTTTCATTTGCTTTTCACTGGGCAAGTCACATACAATTTTTCTCAAATTTGTTTTTTCTCTCCTCACTGATACTCCCTCCCATCCATAAACATTTTGTTTATGTGTCTGAGAGACAGATTTTTGTTTGTGTTTGCGCAGCTACTTGTGCAGGCCATACATGAGGAACCAGTTGTGGCCTCGGTGTTCTGGTTTACAGCTGTCATCACCTGCTTTCTTTTTACAAAAATGAGAATTGTCTTGTGGAGATTTTAGGCTAATAAATAAAAAAGAGCACATATCAATGGCGGAAAGTTGTGGAGCTGTGCAAGATCTGCCTGCAGTATTTTGTTACAAACATCAGTTTTGTTATTGAAAGTAGTAAAGGTGTGTAATTCATTGACTTTCTCTGTATGTTACCCATTATTCTAAAGAATTATCTAGAAATTAATTTTTCTGAGCTTCCATATCAAGTCACTGATATGGAGTTATATATTACCAGTTGAATTCTATGCTTCTATTATTTGTTATTTAATTAAAGTCATAATGACAAAAGTTACAGATTTAATTTACCTGGTGTGTTGTTATAATCGTTTTGATAGCAAAGTAATGCAGAAAAGTGTTCACTGTTTCACAGCAATGTGTTTCCCCTAATACTCCAGATTGGTGTGAAATTAATATGTAATTTTATTTTCTGTAACTGATAATATTATCTAATATAATATGTTCTAATCTGAACTTTTTTAGTTTCCTTTAGTAAAACTGCTTCAGTTTTGCTTAGGGACAGAATATGGAGCATCTGCTCTAACAGTGAAGTTTGGTAAAGACTTAGCAAAGAGGAGGGTTAGTACAGTAACAGTAAGTGTCAGTGAAATATCCTAGAAACTGGGTGTAGTTACATTCTGTTTTATCAAAATAAAAATTTTGTTTCTTTTCACCTGGTTACCATATGGTAGCTTTCCATTAATGTAAAATGGGATTTTTTTTCTAATCACCTTGTTCACAAAGGACTGTGCAACCAGGTCTTGGCTTATAACCAGTTTCTGTGAGTCTGTTTGATGCCTTTGAACATGGTGGGTGAGAATCATGTTTTGCCACGATGATGTGGAGTCAGACATGTGGTAGCCCAGTTCCTGCAGTGGCATAAGGCACTTCCCCAGCCATTAGATTTGTTACAGTGTGTTCTGGTCACCTAATGCAACAATTTATCTCAGGCAGGTTATTCTTGTTCTCTTTAGTTAATAGAGGGGGGAAAAAAGAGAAATTCTTATTTACATAATTATAAGCAAATGAGAGCTGACATTTGACCAAAGGACTTTCAGAAGGAAAAGAAGTAAAAACTCTTTAATCTTGTATTAAAAATTGGATTCTCATGATTTCATCATGCTTCGTTTTTTACCTGTAATGTTGCACACTCACACATTAAACATTGTGCTAACTTGGTGCTGTGCATCATTTTGCAGACAGAAGACTTTATTTACAGTTTGCATGTTAACATAAAATTCAACAGCAAAGATATTTGGGTGAAGAGGATATTACATTGTTAACTCTACCTAGTTCACTTTGCTAATGTAAAAAAACCCCCAAAGTTTATCTTGAAACTTGAGAAAACTAGAACAGCTGTCTGTCTTAGAGAAGACACATTTTTTAAATATTACTAAATATTAATTAATTATTAACATAGCTTAATATTATGAAGTATGCCACTGATGTGTATATTAAATATTAACATATTTCATGTTGGACAAATGGCTAAAGGAAAATATTTTACAGTTAGATGGCTTGATTGAGATGGAGTCAAATTAAACAGGTTGTTACTGCACCAAAAAAGAATTTATATGAAAATAACTCAAAGAATTTATTTGTGTTTCCTTGTAGGTGGCATTAAGTGTCCTGTTTGCAGCTTTGTGTACGGTACAAAATGGGAGTTCAACAGACATCTTAAAAACAAGCATGGAATGAAGTTAGTGGAGAATGATGGGGAGACCAAATGGGAGGTAAAGCAAAATAACAATGGCTTTGACCCTAAGATTTTTTAAACTTCTGGGGAGAAGAGTAAGGATAAAAATAAGAAGTATAAAAAAATGTGGTTCTGACTTTATATAAAATCAGAATCTTATCTTTGTTTGAATGCATGCCTTGCTATGTCTGTTAAATTTTAATATGTGGTAGGGTTAACAACCTTGTAAATGCTTATTTTTGCATTTTAGGATTCTAGTTGTGTATTTGCAGGAAAAGGGTGAAAGCTTTAGCAAAAAAATGTGAAATTGAAAAACTTACTGCATTTTGTAATATCCTGAATATCCACTGGTGTTAACTGTAAGATGAGGAAAGCTGCAGAAAAAAGCTTATGTCTTGGGCCAGAGAAGGCTAGAATCTAGAAAACTGAATTTTTTAATTGATCAGCTGAACAAATTATAGTGTTAGGCAAATTAAGTCTTCTACAATATGTTCCATGTTTTCAGCTTCAGTCCTGAAGATGCAGACTCAATGGGAAAACCACAGATTTGGACACTTTTATTAAAAAATTATGGTTGGCCAGCAGAATGTCTTCCACTGCCCGAGCTGCCTGATTTTGAAGTGCAGTGAGAGGAAGAAGCCAGGAGTCAACTGCAGCTGCCTGACCCCCACAGTTTTAGGCCTCTTCTGCTGAATTTCAGTCTGGCCCCCATCACAAATCTAATGCCTGATTTGGGAGAGCTGACCTGCAGGTCTTGTCGAACAGTTATTGAGTATCCACAGAAGGATAAGTCCTTGAAAAACACTGGAGTAGGTTCTATTTGGACAGCTGTTCAAAGAACACAGGACAAGCATTTTAAAATGTAGCCCTTCAGAGTCTTGTATCCATATTCCAAATGATTCTCTGCACTTTCCCTGTAGCTGTCCAAAGCTGAAAACATAAGGGGACCTCCTGGATGCCAGAATGTCTCTGTTGCTGAACTGGCTATAAAGAAAGAGTCCCATCAGAGCAGGAATATATACTGACAGCTTGTCTTGGGAAAAAAACCCCATAGTTTATGGAAAAGATAACTTTTCTGAAACAAAATGCCTTTTTTTTTCAAGCTTCTGAGGTGTTTTCAGTATAAATTCATTTTGCTTAAAAGGTCTTTGCTAAACCCTGGTACAGTACAAGTCTGTTGTGAGTTCTAAGAAAACTGTGCAACAGAAATAAGGTCAGGATAACTTAGCATTCTTAAAAAAAACTTTTGAACTAGAATCTAGAAGAACACTGTGGGCTGATTATCCTGTCTCCCATGTAACACTCTTCTTAAATTCTGTTTCACCCAGTAGAGCTCTTGTTACAATATTTGTTGTCCAAACTCATTCCTTGTTGTTGTTAAATCACTGAAATGAGATTGTTCATGCCTTGGCTGGGTTTCTTTCCAAGTTAACTGCCGAAGTTTCCGAAGAAACATCCACTCAGTATCTCCATATCACAGAGGCTGGGGAAGATGTTCAGGGCACTCAAGCTGCTGTGGCTGCATTACAGAACCTCAGATACACTTCTGAGAATAGTAAGTTTCCTTTCTCTAGGTTGAAACACCTTTTTTTCCAAAATACCTAGTTCTTTTGAGTGTACTGGGCAATATATGAACTCCTGTGATCTCCTCTTGAAAATTATGAAATAAAGTCATCCAGAACTTACTTCTGGGGGATTATATTTTCTGTAAGTATAAATGAGAAATAATAATTCATTATGAATTTCTGTATCCTGAAGTCATTAATACTTATCACTGCCTGATTTGCACTTTATTATTAGCTGTGTGGAATTTCCTGCCTATATTATTAAATATACTGTGAAATTAGCTATCTTGGCAGAATAGATGGTGTGTATCTAATGACAGTTCTCTGGCTATTATTTTTCTCTCTCTCTGGCTGTAGTCAGCAAGACTGCAGGAGTGACATGGTGGAATAGCTCATTCACCACGTTCCCAACACAGCACTAACAATCTCAATTTTGATGGTACACAAAACTAAGTGAGCTATCAGGTTGAGGAGGAAAAGAGTAGCATTAGATAGTGTCTGCAAAGTGGGAAATAAATACAAAAACAGGAGAAAAGAGAAAAATGCCCAGATTTCTGAGAGTGTTAAAACACCAAAGACTGGAGTAGGTGTTCCTATATTGTTTGGGGTTTTTTTTGATACATATAAATAAATGCCCTAGTTATCAGAAAACTGCATTTTACAATTGTTTACCCCTGTGGTCTTTATAGTTCAAAATACAGATACATGTCAAAACCTCAGTTTTTACAGATTTTCCAAGCATGTTGCAATTAAATTACATTAGTACCAGTTTCTATATATTATTTTGATGAGGGGAAATTCTCAGTGAGTGAAAACTTCTTGAAAACTTTTCTTAAACTTCTGTACATCTAAATTAAAATAAATATTGTGATGGAATGTACTGTAAATAGCAGTCTTTATTTTAAGCATGAGGCTATAGTTTTTTCAGTAATCTTCTTTTTAGAGCATCCAACTTCAGATACTCTTCCAGCATATTCCCTCTTAGTATGAAAACAATAGTATCTTGTCTAAAGACAGTTTTATAGTTAAAAAAATCAAGCAAGCAAACCTTTTTTCAGTACTCAGATACATTTGTTTCTTACAGAAATAATAAAATATAACTTCTTTCTATTTGAAATTAAATTATCTGACCTAGACTACTATCGCAGTATCAGCCTCAGTTTGAAAGAGTTTAAGTTAAGAAATTAGATTTTTTCTGTTTGCTATTTCTTTTCTACCTCTGACAGTGATTAAAGCAAATAGAAGGCATCTTTTACATGACCCTGACAGTTTCTTTCCCTGTCTATCTCCTTCTTGCTAACAATGGTCCTGTAGCAATGATGGGCCATTGGTGGGAATTTGTATTCCTGCATTACAAAAACCATTTCTCTGCGTTCAGCTCTTCCACACCTTGTGAGAAGTGAGAGTACAACTATAAATGTTTTGTTTAGGTTTTTTTGTAAACATCCCTTTCCTTTGGCAGGACTACATACATCAGAGAAATTTTTAAAAAGGACAGACATGTTCTGATCCAGTGTTTATAAAATGATCAGTATGAGTTTTCCCAAGCAATTAACCTTTCCCTTCAACAGATTAGTGATAAAACTACTTCATTTAGGTTGAGGGGTGTTGCAGAGGACCAGACAGATGGTAAACACAGATTTCTAAAGTATCTAATGGCTGTTATGGTTATAAGTATACAAGTAGGTTCTGTGTAAGATGAATGTCTGGTAAATACACATTTGTAAAGTGCAGCTTCCTAATTTGCAGTTTCTGCCATGACTTGTGGCTGTTGTTTCTTTATTCAGTGTATTCTTTTAGATCTCTTTCAAATAGGCATAGAAGTGATCAATGTGGCTTCACTTGCTGATTCATGTATTCCCTGGGCAAATCTGTTTTGTGAATACTTCCCTGCCTTGGATCTGCTGTTAAAGTGTCACATTCTTGAGCTTTTTGAATTGTACCAACAGCACTGTGAGTCAGGGCCTCAGAACTGTCCTACTGTGATGATCTTATGGCTGCTGTCTTTCTGGTAAGGTGAAAGACTGGATCCAACAGCTGTGAACATCCTGCAGCAGATCATTGAGTTGGGCTCGGAATCCCACGATGCCACTGCAGTGGCTTCTGTCGTCACCATGGCACCTGGCACGGTGACAGTGGTGAAGCAGGTAAGAGCTCTTTGCTTCTCTAAACCAGCTACATTGAATTTTCATATATTCATTGTGAAATGAGTGTTACTTTGCAAGGGACAAATTTTAAATGATCGTTCAAGACACATGGAGAATTTTTCCTAATTTTTCACTGGGTGTTGTGTGTGTGTATGTTTACATGCCTACACATGTACATGTTTATACATACATACACATGGATCTTTATACATCTAAAAATGCATATAATATATAAAAAATGAATGAATAAATGTGCCTGCATGTGTATGTAGGTATGTGTTTAAAAATACAGCTTTTTTTCTAGCAAGTGTTTTCGGGCTTTATAAAATAACTTACTTACATTTTGTGCAGACACTTAGTGCCATTGTCCTCTAAAAGATTCAGGTGGTCCTTGGTGCAGCAAGCAAATGGAAATAATTTTCAATTTGAGGGCCTATTGTCTTCAAACATCAAGACTTTTACTCAGTATTTTCTCCTCACAGATGTCTGATAACTTTGTTGCTGCCATTTTTCATTCTCCTCTTAGTGTTCTTTAAACTCTGCTTGTTCCTTCTCCTTCAGTATAGCTGTTTGCTGCTCCCTTTCCCCACTGATTATCTGGGGTCTCTGCACTCAGTGGTTGACAGGTGAGGGAAGGAAAATACATGAGAAGCTTTAACTTCCCGAAGAGTTTAAGTAACTCCTTTTATGTTAATGAACCAGAACTGATGATTCTGAGTGCTAAAACTAACTTTTGAGTTCAGCATTTTTTGTAGTGTTTTGAACATTGAGTTCATGGGAGCTCCATAGAAGTGTGAAGTTCATGGTCTGTGAAGTACTTGGATAATTTCCAAGTTTGCTGCCCAAATGTCACAAAGACAAGGCAGAATTTGAAGTCAGAGCATTTTCAGATGTTCCTTTGCAATACTTAACAGATATTTTGACTAGAAACTATGTAAGAGTTTAGGAGTTTTTTGTAGAATAACATACCCAAATTTGAAAACTAAATTCAGTCATTAAAGAGAAGAGACTGTGTGGTCCAATTATGTACAAGTTTCAAAACAACTTTTATGGTATAGCCACTATCAACGTGTATGTTGTGCTATAGGGATGACTTGTTTAGGGGTTGGATGCAGTATTAGCAATTGGTGTTTGTCAATATTACTGAAATTATTCCTTCCCTACAGGAATGCATCTTATGAGGCTGTTGTACTAAAGGTACAGGAGAAAGTGGCTGCTGAAATAGAGCTGCCTAGAGAATGTTTTGATATCTGAGTGTTAAACTTTAAATATACAGGTGTTAACTCCGATCAATATCTGAGTCATCATAAAATCTATTAACTTCCTTTTTGAACCCTCTGAATTTACTGGTAACTTTTTCTAAGTAAATATTTATATTCCAAATTAATTTTCTTCTTCACTTTTCAATCCATATTTCTAGCCTTTTGAGTTTGCATGCTGCTAAGCCTTAATCACTTCTTTTGACTCTCACTGGTCTGATATCAAACTCTTACAAGCACCACTCCTATATCAAATAAAATACTGAATTCTCAGAGCACAGAATCTGTTTGCTGCTTTTGTTTTATTGGCCCCTTTCCCCCCCCTTTAGAATATTTTACCTTCTTAAAATTTTCTTTTTAGTTTTCTCTTTTATTTTCCCTTTTATATTTTTATAGAAATCTGTTTTTTTATCGTGTCTGTTATACAGCTGCGGTTACATTCCAGCTCTTCCCATCAGAAAATTGCGCAGAATTACAGGCACACCCAGTTTTAATCTGAGGGAAAGAAGTCTTTAAATATTCTTAACTTGACTTTAGTCCTCTCCTCTTAGAAACTGTCAGGTTTTTTCATCAATACTGAGTTGCTATCTGTGGGATATTCCTCATTTGTATCTATGACTTGGTTGTGTTTTAATTATCATAGCTTCTTTATTGTTAACCTTGACGTGACCTTTAGATATGTTCATATTTCACTTTCCTACTGGAAAATGTATTCCACACTGTCTTCTGTGACCTTCAGCTTCTCTTGTGGATTGTAAAACAAAGAATTCATTCAGGGTGTCAACAATATATTGTCATCATCTGTCACTGAATTTCCACTCCTGTTCTTTAATGGCCTCACTGATTCCTTGCTTAGCAGCTTGGGTCCATTTTTTTTTTCCTTAACAACATTTATTGTAGTTGTCCTGGTTTTTTTGCTGTTTGTTTTTTTCTTTTGCTCTAAGGACATACATTACCCATTTCTTACATAATTTCTTACTTTCATATCTCATTTTTAGCTAGCCCTTGCAAGTTTCCTTCGTATTTTTTCTATTTGCACCAAGAAATTTCTTCTAAATTAATAGAATGTTTTAAAAGGATTGTTTTGTTGTTAATGTTACACCATAGTGTTCCTAATTTTGTCTCCCCTCCCTGGTAATTTCTTTCTCCCACAGCTGTCCTCGTCCTTACTTTTCACTTGTAAAAGTCCCATTTACACATTATCCATAAAATCTTGTCTAAATCCAGCTGCATCTCTCAGTAATGCTGCTGTGCTCATGCTTTAGCACTTCCCTAACCTGTGTGCTAACATGATACCATGTTTGAGGAGTTCTTCTATTAAATTTTTGTTCTGCTTGTAGTCTTACTGCTAGTATACTGAATTACAAGTACACAATATAATGGAGGTGAAATCAAGATCAGATTGTCTGTTCACGACTCCTGAATTGCATGTGGAGAACAGAATTTCAGTTCTGACTTAGGAAACTTCATATTTCTTGTTTATACAAATGATTCTATTAAAGAAGAGGCTTTAACAACATGGCAGTAACCAATTCTAGACAGAATTGGGATTCAACTTATGATTTTAAACTCCAAAAATGCAAACTTAGCCCTGCTTAGCTTGGGTTATGCTTGGAATAGGAATCATTGTTGGCTCTGTTAGTGTCATGTGTATGAGACCTTTCCAAGGTTGTGTCTGGAGCCTGAAATGATTTTATCTTAATCTTGCCCATGAGTGAGTATACTAATCTGTTATCAAAGTTAATTTTTTTCTAATTTGGGATAAATCCAGTTGCGTGAGCTCTGAAAATATGCAGCTGTTAAGGAGTGTAATATATATTTCTCGCCAAATGTCTGAGAAGAAAAAGTAATGTGAAGTTTTATTAATACGATCTGAGACTGGCAAAGGCAAAAATCCCCTTTGAAGCTTTGATCACAGCATGGCAGGAGAAGTCCATCCTTGTTCAGTTACTAGGGATCCACTCTGGATCTTTTTGTGAAAGGGCTAATGAAGATATTTCTTCATAGCATGACATTTGAGTTTTTCTGCTCTGCTTAAAGACAAAAAAAGTAGCAAGGTGGGGAGAAGGAGAGAGGAAGGAGTGCTAAGTTTGAAGAACAACTAGGAAAGAGGCTAATAAATGCTTAGAAAAGCCAGGAAATACTCTTCATAGTGGATGGTAAATATAGGCAAGAGACTGGGGAGAAGGGAGTTTTGTGGGAACAGAACATGGGAAAGTGAAGGGACTGGAAGAGTAAAACAAGAGACTTTCCTTTCTGGGCATTCAACTCTGTGTCCTGTTACAGATGGACTTATGCCCTTGTGCCTTAGGGTGGAGATTGATTAATTTGTTTTTTTGTTTGTTTTGCTAGGAGAGGCTGTTCAATCCATTATTTAGAGGAGTGGACTATTTTCCTGGCTCACATGCCAAACATAAACAGTCAGGCAGTATCACTCACCCTTGATTTACAGTTTCTGCAGGCCTGTGTTCAAAAACTTGTGTGTGTTAACTAGGGCAGAGATAGTGTTTCACTACAAACTGCCTTGATATTTAGTTGTTTCTTTCAGTTAGAGTGTACATCAAACAAGGATATTCATTGTTCCATAAAAAGTCTCTTCCAAGTTAAACATTTGTTTGATTTAAATACTGAGTTTCTTGTGAGAAAACATTGCCCTCGAGAAATGAACACCCCTGATATGTTATTTTTTAACAAGAGATTCTTTCAGTGTGTAGTGCTGTAAGTAACTCTCCAAGGAAACAATATTCAAAATGCATATGCGTGCACTTTCACAATATGTGAAGAACATCCTTGAAAGTTTAGTTCCTGAATCCCTCACTGCACTGACCAGAACATCAGAACTGTTTCCTCTTCTTGGTCTGTGTTCATCAGCTCTAGTTTCTCTTCTGGTTTTTGCTCTTCCATTTCCAGTGTTTGTTAGCAGGAATGTTTAATGGCAGGAAGATACTACCTGATATAATTCATTTATTTGTTCATAAATGCAATTTATTTCTTGTATCAGATCTCTTGGATGCAAAGAATAGAAAACATGTAGGGTTCTCTGTCCTACTATGAGTTTTTACTTTTGCATCAAATTACTACTACAGAGCAGTAGAATTTTGGATTGCAAACTGAAGGTTTACATTTGGTATCCACTGTAGTAACCAGTTGAATGTGGTTGCATGTTACCTGTTTTTCAGGGGTTTTTTTCATTTAGATAGTGATGTACAAATTTGCTGGTAATTTGCTATTTTTAGGCCTGTGATACTGCACTGGGTTTGTGTGCTCTAGAACCGTCACTTTTAACTCGCTCTGAAGATGGCTGAGAAGTTTGTGTTAATCACTAAGGTGATTATATCAGCCTTTCTGCACAGCTGTTCATCAGAAGTCCAGTTTATTTCTCAACTCTGTGGAATGTCTTTCCTATTTTTCAAGCCAGAGAGCTGATTTCCTCCTGAGGAACATTCTTGGGCCTTGCCTGCAGGTGAATGCCTAAATGGTGCCAATTTGTTCTGAATGATGACTCCTATGTAGTTTCTCATTTCAACCTTTTAGCTACAATGGTTGCCAAAGCCATCATTATTTTATGCTACAGTTAACTCTGATAATCTTTTTTTCTCACATTCACAGTTTATGTTTTATCCCTTTTGTATTCTTTCAGAAAAAACCTCAAAGATAACTTTCTCTCTTCTTCTTGTCATCACCCTCTCTTATCCTGTTTACTTGATGTTCCTTTTTTTGCCACGTCAAACAAAATCTTGTTTTCTTTCCTGGGTTTTTTATTCCTTTCCAACTTAGGGTCCCATTTCTCATTAGCTGTCTCCCACCTTTGCTTAGTCCATGAAGATTTAATTGCTTATTACTTTTTCCAAACAAATTTCTAATGCCTTCTTCCATATTGTGCTTAGTTGTGTGGATTTTTAATAAGGAGAAATTTGTACCTCATTGTCTTCTCTCAATTACTTGTCAAAAATAGGATGACAGCAATTATTTGTGGATAGACTGTTGTATACTGACACTAATGCCTGTCACATTGAACTACCACTGTCTCATTTGTTTTACTGTCTTACCTCCCTTTTTCTGTCTGCTTACTTTCTCTTGCTTCATGTTGAATTTATAGTGAAATTATAAGGCCTTTGGGACATGAACTACTCTTCTCATGTAGCATAGCTGATACAATCCAGGTCCTGATCTAGAGCACTGCATAAATATTAACAATAAAGAGCAGTAGTTGGCTGCTGAATTCTCTTTCTTTTCCTTCCACTCAGAAAGATGGGACAGGACTAATGTTTTTACTACTTCTTTAGACTGAAGTGAAAGGTTAAATCTATTCCTGAAAAGGATAGTAACCTATTTTTAACCTAGACATAAGGTGTTCTGGAGAATAAGTGTATCAGCTATTACAATAACTAAACACATTTTTTTTCAGAAGATAACCAGAAAATACTGGATTTCCATGTGTTTCACCCTTTATTTTAGTTCCTTTCATCCTTTTATTCTGTGATCTCTTCAGGCTCAGTAAAAACCTACCATGCTAAGTCACTTTCTTCAAAGTGACAGCAGTAGGAAGGCAGAGCCAAGATTATACATCAGCTCAAAGCAGATCACAGAAAATAATTTTATAGCGTAGCACATCTTCAAAAGTAAATACCTATTATTAGCATGGCTGTCACATCAGAGGCCACTGAACATTGTACCTTGGCAGCACACCTTGGATTTCAGTCTGGCTTGGATTGGTCCTGACATGATGTTGGGTGCTGGTGGTAATCTAGAAAATCTGCCAGTACGTGGAGTTACAGACATGTCGATTGTCAGTTTTGAAGTTGCTTTAGAACACAGAGCAATCTGATTCTTCCTGTGACAGTAACAGCAATGGAAAGTTTTAAATGGGGCAGGTGGGGCTGAAGCCCTGTTTCCTCAGCCTTTGAGGAGTTTTTTTCATCTCTGTAACATACAGATAAAATCTCAGTCAAGATCGTTGTCCTGTTAGAGCTCCTAAAACAGTGACAGTGTTGCCATTCTGCCTCAAAAGGAGGTGGGGTGATCCAGCATTTTGCCAGATGAGTGCCATCTCCAGCCACAGTCCCTATGTTGGGATATATTCAACCAGCCAATTGCTAAAGTTTTTTAAAAATATGCATCAACAGTATGAAGATTTGTTTATCTCCCTGCTGGTTTTTTTTTTTTTTTTATGCAAAGCAACTCTTTCATACTCAACCCTCTTATTATTCCAAAACCATTGTGCACCAGATTGTCTTTGTTTTGTGGCTCATTATAGAGATTCAAATGATCAAATCAGGGTGTTTTCTGTGTGTCTTTTTCAGACAATATAACTGTATGTAAACCAGAACTGAAGAAGAGTTGAAATTATTCAAATTATACTGGACAAAACTTGTAGGCACCAGTGTAAGCTGACACATCACATATCCAGGTGCTCTCTGTGATCTAAAATGCTTTCATTTTAATCCTTTCTGCAGATATTTTGTATATTTTCATACTGATGTTTTATGATATAAATAGGAGCATCTGCAGCCTAGTGTAAGGTTTTGAAAATCTGAAAGATCTCTGTGATTAACTTTTCTGCTTCATGGTAAACTGAAAAGCAACATTCAATTTGAAATCAAGGGAAAGATTCCACTGAGGATTTGGGGACAGGCCCAGCAAAACTGTTTTAAGCACAATGGACCTGCTGAC
The DNA here is from genome assembly GCA_013399915.1 of Illadopsis cleaveri. Taxonomy (NCBI): domain Eukaryota; kingdom Metazoa; phylum Chordata; class Aves; order Passeriformes; family Timaliidae; genus Illadopsis; species Illadopsis cleaveri. The sequence continues at coordinate 10,127 of VXBB01004920.1, read as the reverse complement.
ATCAAATAAAATTGAAGATATTACAGTATTTCACAGAATGAGCTCTAGGGTAAAGAAAAGACTTTAGCATCTTACTGCAAATATTTTTTTTTTTTACTCCTTTTCAGGAAAGGGAAGAAGTGTATTTTCCTTAACTGCTTGAATTCATTTTTTTCAAATTTAAAAAGTCTTTCTTGTTTTGAGAGAACAAGATTCCTCTAAGAGAGACCCATTTGTTATGAATACTTCCATGTATTTGGATGGTCCTCGGAGATGTAAATTAAGAACATTTGGAATTTAGAGATGTTGAGCTTCTTATGAAAACATGGTGGTGAAAGTCCCATTGGCTTCTGCGAGAGACAGATTTAGTTAATAAAGAATATTTATGCAGGTACTGACTTGATTTAATGTGCCAGCTGTGTGTGGCTTCAGCTCCTTGCTGTCATTCTTTAACAAAGGATAAGCAGACAGATGCTTTTCAGCTGACTCTCAAACAGAAAAGAGGTCTTGGATGCTGCTCTTCAAAAGATTTCAGAAGCCAATAAAGAGAATTGAGTGTGGTGACTTCGTTCATTCAGATGGCAGCTGTCCCATTGTTTCATCAATTTGAAGGATGTAAATTAACATTTTGAGATTATTCCCTGTGGAACAATCTAATAGGAACCAAGCAGAAGCATGTAAACATTGAACTGATTTGAAATGTAAATATCCCAAATAATGTGGTGATTTGTCAAACTAAAAAGATTACAGATAGCTGTCAAAAAAAGATACTGGAAGCTAGAAGCACCAGAAATAAAAGCATTAGTTTTCTTTACCCTGCATGACAAGGGTAATAAACCCACATCGATAAAGTCAGGTAGGGCATTGAAATTAACTTTCTTTATTGGCCATTTTCATTTCAAAAATAATAAGTATTAGATTGCTTCTATTGAACTGGATGAGATTCTGCTTTCATTTCATTTTTGTGTCAACTATGCTTTGTTTATTTTCCTCTCTTCGTTATTTATGTACATTCACAAAGCTATATTTAAAATTATTTATGGGTTTTGATTTAGAGTGACAACAGTGAGATCCATCTCATACTGTGTTGTGCATTCTTGCAGCTCTTAGCAAATGTAGTGTAATTTTTCTGGCCTGAGGCATGTTGTCAGAGGTTTATGTGTAGTGCACTAAAACAAGAGGGATTAGTGTAAATTGCATAATTATAGGGCCACATTTTAGATACTCCTATTTCTGTATTTGAGCATCTCTAGCATCAAGGGCTGTAATTGTGAGCTGATTCATAACAAGCTGTGAGATTCTAATTATCTAACATTTTTAACTGCAGCTTCCTATCTGAATTCAATGGTGACGAGACTTTCCATGGCCTGTTGCAATATTCATTAGCAGATCTTGTGTATGTCCTTAACTTCCACAGAGGAGCTGACAGTGGAGCGAGTACCCTCAGGAAAGAGGAGAGTTATGAAAAGGGAGTTTGGTGTCTGGATGCACTAAAGCTCTGTTGCTTTCAGTAGGATTTAGGATTTTTTAATAATTTAAAAATAAAAAAGGGTGCATTAGGTGCAGCAAGAGATACAAGTTTACAGTGCTATGGTGATTTTTTCATGATTTAGCTCCTTGCTTTTCAAAGAGAGGCTCAAATTCCATTAGTGAGAGGTGTGTTGGTGAAAGGGGCTTATAAAAAGAGAGACAGTGATTTTTTACACATAGGGGAAAGGACAAGGGGGATTGTTTATAAACTCAAAGAGGAGAGACTTAGATTAGATGTTAGGAAGCAATTCTTTACTCAGAGGACAGTGAGGCATGGGAACAGATTGCCCAGAGGAACTGTGGATGCCCCATCCCTGGGAGTGTTGGAGGCCAGGCTGGATAGGCCCAGTGGGAGGGGTCCCTGCCCATGGCAGAGGGATTGAACTAGATCGTCTCCAAGTTCCCTGTCAATCCAAACCATTCTGTGAGACTATGACTCTTTGATTCTATGATACCTGCACTTTGAGACAGCACAAATTGTTCTTTCTCAGGCTGGTTGCAAATTTTACTGCATCAAGAAAAATATCCAGCATCATCTACTTGTGTAGGATGTTGAGCTTGAACATCAGCAGGAGGTGTTTAAACTATATGTTTGATAAAAGAAACAGAGTATGAAAAGGACTTCATTCCATTCCTGTATTTTTTATCCCTATAAACTGAATCCTGTGCAATGAAGCCAGAGTGGGCATCAGTGGGTGTGACTGTGCTGATGCATTAAGGTCAGTGACGATGGCCAGGTTGCCTTTAGATGTTAAATCTATCACCAGATAAAATCCGCATATATTTCATTAGTATATTAGAGCCATACTGACTTGGGGCCCTCTGAATAATTTAACACCTGGACATACTTGTTATTGTTCAAGAAAAAGCTTTCTATAGCCTTTTTAATTGAGTGAAAGTTCAGAGTGCTGTGAAGTCCTAAGGGGCTGGTGAATCTCTGAAATCTTCTGACAGGTGTTTTAAACACAAAATAGAAAAGTCAGAAGCAAAGTCAGTGTATAACAAAGAGAACAGTTGCTTAGGGGGAAAAAAATTTAGAAAAGAGCATTAGGAAAACAAACATATAGGGGCTATTTTTCTTCTTGCTGGTCTCTAAGGGACCAAAGAGATCCTTGGAATTTTCACTGTAGTTCTTGCCTTCTGTTCCCTCTCCCCCCTGAAACAGCATTAATGATCTTAATTATGTTTACTTGAATTTTATTGTGCTATTGCTGTTTACTTTTGAGCTAGCTTCTAACAAAAAAAACAAAAAACAAACAAACAAACAAACAAACAAAAACAACAACAACAAAAAAAAACCAAAAACAAAACCAAAAAAAAGCCCTTTCTAACTTTAGATTCCACACTTCATAGAATCTACCATGTCTGACCTTTTCTTTTTAAGATCACTTAAGAGTTCAGTGCTGCAAGAGCACACTGTGCTCCAGCAAACAGAACCACAGATTCCCAGAATGGTTTGGATTGGAAAGGAGCTTAAAGATCATCTCATTCCAACCTTCCTGCCATGGGCAGGGACACTTTCCCCTAACGAATGCTTTTGCATATGTCTTGCATACTGAAAAATTGCTGTTCCGTTCTCTCCTTAAAAGTAGATTATTTTATCACTAACACTTGAGAGAATGCATTTCTTCCACATGACTTACAGTTTTCTGATTTATTTATACTTGTCTGGAGTACTTTGCATAGGAATTTTATATGGGTCTGGTAGAGGATTAAGATTTGGTTTTGCATTCTAGTATGTACTGTATTTCAGTAATTGACAGGCACCTGTATGAATTTGGAATTCAACACCAGACTGTGTTGTTTTTTTAAATTTTGACAAGAAGCAAAATGTTCAGTAAAAAATCTTTTCACTCGTTTCTGTCACTCTCCTTTCAATAATGTAAACATTGCCTCACAAACAGTAGGCCTTAGGAACCTATTTCAGTGATATTTATATTTCACATTTTTCTAATAAAATCCCTTAAAGTTTACAGTGAAATTTGCCCTTCTATGAGCAACCATTGACTAGGCAGAGAAAGAAATGTGGGTACAGTAGATGTTTTCTCACATGGTTTTGGATGGATTCTCAACTCAGTGCTACTAGAGGACTTGACTGAGTTCAGATTTATTTAAATAAAAGCAGTTTTGAATGAGTGACTGCTGAGAGGTTAAAGCTGTCTCTAAAGACCAGTGTTCCTGAAACTTTGCAGCTCTCTGTGCACAGAACTGAGATGCTGTGTTGGTGTTTTCAGTTTTCTGCCTAGCTACACACTCATTAATCAAAAATGCTCGCATTTTCTGCAAAACTGACATTTTTTTTCAGAACCATGTGATTGCTAATTTGTATGCTGTATTTCCATTAATCATCACAATGCCAGGTACTCCTTGGGAAGGTGCAATTTCTGTAAGCTCTCCCATGTCTCCTCAGGTGAAGGAGGAGGAGCAGTCAGCCAACCACACGCTGATGATCCAGGAGACGCTGCAGCAGGCCTCGGTGGAGCTGGCGGAGCAGCATCACCTGGTGGTGTCCTCAGATGAGGTGGAGGGAATCGAGACAGTCACTGTCTACACCCAGGGTGGGGAGGCTTCAGAATTCATTGTTTATGTCCAGGAAGCTGTGCAGCCTGTGGAGGAGCAAACTGTGGAAGAATCAGTGCAGGAGCTCTAGAGAACAATTCTCAAAGGAGATGATTTATTGATTTGCCAAAACCAGAGGTTTGGGTTGTTTTGGTTTTTTTTTGTCCCCACCAAAAGCAAGCAAGCTGATGGATTTTCAGTTGATTTGTGAAGTAATCTAACCGGTTGGATTGTATCAGTAACTTAGACATGTTATGTGCAAAACCTTCTCAACTTTTTTGTTTCTAAAAAATGTTTTTAAGGAAAAAGTATTCTTCCCCTTCTTAGAAGATCTCTCACTTGATTCCTGTGAATTCACACAAATATTGTCTGTTCAAAACTGTGGTATCCCATAATAAAAACTATCTGTAAAGATAGCTAGAGTGTCTGGAAAAGCCCATACATCCCATTTTATACATGCTTCATATATTCTTGACTTGGCTGGAAGAAAAGTTGATTTTCTATAATTAAAAGGGCCTCTTAACTCTGCCTAGAAACTCTGCCAAGTTGTGGATCTAACCCAAACAAAGGCTCGAGACTTAATTAGAAACAAACCACAGATGGACTGCAGTTTATGCCTGTGAGATGATCCTTTGTGTTTGGGAGGTATTTAAAGCCATATGTGATAATTCTGGGTATCAGAAGGATGACTGTTATTTAGCTATTTGAGTAATGATAACTGTTTCTATTCCTCTGAATAAATACCAGTCTGGTGTCATAAGGTGAAACCAAAACTGTCAAATCAAGGAAATATTCTTTTGTTAAAAAAGAAAAGTATTCAAAAGATTTGTAAATGCTATAAGAGATATATGTTCATATGTTTTAAACAGACATGCTTGTAAATATGGCTGTGTTAAAAAGTTTGTACAAAAAGCCTAAGTAAATATTGACAAGAATCAAGATATTCTTAATTATGCATGTATATAGTTCCAGATTTTTCTTCATGAATCTTGAATTGTTTCTGGTTTAATATTTTTAAATTTGAGCTATAAAAATTACTAATAAATAAAAAATTGTCATGTTTTCTTCTAATGCTTTAATTCCTTAAGTGTTGGTTTCTCTTTCATAGCTAATTAAAAACTGCTGGTGTGCCTTGACTCTGATGAGTTATTCCTCCAGTTAGTAGTCTCTTATCAAGAAAGTACCCCCATGAAATACAGGCAGACTTTTCTATGTGATTGAACTTACTTATGGGTGTCCTGGGTAAAAAAGTGGAAAAAACCTTTTGACTAAGTGGATGTAATGTAGTGAGTTGGTTGTCAGCATCTTCTGAGTCTGCTGGGTTCTCTTGGTGCTGGAGAAAATCAGAATGCAAACCTGTCGTGGCAGTTTCTCCCTTGGCTGTGGCGATGGGGAGTTTAAATTTGTTAATAGGAAATAACAGAATTGCTTGACTTGGGTGGCAGCTTTGTTTCCTCTGGTTTCATCCTGACAATGCACCAGGAGCCCCAGGGATGTTAAGTCTGTAGGGTGGAGACCTTGTTGCCATTTTGTCTCACTGACTGGAGGTGGTCACAAGTGTCAGGCTTGATTCTGTGTATGTTCAGTAAATTTGGCAAGAATGAGCCATGAAATGTTTAGTAACATTTGTAATGTGATAGAAACTGATGCATCAAATGTATCAGTATGATTGATCTCCATAAGAAATTGTGGTTTTGTAATTACTGGTTGAAATTCAGTGTTGATTTACATGAGTGCTTTCTGTTAGCTAGAAGAGGAGAAAGCAGTCTCAAAAACTTACAATTTATTGAAATAGCCCATTTGGAAGAGCCTTATGATCACATGTGGTAACAGTGGTGAACTTAGTGTAAAACCTCTCTGAAAACAGGACAGAAAAATATTTTTCTATGCATCACTCAAGAATTCTGAAGTACATTGTTTCAGACAGACTAGTAATTCTATCTAGAAGATGTGTGGCTGTATTTGGACAAAGAGTTTCAGGGGTTTGTTTGTTTGAATTCCAGTATCACAGCCATAAATACCTATGTAATGTAAGGCTTGATATATAATTGATGAGTCATATCACATTTTCCTATACTAAATCATAAACACTTATGTGAATTTTCTGCTTCCTTTTTAAATTATTATTTTAAAAGTACTTTTCAATTCAGGTCTTTTTTTTTCCCCAGCTCTGCCATGACCTAAACAGCACAAATTGTTGTTGCTTTTAATGGCATGTTTTCCAAAAAGATTACAGAACTGACTGATGCAATTCAGATTTTCAAAACATTTTAATATTTTTAATTCTTCTAAAGTTATAAATTCCTTAGTTCACACTGCATCTTAGCACTGCTGTGTAAAATATGAACTACAACCATTCGATATTAATAAAGGAAAATGATTTCACATTCCAGTAAATTTGCTCACAATGTGGACATGCACTTTACAAATTAAAAAAAAAAAAAAAAAAAAAAAGCAAAACANCTTTAAAAAATAAAAAAAAAAAAAAAAAAAGCCAAACCCAAAACACATGAGAAGACTGCTTGAATCTCAAGAATGAGCAGTCCTGTTAGCACTGTTAGTTGAGAAAGGAAGAAAGTAGCAAAACTCATACTGCAAGACATTCAATTGTTCAAATGATTTAAGATCTAAATGGGCAGAAAATCTGGCGTGTGAGGGAATCTTTGGGAGCTGTGTTCCACTTGCATGATCAGGACTTGATTTGTGGCTTGAACTCTTCACACCTGCCTGTGGAGGAGTCTGATCACAGAAGGTTCAGTGAAGTGTCAGTGGAAATGAGGTAAGTTTTACCTTTCTGGCTCTTGTGAAAATCCAATTCTTGGGATAAAAACATACTGAATGTTTGAGACTGACCACTCAGGGAGAACTTTTTTCCTAAGTCCCTCCTAATCTTTTATGGATGTAGAATTATCAACCCATCTTATGCCCTAAAAGACTGTAACCCTGTGTTGTCTTGCCTACACTTAGAGTTGTATTTATGTAAGAGAAGTGAGATTCAATTGAAGAGACTGCTCCTAGTATTGAATAAAAATAAGATCCATTTTTATTCTGTAACTCTTTTGATCTGTTAATAAGGATGACTGCTATCAGCACTCACAGAGCAGAGCTTCATGAAACAGATGGTGTGCACAAAGTCAAAGTTTATGAATGGCTATATTTGGGTTTGTAGTTTATGGTTGGATTTCTTTACACCAAATTACAGTTTTTGCTGTTTGTAAGCACATTTAAGCTGTATCTGAAAGTTTGAACATGAGCTCATTTGCAGATGGCATCGTTAACAAAAGTGTGGCTTGTTTAGGTAATGCTAATCCTGCAGTGAACTGCAGATGTTCTGGTTCCTTTTGTGATACAATGGCTGAGGTTACTGAGTGGTGCTGCACGTGGCTTGACAGCTTCTCAATTTGTTCTCAATTTGCATTTCCAGCTTTCCCATCATAGCAGACATCATTTCCATCAATAGCAGCACTACTCTGTCTTTTTTTCTCCCTTAAACAAGGGCAGCCTTTAATCTGGAAAGAGTTTCATGTTCAGTCAGTCACAGATGTATTTTGGTTCATCCTGAGGATCAGACTTGCTATTAGGACATAAATATGCAGTATCATATCTATCCCTGCTATAGTTCCACCACGTAATTGGTTAAGGTGATCTTTCATGTGTTCCTGTTCTCAACTTCCCTGTATTCTGCTTTAACTGATTAAAAACAGTGGCACACATTTCAAAGGACAGTACAAATTACATATCTCTCATATCTGCCTAACAAAATATTCTGTTCAAGTCCATTGTGTTCCCCACCCCGTCAGCCTTCAAAGTGGTTGAAGCAGAGAAGGAAACCGTCATGTTTTTCCCTTGATAAATACTGATGGACAGAAATACTGTGATTGATACCAGGTCTGGACACTGTCTGGTTGAAATCCCATGTGCTCTGGGATGACCTGGAGCAGAGAGGTTGGACCAGGTGACCCAATGTGGTCTTTTCCAAGCTGACCCATTCTGGCATTCTATGAAGTGCCCATGTGTACCCTGATCAGCAATGTTTAAGGATTTCATCAGAGGGGAAGGAGCAGAGCTCAATGTGAAACAATACCATGGAAAAAAATCATCAAGAAAAAGAAATATTAGGTCAAATAACAGAATTAACATCCTGTTGGGAAGATCTCTTAGCTTAGAAGGTGGTACCTAAAGCTCATCCTGAGTTGCTCTGTTTTTGCACAGAGTAAAATGCAGTCAGACATTAGGGATGAGCCCTGTGGGAAGAACAGGGCAGCTGACCTCAAAGGTTTCTCTGACACCTCAGATTTCTGGGCATTTAATGACAGCAGAGGAGAACAAAGTGACAAAAGACCTTTTTTGTATTCAGAACCACACCTAACAAGGATGCTTGTCAGAGCTCACTTTGAAGGAATTGATGGGATGGGCATTGGTGGGATGTTAAATAAGAGCAAAATCATCACTTACATTTCCTTATGTCACATATTCTTCATAAAAAGTTCAGTGCAAGGCTTGAAGTGAGTAGTAGCTGCCTGTAAACTATAAAAACAAAATAAATGTCTCTTGACAACACTATAAATACCTTTTTTATTCCCTATAAAAGTATTTTTACAAGCTTGTTTGCTAAAGAGGGATAAAGAGAGAAATCACAGTCAATATGTTGCACAGAGCTCTTCCTGGTTTTTGAAATGTTGCAAATTTTCCTGAAAAGTGGAAGGATCAGCCCAGGTAAATTAAAAGGGATCAAAAAGTCTTCATTGTCTTGGAATGAAAACAAACAATGGGAATTTATAGAGCAAGCCCTGCTATGGGTTTTTCTTCAGTTCGAGAAATGTTATCTTCTGGAAAACAAGAGATCATTTTGTGTTGTGCACCCAAATGAAACACACTGCATTTTACAGGAACACATAAAGATATATGAGAATGAGACCACAGGAGCTCCACATTGGTAATATTCTTTATGGGCAAGCAGTGAAATAAGGGATAAAATATCACAGTGGATTACAGAGTCAGTCAATGTTTTTACACATTGTTCTGGAAATAGTTCCCCTGTTTGATTAGCCTTTATAGCATTTATTTTGCTACTGCCATTAGAGTGCAAATACTTTCTGGGAGCTGAATGGGCCTCAGGTATTAAAAGTAGAGTACAGGATCTTGTAGGGATGGATAGCTTGTTCAAATGTTCAAATAATATTAGTCAAATATTCCTTTCATCTAATGGTGACTGAATGAGTGAGAGAGTTTGAATCCAAGATATGATAAAAAAGGTCCAAATCAGAAAATCTCTATGCCTTGTGCATACCTCTTACCTCTTGGTCAAAGGCCAATCAGTTTCTCCAGCAGAAACAACCACCCTTCACTTGCCACAGTTTGTCTAGACAGTGACATTCTATTTAGAATTTGGGTTTAGCTATTCAGGTTGCATTTGCAAACCTTAAATGAATTGCACGTGAAGCCTTGTTTATTTAGAGTGCAGTCCTGCCCACACAGAGATGTTCTCCATTTCTGTTCAGGTGATTCCCATGTGCTGGGTGTTGGCTTGAACTCCTGGGAGGTGCCACAAGAGCTTTTTACTACCAGTTGTAGTACTTACAAGTTCTCATGGCATAACTGTGCTGTTTTGTGAGGTCAGAACACATGAAGCTACAGAAATTATTTACTGAAGTGCCAGAGAAATGATGTCTACTATTGAACCTAGAAGTGCTCACCAGGGCTGTGTGGTCCTCAGGAGCTGCTCTCTTCATTTGCCAGGGTTGACTCAATAGCTTTGCCAGCAGAATGGGTGTGTAGGATTTGCTTGGCCAGGTTTTAATGGCAGGGGGGCAACACTTTGGCTTCTGTGCGAAGCTGCCAGAAACTTCTCCCCATTATCTGGCAGAGTCAGAGCCAGCCAGCTTCAAGACAGACCCACCACTGGCCAAGGCTGAGCCCAGCAGTGATGGTTGTAATTCCTCTGGCATAACATATTTAATAAGGGGAAAGAAAAGGTGCTGGGCAGAAGGAATTGCAGGCAGAAAGAGTGAGAATATTAAGGGAAACCTCTGCAGGCACCAAAGTCAGTGAAGAAAGAG
>VXBB01004918.1:0-16742 GCA_013399915.1 Illadopsis cleaveri | reverse complement strand
GAGGCCTAAGCGGGCTGCGACAGAGAAGAAGTTGTACAAGGCAGATCAAGAAACATTTTAATTCCTGGGAGTTTGGAAGCTGGCTTACTCCATAAAGCTACTGGGATTTTTTTCATTTGTAGCCTCCAGAACATACAGTGTCAACACACTTCATGGTTTAGTCACCACTGTGTAAAGTAGCCAGTTACTGCATTTGCCAATTTTTCTCCGAATGGTCCTTTGTTAGTTTCTGGAAAGACATGAAGAAAAGGTGTTCCCAACAAGACCTCTTCTGATACATGTTACTTCAGACATTTTGATCAAGTCTCTTGTGAATGAATTTCATTTCTTAAAGCCAAGCTCATCCTCCTAGGGAACCTTGTAAAATGCATTATCAAAATCTTCCCTGGCATGAAACAACACATTCACCCTATAACCCTCCTGCACCTCTGCATAGTCTGGGGGACTGTCAAGATGAAAACACACAAGAAAGCAGAGAGGACTCAGGATCACAAATCTTTGTCTGACAGCCTCATTTTCATTGGAAAATGTGAGGCCCCTGAGAACAAGACAAGGACAGAAGGAAAGGTACAGAATACTCAAGCACACAATCAGGACTCTTCTGCCAGAACATTTGCTGAAGGTGGCCTCTGGCCAGCCCAAAAGAGATGCACAGGAGAAGAGATCCTTTGCAGTGAGGGGCACTGAAGGCAGAAGCAGAGGTGACCTCAAGGAAAGCAGCAAGGCATGCTTATGCAGGCTTCAGTTCCTCCTTGAAAGAGAGACAGAGAGAAAATGCATGCTAGTAAGCACACATGTACTCGCAGGATGGACGGCAGCCTCTGCTGAATGGTGATGGACAACCCACGTCCTGAGCAATAAATCAAACGGTAATTTACTCCTTTTAAAAGGGGTAGTCAAGGACAGAAGTGAAAATAATCAAATGTGCATCTGCACTTGCCTCTGCAGGTTTGGTAGAGAGGTGGATGCTCTTTGACTGCCAGACAAGTGGCTTTACTGAGGAACTGTGTCCCATTTGCAAAACTGGAGGCTATGATCCTGACCTTCCTTGTAGAGTATTTTCATAACTACAGGTGGAAATAACCAGTCCTAGGTGGTGATTCTGAACAGCATTTCTTCTGCTTTCTGACAAGAAGAGTGTACAAGCATTTTGAGATGAAATGAGTCTGCACATTTAATATTAATTTATGGAAAGTACTCAAGTGCAGTCTTGACATTTGTTTTCCACATATATTAGCAACAGGAAACCCAAGCCTTTGAATGTTTATAAGAAATGAGCACACATGCAAACAATGCTGACAGAAGATGATTTTCTTTAAACCTGACTATTTTCATTTAAGACCTCACTTTTACATTTCTCATTTGTCCTTATTCAGCACATTTTGACCTGAAAATGTTATCCTCAAAGGTCATAGAAAACTCAGATTGTCAAATAAAGCTGAGGCACTGCAAAGATGGTATGTGGTAACACATACAGATTGAAACTGATAGAGATATATGTAGAAAAATCTTACAGAGTTCTGACCATAGTGTAAAGTCTGACAAAAGAATTCTTCACTCATCAGTTGGGACCCTCAGCCTCATCCACCATAAACTACAAGACCCAATTTAAAAAGGAAAAGCCATATTAATTATCAAACATGAATTGGCCCAGTCTCTCATATCTGTACTTCTAGATAGTCTATGGCAGCAGGGTTACACAAAACTCTTCCATGTGGCTGACATAGCCTTAAACTCAGTATTGACTCCTTCACTGAACTGCCAGGACTGTCAACAAACACATGTAGAGTACCTACAAGTCTTATTTGCTCTGCAGAGTCCTTGGATAAATCCCTCCTTAGAGTGGTCCTCAGGATGACTGAGCTACAAAGCTGGTAGGCGCCAGTGACCATTCCAACACCTGCTGTCTTACCAGTGATCTCAAATCACTCATCCTCACAAGGAAACAAGATACATAGAAAATACAGAGAGAGGAGACTCTCTCTCCTGGAGAGGGAAATAAGGTTTTTGGAGTGTCCCATTCAGTAGTTCAGGGGAGTACAAAAGGGAAGAAAGGTGAAAATCAGACAGCTTTTTTTCCTTTTTCGTAATAACTGCTAAGCTATTTTGCATTAAAGAGATGTTCCTTTGTTAAGGGTAACTCCACAGCTATCAGATCTCTTTTAGCAATGTCATACGTGGATGTTTATCATCTGCTGTGTTAGACTTTGTCCAAGCTCAGTCTCCTTGATATCAAGCAAGAGTGACTTGTAGGTCCTAGTCCAGGTGTTGTGCCATTTGTGTGCTTTGCATTCTGGGCACAGAAACAGAGTGACTGAATCTTGAGGTTCTTTCTCATCAGTTGTTTTTATGAAGCAGAATAATTCCTTTACTCTATACAGAGAGAACAGGGAGTCTGTCTTGCCCTCCTGAGGTCTGTTTGCGGGTTCATAATTTGCAGCAGTGATCTTGAAAAAGCTGGCATAGTTTACAACCAGGCACTCTTCAGAAAGGAGATATATCACGGAGAATTACTTGCTTATCAGGTCACTCTCCCATCATCCAGTGCAGAAGGCTGTAAGGTAATTTTCATTCCACCTGGTGTCCTAAATCCATGCCACTCTGATGTTTGCAGTAAAGGAACTTTATTTGCATCCTTAAAACTCTAGCCACACCTTGGTCCCCAGGACCCTGGCTGCCTTTGCTGCAAAGAGATGGTGGGGCATTTCAGGATCTTGTGCCAGCAAAAGAAGCAGCAATGGAATGAAAAAGGCAGGAGGATGCTGTGCTACACAAGACATCCAGGAAAGACGTTATGCGGGTTACGAGAAATATCCTGCAAGAGAAGCAGAATTCTAGGTATTTTTTCAGAGCTGGCAGTGTCTGAAACATCACAGGATGATGATGTTGTGACTACTTCAGTACTTCAGCATCTCCACCAGGAAACAGCTCACAAGGTGCTTACACTGAAAAGTAAACAGCTGGCTGGAAGTTAGAGTTGCACAGCAGCAATGATCCACAGGAGAGATCCAAACACCAAGCACAAGCACGCAGTGGAAGCATTCGAAATACATGAACAACTGTGGCTCACCCCTTAATATAGGCCTTCAACGGGATCATTGAAGAGTCAGTTCAGAGAAGTGATGGGGTAACACACATCCTGACAAGTTTGGCAGACACTAGACTTCTTTAAAGATATTGATGCACCCTGATCTGTCTCTCCTGCCCCACGCTGCACAGGCACATCCTTTGCTCCTTAAGGTCTGTGTTGATGGATCCTCAAAGATTTTCCTCTCTGGTGTACTACTTTGAGACACCTTTGCAGCAAATTATATGGCATCATTCAGCAAGAGACAAAGGTCACGCATCCAGCTATGAAGTGGGCTAGTAACATTGTACTGCGTGATTCCTAAAACCGGCTGTAATAATGGGGATAATGTAAGGGACTGCTATAACAGCAATCTGATGATTTAGTGTTGCTATGCAACTTGAGTTGCGAACAGACTTTTGCAGTTGCTTCGCAGTTGTCCACTGAATGTTCTGTGACAGTGTCTGGCAACCTTCCCCACTCATCACTTTACCTAAAGCTGCAGGAATTCACGTGCAGGTTTTGTGCCAAGGTGCCCTCTTCATGCCACTAATGTAAGCAAACTGAGATACAGACACTTACAATGCTTTTTCCAACCTGAATGAGATTCCTGTTGTGCTACACACACACATAAACAGCTACATACCTTCATATACATTTCTCTTTCCTCTGATTCATTGCAGATATTCCCCTTTTTCCTCCTTTCTCACCTTAAAGTCATCATGAAGATGACCTTCTTGTCAAAGAAGAGCGCTGTCTTTGGAAGTTTTTCCCTGGCCATGTCACAGCTATTATCACACCAGTTCACACTGTTTTCTAACTTTGAACATGTGATTCCTTTAGACCGTTCCATCTTTCTCCTAATTGTTTTCTCAGACTCATACAAAGTGGGAATAGATAGAGCATTTGTTCCCTCTTGTTTTATTCATCTGTCCTGAAAGTGCCTTGACCTGTCTTGAAACTGACCAGTTTTAAAAGCCCCAAGCAATGATGCTTTCAGCCCTTTCCTTCAGACTCTGAAAGACTGACAAAACTCAGTGGGTTAAGGAAGCTGACTTACTCATCTCCCTGACTGAAACCTGACTGCTCCTAGTGACATCTCTTTGTGCCACCCTCAAAAACTTGCCCTTACATGCTGGTATCACCTGAACATCAAGGTGATGACTATTCTGCATCATGAGTAATTCATTCCCCATGATCCTTCGTTATCACTTCCCAGACCTCACTCAATTTGTTGCTTTTCTTTGAATTCCTGTGCTTTCCACAATCTGTTTTGTGGTGTTGCTTGTGTGATGTTTAATAGCCGCAGCTCAGAGTTGGCTGCATTTCAGTTGTAGGAGGGGGAACACAGGGAACTGTGAACTGAAACTCCATATAATGTTGCTAGAGATGAGAACAAGTAAGGGAGTGTTTGCTATGCACGCTATCTCCAGAAAAACATCTTTGCAAATGTGTATCTGTGCAGGCATTGTGGCAATATCAATGACGTTGTGCAGAGGGGAAGAGGAGCTGACTGACAGTAAAGATTTACAGTCCATATTGAAGCTTCACAATTGTGCATCTGTCTGCAGAACAGCCATGAAGCTCTCAAAGTCATTGCACTAAAAAAAAAAAGGAAAGATAAATCAATAACTTCACTCACCCTTTTACCGCAGCTCAGAGGGTGGAGGAGGAGTGTGTCATAACAGCTCACACTAGTGAGAAAATTTTAATTGAAACAGTCTTCAACCAGAAAATACCACTTTGATAAAATCAACATTTTTCAAAAAATTCTAAGTATAAATGAAAAATCCCTATGTAAAAGGAGGCTGAAACAAAAATTTCCACATTGAAAAGTTTGCCTTAAGAAAAAAAAGACAGATTTTCTTTCAAATTAAAATATTATTTTTGAAAGCAACCTTTTATTTTTTTAACATATTTTCCTGCTTATATTGTTTTTACATTCTTCAGTTAATAATGAGAGACATTGATGTGTTCAATACCCTGCCATTAGCCTGGAATCAGGTTTCCAGGATGTTAAAAACAATTGGTCCCTAACTAGTACCCAGAACATTTTTATTTCAGAGTGCAAAATTTAAATGGCTTCATTCAGCAGAGACTATTAAAGCTGCAATTGCTTTTGACAGAAAACTCATTACTTTGTAGAAAAATCACTTGTTTTGAATATAAAATATCACCTGTACTAAATCATATAATAATATTTAGTTATTATATTCATGGTTTGTTATGTTACTGGTAGAATTGCATAACATGGCCTCATATGAGACTTGATTTGGCATAATCTAAGTGCATTTCAACTGATATGTTAAATGATACCAAAACTTTACTAATTTTCAAAATAAAATATCAATTATTTTTCTGAAAGTATCTAATTGAAATGTTCATGAATTTTAGTTTCTAGGAATACACTGAAAACAGTATTTTTATCACTAAAAGTAACAAGATGCCATGAAATCATAAACTTTGACATTTCTCTCCAATGAACATTTCAAGTTTCATCTGGCTCTCACTTAACCTGTGATTCATTCTTTGTACTAACGCTAAATCTCCCTATTTGGAATAGTTTTCAGATTAGAGGCCTTGTTGAAAGCAATCATCATAAATTCAGCAGGCACTTTATCATAGCTGGTTCTACCAGCATTTGTTGCAAGATAAAGCAGCTAATCGGTACTCATTTTCATCCCAATATTAATTCTTTTTTATGCAGTCACGGGGATCTCAAAATTATCCCCATCAGAATATATAAATGAGGATAAAATAAGTCAGGATAGATTAAATCAATCTTGCCACCCAACCACACCCAAGAACACAGAAGATTTCAAGGCTCCCACCACAGTCCTGTTCACAAGATCCTGTTGCAGGGAGGACGCGGGATGGGACTGATACTTCTCCATTCCTCTGCTCCCCCCATGGTGCATTAGAAGAGCTTGGAGTTCCCTTTCTAGCATGTGAATGCAAGAAGAAAAGAAAAAGCTCTCCTTTCTGAAAGCACAAGTGGTCTTCTTCCTGCCATCAGCAGCTGCAGTGGAACTGCAACTCTAGGCTTCCACCTAGTGTCTGCCGGCCAGCTCGGCACAACAACCCGCTGCAAGGCTAGGGCACCAGGGGTGCCCTGAGCCACCCAAGCTGTCACTTAAAACTAATCAGTTTGTGGTTTACACGTGGAAAATAAGATTATTTATTTATTTATTTATTTATTTCCCCATCATACAGACAGTACTAAAATCCAAGGCTTTAGGTGGATGCAACAGAAAAGAGAAGAGAAGCTTGTTGAATTAGGTAGGACCACTCTCACATGCCAAGGATATTTTCTAAATCTTTCTCTGGTGCTGACTTTCCTTCATGGTAAGCCCACAAGAAAACTCAGTGACTTTCTAACACTTCAATTCTACTAATTAGGAGATACTTAAAAATTAGGCACAGCCTTTAGATTGGATATGTGATAGACAGGCACTTTCCTTCCACCTGCTTTTGGCTCCTTTCTCCACCTTCGCTTCATATCAAGGTGATGGCTGTTCTGAATCATGAGTAACTCATTCCCTGTGATCCTTTTTTTTTTTTTTTTTTTTTTTCCCCCCCACTTCCCAGACAACCTTTGCAGACTTGGTGGGACTTTAATCAAAACAAAGAATGAAGGACCTTATCAATAATTATTTCTGCCTATCCCTTTCTCCATCCTATGAAAAGACAGTGTGTTTGCTGTTGGATTTTTATTTTCTTAAGGGCATCTAAAGCAGTACAATCTTGGTAGCTGTCAAAGCAGCACCCTTTGTAGTCACCCTTCTACAATAATACAGTGATCTGACATGAAAGCATCTTCTACCTTCTCTGGTTAAGTCCAGCTTTTAAAAATCTCTAGTGCAGGTGTTTCCAAGACCTTTCACAAAAGGCAGTTCATCAGTTTTAAAATGCTTCTCTTTATCTCTCTGCTTCAGCTTCCTTGGAGCAAGGTTCCTTGTGCTTTGGTTTATGGAAGCTAGAGGCTGTGTTCTCCCTCCAACACCTGCTATTAGTCATTTGGGCAAGTGGGTGTGTATATGTAGATCCATACATACACCCATTCACAAGAAAACTCTGTTAAGAGGAGCTCAGAGCTTATAACAGGGCCCCAGAGCTTTTTAGAATATGTAGTCACACTTGGAAACTGGAGTCACTGAGAGCAATGTAAACTCACCAAGGCATGAAACCTGATCCAGCTGCCTCAGCATTTCAACATCCCACTGCTCTCACCTACAAAAGTCCATATTCCTTCACCTTCCCAGCTGCCTACTCTTTTTATGATATGCATGGAATTCAGGATATGTTCGATGGACTTCAAAGACCATTTTAG
The DNA here is from genome assembly GCA_013399915.1 of Illadopsis cleaveri. Classification (NCBI taxonomy): domain Eukaryota; kingdom Metazoa; phylum Chordata; class Aves; order Passeriformes; family Timaliidae; genus Illadopsis; species Illadopsis cleaveri. The sequence continues at coordinate 9,345 of VXBB01004918.1, read as the reverse complement.
CTGAATCAGTCTGTGCGCAATGTAAACAGGAAAGGAGAAGCCACTGACAGTAGAAATGGTTGCAGCTGATGCACACACATTGTTGGGGATAATGAAGGATTGTGCAATACAGATACAGCATCCTGCCAGCACAAGACCACCAAATTCCTATATGGGAACTCCACCACAGTATTGGTAGAAGCTATAGGGTAAATACAGAGTGTGTTTCATTGACGTCACTAGCCAGCATTACTTAGAGCAGGGCTAAGCACAATGGCAAAAAGAACTGCCTCCAAGCTTTTCTATTTATATTCCTACCAGAGCTACCATTGGTACAGTCATCCTGCTGCTGAAATCCTGACTCTGTCGTTACCAGTGTAGCCACAGACCAGAGGAGATCATTTTGGATCTTTCCAGAATTTGGCATGTCTTAATACCAGCAAAAGCAGCATTGGCAGGGGTGGAGTGTGCTATTTGCACAGGACCTGCGTCAGGATTGGCATTCAGTGAATAGCAAGACATATGAAGGCATTTTATCCCAATATAGAGAATAACGCATCTTCCTCTGCGTTTCTGGTGGTAACTTTGGCAGTCCAAGGAACAATGGTAATTGCTTGTTACTGTGGAAACAAGACCTCCAGAAATAACACTAATGAGCCAGCAGGGTCGTGGGAGAAACACAGGCACACTGTCTCCTGCAAACATACATGATTTGGCTGCACAGAGAAGATGGGGCTCTGGGGAAAGGAGCAATTTATTTGAATGCAACAGGCACCCAGCACAACCTCCATTCATCCTCCACGCCAGTCTGCATGTGCAAACAATTTAAGTTACTTGAAAAAAATGTTCAGATATTTTTGGAAATCATTGCTTTTCACCTTCCTCCTCCCTGCCTTTAATTTTGCGGAAGTTGAATGGGAAATCCTCCCTCCTTTGGAGGGAGCCATTCTGTGCAATACACCTGATAGGAAGATGTGTCCAAAAATCCCTCGATGAAAAACACATTCTTAGAAATTTCCCTACCCAATTCTGCAGATGCAAGGGATGTCAGTAATCTGGGAGATGTGTCTATAAGCATCTGAATAGCAAGGTCCTTCTCCTAATAACAGTCTGTTTGTGATCCACCACTCCAACCGAAACAAGATGAAAGGAGGAGTGTGTATAGTGGAAGAGGGCAAAGAAGGTAGGAAACACCAAGAGCTTACTGCAGCCTCAGCATGTGACTTTTTCCCCTTTCATGCTGTGTTGCTCTTGACGAAGAGAAGATAGTGTAAGGGAAGGGAGATGGATGGTAACCTGTGAACACAGCTATTTTTTGTGTTCCATATTCTTTTGCCTTGTAAAACCCCCCAAATGATGCTTTCTGCCCCCAGTCCCTACTGGAACAGCAGTGTGGTGGGTGGCTGCATATTTATAGTCAGCTGAGCCTCATGTGCTAGATGCCAGGACGTGGACCTAGTGCTCAAACTGCCCTGAAGGATTCTTCCTTCTGCCTGCCAGTGGCTCTGAGGCTGTTAAACTTGATCTTCCTACTTAAAGGTGGCATACTTCAGATTAGCAGGTGGCCTCAAAGGAGCAAAGATAGGCACAGAAGCCTGGGCCAGAAAACACTTTCAAACACATCCGGCCTTAACATGAAAGAATGTTTCTGATTACTCCACCCTCCAGGGGAAAGATAAGAAGATGTAAACATCCGTCACAGGGAGAAGAAAGGCATGAGCATATTCAGATGACAGGGTCTTTTTTACTGGTGGCTCCTGTGGCAGGCCAGGAGCTTCACAAAAAGCAAATAAACAGGTCACCACTTTGCTTGTTATTGCACTCCCTTGAATCATTTTTATTCACTGTTTGTTTATTAGCTATACCAAGAAGCCTCAGATAAAATCAAGGCACTACTGCACAGATCAGGAACATCCCTGGTACCAGCTGTTGCCACACTGTATGCCCACTCAACAAGCAAAAGGAGAAGAAGAAAGAGTCTGTTGTCTATAGACAAGGACCTAAGCCAGAAAGACATGGAATGACTCAGCCATTGTTATGTCCAGAGTTAGTGGCAGTCAGTAGTTCACTAATAGCAACTTCAGTCTGCACAGCCTTTGTCCAGAGCTTTAATCACAAACTCCTCCATTTTCCTACAACCCAAAATTAGAACATGGGCAAGCATTGGGAAGAAGCTTGACATATAAATGGGAAATAAAAATCAGAAGTTAAATGATCAAAATGTTGACGTTATTATTGCACAGTGCAAATATTATTGCATTGACACAATTTTGTGGGCAAGGGTTCTCCACAGATTTAATAATTTTAATTTCAAACTTTAACCACATTTGTGTGAGAGGGTTTTGACTCTTCAGAATAAATAAGTTTAAGGCCTGAAGTTGCTCTCAGACGTACGTCAAACAAACCAAAATAGAGCTGTGTGTATATTGAGGCCAATAAATAAACAGTATGCTCCCTACTGCTGAGCTTCTGGGGGCCCTGTTCAGGATTTCTGCTTTTCCCCAACAACAGTGCGTGACATGGCAGGTATCAGAGCAGAGCATGGTCCAGCAACTCCTGGAGAGACAAACTGGTTTGGAGCTGCAGCCAGAGAACGATGGAGCCAGTTGAAAAAGGGAGGAAATTGCCCCAGACACTGCTCCTTTTAAAAAAAGAAAACAGAGTTTAAAACCATACAGCCTCTCTCTGATCTGGTTACGTGAGCAGTGTCCAGTGTGCAAGAACCTCACAGATGTTAAAGAAAGAGAGGAGAAATGAAACTCAGTTTGCGTAACAATTTCTGAGGTTGTAATCACATATGTGCCTAGAGAGCACCCGACCCCTCCAAACTCAGAAAGTTACCATGGTGACAAATTTCAGCTGTAGGTAAGGAAATGTTTCTGTATGAAAGCCATTTTGTAGAAATATAAAACCTAAAGATTAAGCCCCATTGCACCACTTATAATCTTCATTGCCACATATTCACAACTATATGAGCTTTCTTGTCTCAAGAACAGTTAACTAAAATGCAAATAAAGCTGCTTTGTTTTAATTCATGTGTTCTGCTAATGGAGCTTATCTCCGTACAGTAAAATAATACAAATTCAGCAAAAAAATGTAGGTATTCATTTGCTTCCAAATTGTATCTAAGGGAGTTATTAATAGTTTTGATTCTCAGAAGACAGATCTATTCCATTGCTTGACTGCAAATTACAAGAAAATTGCCTTAAATCATGCTTGGATCCAATTCATAGCACCTTAAGCACAGCAAGTCCCCAGTGCAGCCCGCATCATACAAGCATGGCAGGGAGCCAGGCACAGCTCATATTGTAGATTTCCACCCGGTAACTTAGGAGAAGGTTACAGCCCAACGATCAATGAGGTCTAAATCATAGATCAGCTTATGAAAACCATCACAGTGAACTCCCTCTCCTCCCAATCTGGTATTCCCGTGTAACTGGCATGTACTACAGTGCCATTTCCTCAGTTGTCCCAGCCTGAGCAGTTCTGCTCCTGCTGCTTTAATTTCTCTGAGGCTTAGCACAGACACAGGGAGTCACAGTCTTGGACCACCATCACCTGGGAGCCAGGGGCAGAGTGCCACCTGCTAGAAGCTCCTGTAATATTACTGACCTTAACACTGCTAAAGCTTTTTGTCATTCAGTGATGCCTTTCTCTGCAAACTCTTCCTTGCCCCTTGTGTCTCACACAGACACCAACATGTCTGGGGCTGTAAAACCATCCCTCATAGCCAGAGCACAGCTGAGTGACACTCTGGCTTTAGTAGGATCAAATGAGCTGCAAGACAATAGTGGAATAAACCCCTGCCTTAAGCAATGTACCCTTTTTATGAAAATTGGGGGGGAAAAAAATGGGCTGCAGCACTACTGAGCATGGGTCCATGACGTGTCTGACAATGCATTTCAACCTCCTTTGTCTCCACTGCAGGAATGAAGGCTCAATCCTTCCTTCTCCCCATGAGCCCATGCAGCCACATACTGCTTGACCATCCTATTAGCACACACAGTCACATCACAAGTGTTGCAGGGAATTGCAGGTATTCTCCTTTTGCCTCAAATCCTTTCAAAATACCTACTCTCTGAAATTTCAACATCCTGCTTTATTTAGCCTTCAAATTGCCTTTCAGTCGTCACCAAAATGTACTGATTACAATTAATTGACTGTGTAAGGATTTAAAGTGAACTATGCCTCAATGAACCGTGCCAGGTTAATTGTGCATTGAGCTCAAATATGCAACCAAAGTTCAGCCCTTACCTAGCTAAGGGGAGGGCTCTCTTGGTAATTTATGATGTCCTCTAGCCATGGAAGCAGAAGAGGGAGCAACCACTAACCAGTAAAGCCAGCAGCAGCTCTGAGTTTTTATCACATAGTAGCAAATGGGCCTTTGTGGTTTGTGATAGAGTGAAGATCCTTGCTGTTCACCCTTCCACAGATTGTCATAGGACTGTTGGTACTGGAGAGTCCAAGTTAAGAAAAGGTTGGTCTGGTCAGAGTTCAGATGGGCACAGGACTGCATAACCAGTCACTTCATCCACTTCAGTAGGACCAGCTAGTTAAACCTGTCTGTTGGTTTTGCATGACCTGGTTTTGGTAGCAGGGGGGTACAGGGTGGCTTCTGTTTGAAGCTGCCAGAAGCTCCCTCTATGTCCAGCAGAGCCAAGCCCTGATCGCTCCAAAGACGGATATGCTGGTAAAGGCTGGGCCAATTATGGCTGTAACACCTCTGTGATAACGCATTTAAAAACAAAGATAAACAAAAAGTGGTTACAAAATTTTAACTGGAGTGAGAACACATGAGAAAAATAACTGTGCAGACACCAAGGCAAATGAAGGAGGGGGAGAAGTGCTCCCGGCTCCAGAGCTGGAATTCCTCAGCAGGCCATGGTGAAGCAGTTGTCGCCCAGAAGCCCATGGAGATCCATGGGAATACAGAGATCCACCTGCAGCCCGTGGTGGAGCCCTGTGCTAGAGCAGGTGGATGAGTGAGAGGCAGCTGTGAGCCTATGGGACATTGATGGAGAGAGGGGCCCTCCCCTCAGACTGGAGCAGCCTTTCTGTGAAGAACTGCACCCCATGGAGAGTGACCCATGCTACAGTGGTTTGAGGAGGACTGTTGTTTTTGAGATGGACTCATATTGGAGAAGTTAATGGAGAACTGTCTTCCATGAGAGGGACCCCAAAGTGCAGCAGGGGAAGGACTCCTCTCCCTGAGCAGCGGGAGAAGCTGCAGGTGATGAACTGACCATAACCCCCATTCCCTGTCTCCTTGCGCCGCTGGAGTAGGAGGTAGAGCTGGGAAGGAGGGAGGGGTGGGGAAATGTGTTTTTAAGGGCTTATTTTACTTCTCACCACCCTGCTCTGATTTTGTTAATAATAAATTCATATCTCTAAGGTGAGCCTGTTTTTCCTGTGGTGATACTTGATGAGTGATCTCTCACAGTCCTTATCTCAACCCATGAACTCTTTGTTGTATTTTCTCTCCTCTCTCCAGCAGCAGAAGGGAGGGAGTGAGTGGCTTTCGTGGCTGCCTGGCATCTGGCCACCATCAACCCATGACTACTGCCACTCCCTGCCACCTCACACAGGACCAGCACTGGCCATGCTCAGCTCAGCCACCAGCTATCTCACTGTCCTTCCAGGTCCAAGCCCTGAAATCTCTCTCCTCCACAAATATCTGTCCCACCTCCAGAACTGGTGAGTATTATCCTGGCAGCCCAAGTCAGAAATTCTTCATGGGAAAATCACTTAGGAGAAGGAGGGACATTCTCTTGGGAATTCAGTTTTTTCTGGAGCTGGCAGTTGTCTTCTTTCCGGATGAAGTAGAAAGTCAAGGTTCTTCCTGCTAACAGTCATTAAATAACTTTTTTTTTTCCTAGTACCATTTCAGTATTTTGATCAAGTTCCAGCTTGGTTTAATTACATACTTTCTATCTGAATTCCTGCCCAAGCTTCATTTAGAGAAATTATTCATTTCCTATCTTCAACATTATTATTATTATTGTGCCTATTTGCACGATGTACTTAGCATTCATTGTACACATCTTCAGTACTCTGATGGGCTAATCAGAGTGGTGCTGGTGGAACCAGCAGAACACTCCTCATCCGCCACCCTGAAAAATCAGCCCTCCCTTCCATCATGTACAGGCAATTTTGCATTGCTGCACATTAGGGAATGCTCACAGTCACATCTGAGGTATGACAAAAACATTTCCAGTTCCTCCTGAGAACATGCCTGAATGCTGAACAGTAACATTTAAAAACAAAGTCCTTATTTGACTGCAAATAACAGGTAAAAGGGGAAAATGTTCATTTCAGACTATTAATTTTTCCAGGACACACATTCCCAACAGTGAAGACAGGGAAAAGTTGGGTAGGAATGGCAAAACCAGATACCCTAGGAACATTTTTTCTCTTTCCTTGCAAGGATTAAAGATTTGATTAAAGATGATGTCTTCATATCACAAACTTCGCAAACCTCATGCAGGACATGGTTTTCTGTCCCATAGTAATGGATGTGAACAAAGAACTTCAGTTTCTTTGTTATGTTGAAAACAATGTTTTTCTCGCCACAATATTTATTTTTTTCTCAACTGTTTTCAACAGCTTTTGGACTTCACTCCTCCATATCTCTCCTGCAGCGTCCCAACTTTTACCACACAGGGTCAGAGAAAAACACTTTTTCCTTCTTTCCATCTCAGCCAAGAGACCTAATTTGAGAACTCCTGGAGACTGACAGAGAGACCAACACAAAAGTCATTTTGCTGCTTCATTGACAGAAGGGCAGGGACAGGACAGTCAGTATGGAGGAGTACATAACCCCACATATGCTCAGGAACAGTTGTGATCATTCCCCATACATGAGGTCAGGCATGTACTAGTTAAAATTATAATGAGTATTAAATGGATGACCCTTAGATCTACATTATATACTTTTGTTGGGCAGTAATACCCCCAGGACAAGAGCAAGCCTTGCATAAATGTCAGAAATGGAGCAAACATCCAGTTAAGCCTATCTTAAAAAATCAACTGCACTCTAGCTCCTGGCATTTGTTTGCTTTCTGATGTGGATTAGTAACAGAGGACATACAACTGGTGCCAAGGATGGTTACAAGCATCAGCACTTTATTATTCCCCAGTACAACCTTTTATACCCTGTTTCTCACATACATAACACCTGTGTGCCCTTTTACTCTTTTGTGATTGGTCAATACAAATCAGCATTCCATGCTTCTACTCCTTCAATGCTGTTCACCTGTCTTATACAGCTGCAACTTATCAGGGGCAAGATTGCCTGCAGCACTATCTCTATTCTTTTACAATCCATTCTCCCACAGATTAGGATGTGATTCCTAACACAGGGCATCAAAATCAAAGCAATAGCAGCAGCTGGACAGGGATGAGACAGCTCCATGTGGATTTAATCATGGATAGATGCAGAATAGTGATGAAGCGGAAGATGACATCACTATCCAGTTGGCACAGCACTTCCCAATGCTGAAATAAAACCCAGTTTCAGTGGCTCAGCCTCAGTCTAGAGGGTAAACAAATTTCAGTGAGAGGACACCTGATCTTCTGCTTGTCATGCACACCCCTTCCCACATTACACATTACTGCAATCTCTCTTGAGAAAGCAGAAAGCCTCTCAGAGAAGTTTCAGTGCCTGTAATATCAAGCCACGTTACCAGCACCTTTTCAGCCTTGCCTTGGGTTAGACACGTTTATTCTACAGAAAACTGGAATCGATTTAAGACATTAGCATTCCTCAGATGCATATCACCCCCAATCTCCTCACTCCTATCAGTAGGGTCCTCACTCCCACTGCCAGGAGGACAAAAGATGCAAGCATTCCTCACCTACTGTTCTTCAAAGCCCATTATCTGAGCTTAAGGTGCTGGGGATGATGATCTGACAATGTACTGTACTATCCTTCCAACTGCACTAGCTCAGCTGGAAAGACTGAAATCTTCAGCATTGATGGAAACTGAGCAGTTGGGGATGAGAACTTCTTAAGCTACCTTACCTAGACACAAAAAAGCCTGCCCACATACTCAAACAACTTGCACATTCTCTAAACCTACTTCTACTCAATATGTAACATGTACATGTCTCACCCTGGCATTCAAATTCAGGTTCCTCACAGCACATGGGTGTGAATCTCCCCAGTTACACAATCCAGAGTAGTCACACTCAGCCCAACTCTTGAGGTATATAATAGTATTAGCAAATATTGCTGAGGCTGTAATCCACTAACTACTCTAGAATCTGAGATTTAATACAACTTTGCATACTTTCAAGCAGACAATTAATATTCCAACACTGCACAGCAAATAAAAATAATCAAAAATGTATTGCTTTCAGTTGTTATTGGTAGTGGTTTACCCTTGTAATTTTAAAAGCAATCACATTTTGGAGGGGAGGCTTGGCACATGATTTCTGTATGTTTGACAGCATTGTTTCAAATATGCAAACATTCTGCCATACTAAATGCATACATGTTCAGGGACCAACTTATTACAGGTATGATAATGCAATGTATTTCTGGTATCACAAGCTCATACTGGCCCATAATACACCATGTAGACACACCATGATTCACTGAGGAAAGAGATACGGGAGAACAAATGAGGGACAGAACAGAGAGCACAATGGAGCTTAATGATATCCTAGCCTTGGTGGGATACAGGCCGTGGGATAAGCGACCACAGATATGAGAAGAACTGGGAAAGTACAGCATATGCATATATCAAGGGTTTGAAACTATGTAGTTTTGTAACACTGCCAAGAAACACAAACAGTAGGCTGATTCTCTAACTAGTGAGAAATTTTTGCTTAAAGATGTGACTGCTTGGGGCTGTGGCTGCCGGAGCTGTAACAGTATATAACACTGAACTGTGAGAATAAACCAACTTCAACCCCTTTTTGCTTGGACTTCAATGACTTCAACTCTGACTTCATTTTGCTGGGGCCTTTGATTTCTTTCTGCTTGGGCTTCTTGCTTGGACTACTTTTTGTACCCCTCCTTAGAAATCCCGTCTCTCAGTTGCGCGGCAAAGAGGTCCGTGCTTTACTTGCTTTGTTTGCTACTGCAGGGCCTAGCCCAGCTCGCAGCACAGGCTGAGAACTAACTTGTCTGTACCTTGTTCTGAACACACTTGATATAAAAGGGTCAATCTTGCCTCGAGCCATTTGCTGCTAGGGCCATCCACTTCCTTTGTCTGATGCAATCTTAATGCTTGAAACACAAAATTCTTTTCTTCACCAAGCAACTTCTATTGTAGAAGTTATCTTGATGACATCAGTTATGTATACAGAACATGAGAAAACTCAGCCTGGGGGCAGATAATGTGATGCAGGATCACGTCGGTC